>JAJJWW010006904.1:0-71256 GCA_023531295.1 Papaver armeniacum
ATGGAAGGCTCGCAAAAATTTCACCCAAGTCTCTGCTGTTCTGACCTAAAGTTTTGCCACAATCAAAGTCGCCAAGTAAGAAGAAAAGGATTTTAACACAGTGTTCGATTCCTAAACAAAAAGATGAGAGTCATGGAAAATGTAATTTATTGACTACTCGTAATCAAGGACAAGCCCTATGAAGTCGATGTGAAGTCTTATAGTCTAATCTCATTTTGACTACACTCATCAACTTTCATTTTTTATGCTTTTAAACATGTTAATTTCATGCCGGTGTTTCATTTAGATTAAGTTTTCCTTTTTTGGTTTCACCCGCAATATGTTGGAACCCTTTTGGTTTCATCTTTTCTATCGTTATTTTGGAATAAAAAATAGGTTGGAACCATTTTTGGTGTCATCATTTCATTGCTTTTCTAATCGTGCATTATTGAGTTTTGCAAATATGTGCATTATTGAGTCTTAGCTTTTTCATTTGTCATGTTACTTAATTATTGCCATGACTTGTTACCATCTTGTCAATGCCGATCGCTTAAAAATGATCCTTGGTGTGTTTCCCTGTTATTTTCAATAATTTTTTGTTGTAATTAGACTTCTTCCTCGGAACATGAAAATATGCCTTGAAATATATCAAAATTTTGAGTTTAAACCAAGTCGATCGTATATTGTGGTTGTGGGTATTTTCTATCTTTCCGATATTATGGTCACCTTTTTGATGTTGATTCAGTGGTTGCTTCTGAGCGTAACTATTGGCATGAGTAATTTACGCTTATAAGGACAACAAATGCTAAACAGTTGGATGGGAAATTACAAGGAAAAAAGAAAGGAGAATTTGGTTGCTTGCTTGGAAGGGTTTAGTGGTTAGTTTGGACCAGAGGTTATTATTTATCGATTGTGAGATGGATCAAATCGAGCGTTGCTCGTATTTGATACCAAAACCATGAAGAAAACGTGCCAACAAAAAGAAGATAATGTTCACTGGTGTCACATCAACAAAGGAGAATCAATCCAACCTTGAGGAGTATATCGCTATCCTAAATAGTGGATCTCTGAAGTCATTCAAAGAGCTTGTCGCAGGGAGGAAGTGCTAGTGACCAGCAAACATATCAAGCTAGGTCACGTAATCTGTTCCGAAGAAACCACTAGTAAGATTAGTGGGATGTATGCGCAGTGCAGCATGTGCTAATAGATGGCATAAAGTATTACAAGGAAAACTACGGAGAACTTCATTGTTTGCTTGCCGTGGTACGATGACTAGCGCCAGACCAGATTTTAACTCTCTTTGAATATCAAGATGGAGTGATGGAGTTAGAGCCAGTGCGGATTCAACAATGAAGGTTGGAGCTTTGTGTTTGATCATGGAAAAGCAGCGAGGATGTTATATGTTACAATGAAGTTGAACAACATTTCTTGTTTGTTGCCTTATACGATCTCTAAGGCTACGAGTTTTGTTTTTGACCGTGGCAAGTGCTCGAGGCGATATGTGCTAGAAGTTATTAAGACGTTCTCCTCCGGATCCGAGAAATCTTTCAAACCGGGCATTTTATGTTTTTTAGGAATGCTTTTAATCTAGGAATGTCCTACAAAATAGGGATGTTTTTAGTTGTTTCCGTATTTAGTTTAGGTTTCTTTTCGTAGGGTTATCTTTCTAGTATAAATAGGCTATTAGGTTTTCTTTACGGGGTAGACTTTGATTATATATTTTCTTAAGCTTTAATCGCCGGATTATAGAAGAGCAATGAGTTTTTAACCTAGACTCAATTATCTACGTTCTAATTGTTATCAATCCTATGTTCTATTCAATGATCTTTTTGTTCTACTTGCCCTAGTTTATGGATTTAGTTTCTAGAATTGCATCATTTCGCAAGAAATAGGTACAAAGTTGTAGGGATATATGTCGGATTCGCTAAAAGATGAAGAAGGCTTAGTGTTAATAGCCGGCCATGCTTTGCTCGTTTTTTGTCAACGGTCACTGGGATACATAATGCCAGGATTCACTATTTTAAAACTTTAAGTCTTTGTTGGCCTCGCATAGAAAGCCTCTAGTGCATCTTGTAAAGTTTCCTTAACTCATAGTGTCATCATCAGTGGCGATGCTTACTTGTGTTTATCGACGTTCAACTTCCAAGTGATATGATGCTCTTGGGGGAGATGCGCAACAATAGCCTCTTCTCGTTTCATGGCCTCGTATATATAGCATCCTGGGTACTTTCTGGTCGTTGTAGTAATGTCGTCTATATGCCACGTCCATCACTGCATCGTCATACTGCATTTTCTTCTCCTTCTTGTGCATCAGAGAACCATCATCAGTTTCAGCCCCAATTCAAAATTGGGTCATCGTCATACTTATCGGCCGACTGTTAAGGAGGCCTTCTATAGGATCAAAACAATGCACTCTGTCAGACACAACAAATGTCCCAAGAAATTAAAATTAGTTTTTATGTTTTTCCAATTTCATAAAATTAAGAAATAGTTTGAGATAATCAATCAAATTATTCGACAATTTCATTCGAACACATTCATACAAACACATTACAAGTTAAAACTTCATCAAATCATCCACTAAATCATGTTGATTTTAAGAAATTGATCAAACAAACAAAAAACAACAGACAAAAAGATGAAGAACATACCATATTTGATTAAATTTCTTCGCTATTATTTTTTTTTCATTTAACATCAATTTCGACACTGCACTGTTGATTCTTCCCACACCCAATCTGAAAATTTACCATCAAATGGAACGAAAACGAATCAATTTCAACTTATAAATCCTCTGTTTTCGAAAAAAAAAAAATCAATAGAACCGCATCACTTTCAATCGCAATTTCCTCCAAATCAGAAAAGATATTTTGAAGACTTGGTGACGTCCTGAGCTTTCACGGAACAATACTAACAGCTTAATCTTTACTTAACTTGGTCAATTAATCATATAAATCAAGAATAACAAAGTTGAGACGAAGAAGAGAAAGGCACGAGAATGTATTAAGGTTTAGGTTTGTTTCATTTTTCTTATACAATAATTATGCGAATTACCAAGCTTACCCTTGGCTATGTCATGAAAAATTTACACCCGTGTCTCATGCATCCACTTTCTGAGACTCGTGGAGACAAAATCAAAGTGGCTCATCGAACTCGATAGTTGTATCTCATAGCATATCATCTTTAGGAAGAGAACAACCTGTGGAGTAATATGGTTAATCATGAATTAGTCAAACCCCTTGAATCTATTGCCGTCTGGGTTGCACGCACGTTTCATTTTTCGAGTCGTGTCCGCGTCTGACTCGCGTCGGACACATGATGCGCGGTGGGATGCCGACATGACGCGTGTCCGATGTACCAATGTGCACATTATGCATGCGTCGGGGTTTGACGACCGATGACTCTGGTTTGAAACTTTTTTTTTTTTCATTTTCATTTAAATTTCTTCCTTTATTTTTACTATTATTAACTAAATGGAGAAAGACAAACATTGAGATCAATCATTTAGGTCTTTATTAGGTTTTGTAAATCGAAATGACATCACGATATCCTTGATTGGGCATGGGTTGTTCTAATAATGCATTTTGATTGTGTCATGTGTTTAATAGTGATTGATTGCTTGACCTTCGAGCGTGTATATACATACCATCTCTTCTTTTCTTTTTAAATTTATACACATGTAGCATCATTTTCTAATTTTTAGGATCGAAACACTTGACTTTTCTATATAAATACATGATTGTATATAAATAATTTATAAATAAATTATGTATATACATGTCCGCGTCTTTTTTGATAATTTTGTAGTGTCCACGCCTACGTCATGTCCACGTCCACGTCTATGCAACCCAGATTGCCGTCCATATCCACTTTCATTTCTTGCCAATCACGAAGTGGTCTGGTGGTTGGTATGCTCCCTCCCCCGTGGAGGTAGGGGTTCGAACCCTGTAATTGCCAAAATCCACTTCAATTTAAGGAATTTGGATGTAGTCTAGGGTATAAAAAAAAAAACTTTCATTTCCCACAGGTGAGGCAGTCTTTCGTGGCCGGCCTCCCACTGTTGTAGCAGTTATCTAGTACTAATGATAAAATGTTATGTCAGTTTACCAAGAAAAAATTTAGGGCATAGAAGAGCACATTCAGAGATTCTAAGTTTACTAGATGATACAGGTTTGATATAGTGAATTAGTTGTTATTGGTCTTTGGAGGTTAGCTCGGTTAAAAATTGTGGGCCATTCAAGAAATCAATGTGGAACCACTGTGACTTGAGTCTAAATTCCTGATATCCAGGACTTGTTGGATACCTAGCGATGTAATAAATAAATCTCCGTGGTTTGTATTGGAGGTTGTGTTTTTCCTCACATCAAGTAGCCTGACTATCTGGTAAGTTGACTCTGTGACTAGATTTTATCATTGTAAAACACAGACACCGTGGCTTGGCACCAATTTCATATATTTGTGTTGGTCTTTTATATTTTATATTTTATCTTTGGCATCAACAAAAGCGAAAAGAGAGTAAATTTTTCGTGTATGTTGCTGCTTCGTCTCTGTGTACTGAGATGGTCAGTACCTGATCGATAATCAAGCAACTTCAACCATGCTGAATTCCCTCGTGTACATATTACAGGTATGTTTTCCAGTCCTAAATCCTGAATGCACCTCTAGATTCCTTCTTGGATTTCATGGTTTGTTTCTCACTTTTGTCTCCCTGCTTTCTTAGATTTGTGGGAACTGATGGTAAAGGTTATGACAGAGTAAAGAGGACTGGAATCGGAAAGTAACATTTCAAGCTTACACATATTTGAGGAGGTCAGTCATCTAACCATGGAACTTTCATCTAAAAACTGGATGTCGATTTGTTGCTGAACTTCTGAAGAGATTTAGTTTTTGAGCATGTAAACTTATTTCTGTTATATGGTATGTCAGGTCTTCACCACACACCATTAGATGGTGCGGCCATACAAACTTAAACCTCCGAGGAACAGGATCAAAGGGAAGACAAAGAAATCAAAAGCGGTAAAAGCCCAGCTTGAGCATATTTTGCATCTTCTTTCCTACGCAGAATCGAAGACCAAGTTCAACTAGAACAAATGGAAAGAAGAATCCTTGGCACTAGGAGAACAAAATTTTATAGCAACAGGGATGAGCTTAATTTGTCTCAATAGAGAAATTTTTCTGCACGTCCAGTGTTGTTAACATACAAATTGTAAAAAAATAATAATTGTAGCTCCTATCACCAAACAATCATATCACCGAACTGGAAATTGTAATAGATTTTTTTTTCAAGTGCCACATTATTTTGCCACTGACCCAAAATCAGCTGAGTTCCAGAATCAGACCTCAGCATTTCAAACTCAGGTCATCAGTTTTTTGTGAGTAAACTGTTGGTTTTGTTAGTGACTTTTGACCTTATTTCAATGGGTGTGGTGGTGTACACTGTAGTGGCATCTTTTGTTTATCTATGGAAGTTTGAATAGGAAACTGCACTTCACTAGAGTTTGTCATCATCAGTCAGTGAATTTCGCTAGAACAGTTGAGTAAATCAGGAACAATTGTTTGTGCCAACTAACAATATTTGTGTTCCAATCTGTCATTAACTACAACCATCCTAATTGTTTATCTTCAATGAAGTTACCTTGCAGGCTACCAGCAGGACTCAACAATGATTCCGTTGGCAGCTAGACTTTTGAATCATCCTCCATATAGTTTGCACTTAACTGCGGTTATTCGCACACTTCAATTGAGCTAATAAATTAAACTGGAATCCAATCAAACAAAGCTCTAAAGTAAAGGCAAAAACAGGTATAGTCATCATACACACAGACAAACACAATCAATAAACTTGTATTATGAATAAGATGTTTAGTTTCTTAAAGCCTTAAAACCCTTTACAAAATCCAAATAGGGATCAATGTGTTTCAATTACATTATATCCGATCCACAAGTGTAAGGAAGAAAAGAAAATCAGAATCCCAACAGGAGACTGGGCTTGTGGACCTGTAGATATTTACTTTTCCGGACCCCTAGATGTTTGCTTTTCCACTCTATTCGTGCCCTGACGCTATCTCCATGGCTCTTTTTAGCATACTTGCTCACCTGCTGCTTCGGTTTAGCAGTAATCTTGTTCCCTGCCTTTTCTTGTCTTTCCTCACCCTGTAATTTCCTTTTAGAAGAAGCTTCAACTTTGGGCTCCTGAACTATATCATCTTGTCTTTCCACACAATGCAATTTCCTTTCCGCTTTATTAGCATCTTCAACTTTGGGCTCCTCATCTGGATTTTTATAGGAAAGGTTTTGATACATATTGGTGCCAGGTATCTTTCTCACTCTAAGCCTGAGAATACATCTTCCTTGTTGCGGTTCTGTTTGAACAATAGGAGGACTTGGAAGTGGTTGTTCATCTTCAAATTCACTACTGCCAAATAAACGATGGTACCAATACTGTTTTTGATCAAGTAAGTCTGCCATTCTTTTTCTTCCTTAACTAACTAACTTACTTTTTCTGTTCTGAATCAAAGTATTCTTGATTACTAAAGAAGAATAAAAAGCTGATTAATTTTGCTACCGGGTTTCACTACTCCCTGAAATATTTTTGTTTGTGATGTTTCTGGTTTGAGCCCTTGCTGCTAGTATTTATAGTGTTACTGAGGACGATATTAAGAAACCAACTTCAGCTTCTAAATTTTAGCTGCGATGGTATAATTTCCTAAGTTAAGACGGCAATTGCTAAATACCAGAGGTTCAGTTCAGTAATGTGGTGGAACTTAACCGTGTGAACTCACGCGGTTCGAGTTAGAATCGAATCGGTCAAATCGGGGTAAACCGAATACAGTACAGATGGCGGACAATCGTTTGGTATGTAGGTCCTTCTCGCTTTGCTTTATCAATTTCTTCTCCGAATCCTCTTCAGTTTCTCTCTCCTTCTGCTTCTTCATTCTCTCTAGGTCTATCCGTCTATGGCTAACCCTCAGATTCGCTGCTGGTTTTCTCAGGTCTTAAATACACATATAATGTATTTGATTCTTTTATTTTTTTGTTTATTTTGATTTTTTGTTGTCATTTTCTGGTGAGAAATTTGATCAGTTTTATGAAATTGTATCAGGTGGAACTCAAATTAATGGCGTCGTTTAAGAGATGAATAGAGAACAATTGTTTTCCTTGATTTCTTATGCGGAGGAACCTGTCAATGAGCATCATTGGGACAACCTCTGGGGTAATTGTTTGTAAGTTGGTAGATTGCCAAGATCAGTTAATGTTATGTTAAATCATTTCTTGAAATGTCAGGCAGCCATGGAGGCAATTTGGCATTTAGGTAAACTTTATAATCCACCAAGGTTGCTGGCAGTGCTGTCATAGGTTATACTCACTGTTGTCTCCTAATGTCGGCTGTTCTTATTTTTCTGTCATAGGTTAATAGTTAACTCTTATGCTTGATTCTGACTGTAATTGGATGGTGTATCAAAACCCTACCGAGAAACCATCAGAGCCTTTTTGGCGTATTTCCAAAATCAGGTATCCAGTGTTTGACTTCACTTTAAAAATTGAAAGAAAGTTTTAGAAGATCCACTTTTAATACCTCCTTGCTTGAGTTTCTCGCTTGATGCCTTTAGTTATTTTTTCAATTGAGTTCTCTTTTTCCATTGCAATTGTGTTCAATGACATTGTCCTTCTAGTTAGTGGATTTTTGCTTCTTCAAAATTTTGACTCTAATATTTGACGCTTTCTGATTGTTGCACATTACACAGATCCTCCAGCTGGCAAGGGAATAGTTTTGTTTCAGTAATGGAAGGTATTATTTTTTTTTCTTGGAAGGAAACTCAGATCATGCTTTTACTTGTCATAAAATGATATTATACCGGTCATTTTCCACTAAAACCTAGGGAGTGGTTGAATTGGTTATGGATTAAGAAATCTATGAAATCAGTTCAGTTTTGTTAGGTAGTGGATTTACACTTAATGGACCAAGAGAAGCTCTATGGAGGAGGAATGCTTCTTGGCAATTGTTATAGATGTTTGAGCAACCAATGAGTTTGTTGTGGTCTTGATTTAATGCTTAGCATTGATAAAATGGTTTCCTTTGAGGAGCAGATTAGTTTGTATAGAGTCTAGAGACACAGTGATAGATTTCGGGTATTAGTAATTTCGTTGTTATCTGATGGTGTTTGTGGTTGTGGAAGCTTAATAAATGCTAGAGAACGTAATACTTTAGCCAAAGAAAAGCAGTGGATTTTATTTGAAAAGGGAAAGAGATAGTTAAAGCTTGTTTACGGGTTGCTAGTGACATAGTTCTGCTATAAAAAAATGACACCCATACCTTGCTTTTCGGTTTTCTGTAAGGACTCTATAATTCAAGAGTATTACATACTTTTAATATTACCAAAAGATTTGCATTTTGAACTGCGCTCTTCCTTTAGGGTCATTGCTGGGAACCTATGTTGTCATGGGCATAATGCACTGCGTGGCGTTGGGTGTAATTTGAACACAGTAGCAGCTGCGCGTAGAACAATAATTCCCACATAGGTTTATGTTCTTGACATAACTGATAATTAGCTTAGGATTTTCTATATTAATGAGAAAAATTTATGGAAAAATTGGAAAGATTTTTCCTAACAAAAACAGCTAGGAATGGCCTGTTTCTTAACATAATTAGCTTAGGTTTTAAAATGTTAATGTATGACTTAATGAAAAAAGATTTTCACAATAATTTTTTTCCTTTAATGGCATAAATGCCACTTTGGCGCCCAACAAACTGGCGCCTTGGCCTGAGCACCTAGAAAGACGACGCCTGGGCGCCACTTCTTAAAGTGGCATCTCCTTGCCAAGTTCAGAATAAGGCGCTTTTGGCGCCTAGGCGATGCCTTTGACAACATAGCTGGGAACTGATTTCCGTTATGCTTACAGCATTGGATCTTTTTTCTTTGCAGGTGCCTTAATATTCTTCCAGTCTTTAGATGCTGCAGTACTATTGTTTTCCCGTGTTACAAATATTTCAACAGAAAGTCTCATGCTCCCTGTGAATTACAGGTATGGTTGTCCATTGTCGGCTAAGGTTTTTCATCTTTTTTCATAAATGAGCAGTGAACACGTTTGTTAATTATGGTGATCATAGTTTTCATGTTACTGATCTCAAGTTTGTTTCACTCTGTAACATTTGAGTTTAGGATGGAACCATACATGGGGAAACATCAAATATCACATCTATTGGATCTATTCGACCTGTTGATAAGGTATTTCGCAATTTTGTTAATAACTTATTTTTATTTTTTTCTTTCTTCCTTGCTCTGTTTATATAAGTAGATATTATTTTATCTAAAATGGGGTATTGAAATTTCATGTTTACTCACAATTTTAATCAAGTGATGGTCAAGTTATCAATTCTAAGCCATATTACTAAAGAGCTCAGTCATGCCTCAAGTTTATCATTTGTCTGCCAGTATGCGTGATAGTACCATATCGAGCAAAGACAATCATCTTTTGACACGTAAAAAAGCTCACTTTATGAACCTTGATTCATTGTTTCTTCGTGTTTTTTTTATCTACTAAAAATTATGTTTTATACCCTGTTTTTATGATTTATACCTAAAGAGACGGCATGCAATATCCAGCAATCAATATTGGGAATAAATGCTGAAACATTTGATGGGAAACTAATCATTATTTGATGTTAATGTTGCATATCCTGCATGACTTTTTGTATCAAGATATGTCCAAAGAGACATGACTATAAAAAGTTGCTGAATTATGGTTATAGTATAGTGGTGTTTTAGGTTGGTGACTGCATACTAAATTTGGTTGATAGACATGACTTTGAAGCATGAACATAGTTATTCTTTTGTATCTGTTGACATCTATAGCTATAAATCGAACTTATGGAGATCCTCCAAATTGTACGAAGAACCCCGTGAGTGAACGTTTATTTTTATTTTATTTTTTATCTTAGCATTTACTCCTCCTTCCCTCCATTACATAGAATATTTTTCTTTTAATATATGATTCAACATAAATAAAAAAAAAAAGATTAACGATTGATATAATAATGGAGGGAAGAAGAGAATCTTCAGACTAGGCCTTAGGCCTTCAACTTACCAGCTTAATTCATGTTGATGCCTCCTTAATTGAGATTTGTATATGTGAAGATGAATTCATGTAAGTCATGCATACATAAGTGTTATCTTCTGAAGAAGTTTCCTACCTCTTGTCTGCAATACAAGTATTAAAGTAATCACCACCGTGCTTTTATTGTTACCATAAATGGGTTCTTTATTTCCTTAATTGGTGAATTGCATTTCTTTATGTCTATATTATAAATTCATCTTATCAGTAACTCGGAAAAGTCATTTTCCATGCAGCAAGTCAGTATGTGAATGCCCTGTTGGTGGTTCCCAAGGATGGTCAAATTCCAGTAGATGTTTAGAGTTTTTTCTAAGCAAGGAATCTTTCAGGTGGTATTCTACACTTAACTTCCAAGCTAAATTCTTTGTTACCACATAATAATATCCATGCGCCTGCCATACTTATCCTTTTTGGAACAGTGTTATTGCAATGTTATTCATGATTTTGCAACTAAACTGCCTGGTAATTTTACAGAAAGGTATTAGAACATTCCTAATCCTGATTACAGAAAGGTGTCATGGATGTCCACCCACCGTGTCTATAAATCTGTGTATTATAACAGCATACTACTACCTCTTGAATCATATTGTCTTCTGATGTATGTAGGTTATTACTTTCTACCAACTAGTGGATTGTTTTGGTATTTTCTTTCCAAGTTTCATATATTTTTAGTTCCGAAACTTTCAGGATATACATCAAACACATTCTTTTAGTATAAGATAAGGATAAACATAGATATATCAAGAGGAAATATTCATCTGTAGTTACATGTGTTCTTATGCAGTTGGGTAGGAGGCTTCCATGGCAATACCACATAGACCTTCGTTAGCATCAACATCTCTCTGCATCCTTATGTATCCTTCCTCACCCCATGAAGTTCCCCATGAATTCTTCACGAGCCAATACTTAGTTCCATCACTATCAGTCCCGCATCTACTGCGTAACACCATGGTCTAATTCAGTCCCACGAGTTCCTGTGAATACCTCCGCTTGAGTAAAATTGAAAGTCCTGGCCACTGGCATCAATGGCAACTGAAACAGGTTGCTTGGAGACGGCTTTTAGTAGAGATGCCTCGTTGTTGGCTGGCACATCTTCATAACCATTGATTGAGGCAGGCATGGGTGTTTGCCTTCTTAGTGTTGCAGCTTCCATCAACTCCATTGTATGGGTAGTTAGCTTCTGTTGTGAGACTGGTTTTCTTGGATGAACTCAAAAGCATCATCCATTAGACCACCCTCGCAGCCTTGATCTTCACCTTTAGTATCACAGTCTACTAACTCTTGTTCAGATAAAGAGGTTAGCTTACCAGTTGCCAGTTGTGTTATTCCTTCCATGGCTGCCACTGCAGAGAATGCCCAACAGCATCCTGTGTTTTGTTTCCACAAAATATGAAAATTTTAAGTTGGGGATCAATTATGAATTGAAGCCAATTTTGTTCTTTTGCGTAATACTCCAGTAGAATAGAATACACAATCTGTGCATATTGATTATATGCCATTTGGGCACACAATATATGGAAATTGTTGCTACTTACCACACTGCCCTTGGTCCTTAACTGGTGTAACAGCTCCTTTCTTTCTCCAATCCATGGTGGATGGTACTGCAGTAACATTTTCATACCTGAATGCTGTTGATTCCTGTGGACTTCTTCTCCATGACTTCTTGTATCCATTGCTAGAAGATTTAAATTCTTCGATGGTTTGGTCTGCAAACTCATTGACACTTAATTTGTATGGTTTGTTTTCAACATTACTGGACTCGATGAATTCAACATTGGCCTTGAATATATTAAAGTGTTTCTCCATTTCAGCTTGGTTGTTATAGACTTTCCCATACTGAATCATCCATTCAACCTTGGCTCATGGAGTAGTACTACTCTACTTGACATAGCTTGAGAAACCCAAGTAGCCAAAATGATGAATATGGCCATAGACGGAAACTGAAAACATGTTGATGAGGAAGCCATTGTTAAGATCTAAGATGTAATAATTTGGAAAGGGTGCCTAAACTTTAAAGATACTGCTTTCTTTATCTTTCAAATTAGTTGGGGATGCTTTCAAAACTGAATTTGTGAAAGTTTATATATAGAGAGAAGAATTCTTGTTTTTTTATTTGAATGGTTGCGTAATTGTTCTGAATGTGAGTATACGGGCCGGTGAAATTGAGTTGCAAACGATTGATATATCACCAGATGACCATAGTTTTGTTTTGCCTGCTTGTGCATTTATATTTCTACAATAATAGCACTGAAAAAAAAAAAGAACAAGAAGATTTTACTATTACAAATTTACACTGAAGTACAGGAGTGTTTTGGTATTGTTTAGTTCCCTCCCACTAGCATTGTTTACTCGAATCACTGTCTCTTTATTGCCCTTAGAAGGATGACCACCTTTGTGCAAATCTCGCACCTTCATACAAAACTTTTGCCATTTTGATGCCTCCACCAAAATACCCATCAGTCTTGTCATTTCATACAATAGAATACAGTATCTCACAGTTCTCAAGATTAGAGTTTATCACATTAAATGGCCTAGCTATTATAGGGTTATAGTCCTATTATATTCAGGCATGCCAACTGTCAAAATGCCTAGTCATAATTGTTATAGGTGCGGCTAGCTTGGGCTGGTGTGGCTGGCATGATTTGCCATTGGCACGGAGGTGCGGCTAGCATGGTTGGCATGCTTGGCGGCGCATTTGGTATATTTGGCATGATTTGCCATTGGCATAGAGGTGCGGCTAGCTTGGGCTAGGGGTGTGGCTGGCATGATTTGCCATTGTACGGAGGGAATTAGGGTTTTGTTCGTTGTAACCCTAATTTTGAAAAAAAAATACCTATTAATTCTTGACTACATGCATTAAATGTCCTAATAAATGTGTCACTTTGGTGACATTAGGTTATTTGGGGTTTTACGATTTTACCCTTTGTTTAAAAACCACCATCAACATTAAGTCCCCCGCTTAGCAAGGAACATGAGATTTGTTGCGAGGTAAGCATAAGATGGTGACAAACTATCATCAAAGAAACCGTAAAGAGACTGGGGGAGGCTCGTCTGACCTTTTTTATAAATAGGATTTTGGAATCTGCCTCCTCGGTTTAGTTTGCATAAATCGGAGAGGTCGGGCACAATTGGGAAGTTAGTCGTGAGAGACAAGGGAAGTGGGCGGCATTGATAAGTTGTTGCGAGTCTGGGAAGCGAGGCGAACCTGGGGGTGGGAATCAGCGCGCAAGGTGGGGAAGGCTGTGCGTGCTTCTTGGCGCGACTTGGCGGTCATTAGCGTGAGTTGGGAAAGCCCAGCGTGCTAGCTGGTGGGACCAAGGCGCAAGGTGGGGAAGTTTGTGCGTGCTTGGCGTGGCAGGCGGTCATTGGGAAGTTGGCGCAATTGGTGGGGCCAGGTGCAACTTGGGCGGCATTGGGAAGTTAGGCGTCCTTGTGAGCCCGCACGATTTTTCGTAAAGGGAAATCCTTCCCTATTTCGGAATCTTCACGCCCACATATATAAAACCCCTTTCTCTCATCTTGCACCTTATTCCTTTCATCCTTTCCTACTAGCGCCAGAGTTACAAAGAAAAACCGACTTCTTCCATGTATGTCTTTGAAGACTTCCCTTGTTTCCTTTTTCATGTAGGTGCAAACCCTAAGAGTAGGCGTTTTTCTTTATAATCCTTGCAATGATATTAAGCATATAATTTCTTGGCGTGTTTCTCGTAGAAAATCCGTATATATGCGCAGGGAAATACTGCATATTGTTTATGGGTGAAAACTATAAATTTGGTAATTTGCGGTGTGGATGAGGAATGAATTTAAACCTTAAACAAATGCACTGCACCCGGAGTGCTTGTATTCGAGAGATCAATGCTGTGCAAGTCCGCCTAAACCAAGAAATGGCCGTTCCAGGACTTGTTTCGGTCACAAAGTGAAGGAGATGGGGTTGATCTTAGGGATGGGCGAAGAAGGTGTTGAGATTGTGAAGGTGTTGGCTTATGACTTGTAACGAGAAAGGTGAGCAGGCTTGTGATTGATGCAAGCAAGCTCTGGGTGTTTGAATACGTTTTGTATTAACACTTGGTTTTCTATCTCTAAATGAACTTGTGTTGTTGTTTGAAATAGGCGGAGAACCTATTTATACAAGTCATTGAGCCTTATTCACGTCTCTCGTAGGAAGTGGAGGAAGTGGAGTGATGGAGTAGTGGAGTTGTGCGTCGGTGCGACATGACCAGTCTTGCCCACTTCTCTGTTCATCTCTAACCGTCCATGACTTCCTAACACGTTCTTGTGATGGCGTTGCACGTTACCTGTTACCGTATTTTATGTAAACTTGGAGACCAATACCCAAAGTATGTATCCCCAGGTTTGTGACATGATTGATGTCTGGAATGTGTGGATCGTGAATCCACGAAAGATAGCATGTAATCTTGAATTGAATAATCACGTTATTCGGAAGTCGATACTTGTGAAGTATCGTGTGTATTTATCTCAAGTCTTGCATTATGGTGTGGTAAAGTGATGGGTAATGACGCCTCACTGGCAAATAACTCCCGACAGGGGTTGTATAACTTAAACTGGTGAAGTTGGACGGATGAGATGATCTTTGAGACACTCATCTGCGACCGTTAATGAATATTAGGGTTTTTGAAAGAGGTGCGCAAGCATTACTCTTGCCAGTGAAACCGAGCATGGAAAGGGATTTGGAGAGGACCGACAGGGCATGTGTGTGTAGCGGCATGCCGTGTGCATGTCCATGCCTCACTGTCCCATGAAGGCGCGATCTAAGCCACTCAATTTGACCGGTAAAGTTGAGTGGTTGAGATCGGTTTGCAGAATCCATTGCCGCAAAGGAGTTGGAAACCGCATGACATCCCTAGTTTGGGGCACGCGTTTCAAGGCGACCCATCTTGGTCGGTCTTGGTCGATCATACCGGCGTGTAGGTGGTAGGCTGGTGTTCACACCTATGCCTGACTATCCCATGAAAACTTGATCTAAGCCACTCAAATCGTCTAGGTGAAGTTGAGTGGTCGAGATCGGTTGCAATTTGGGAAGTGTAACCACGCAAGTTTGGGTGGACGGTTTGGGATAGCCGGGCATGGTATGCCTTGGCCGATCACATGAGGAGGTAGGTGGGCCCACGGTGGTCATGCTGGTATGGACCTGTAATCTAATCACGTGACCCTCCATTCGTGCTTAGGAGAAGATGGACGCTGTGATGGCTTGAAACCCTAATTTTGGCTTTCAGCGCCGTGCGCCATGCTCTCTTTAGGCGTCGAATTTGTTGCAACCAAGTATGGATTGGTCTTGACCGATTGGTCAAGTGTGTGGCAGGCCCACGGTGATCGATGTTGACATGCTCTGGGCCCTTTGAGTCTACATCTACACCCTCCATCTATCCTGCGAAGATGGATGGTTGAAATTTGTTTTGCGACACATGTAATATCCTGCAAACCTAATTTAGGGTTTTAGTCCATAATGCTTGGTATGAACGGTTTCTTGGCAAGCTAGGCCAATGACCGACCATGCGGGGTCGGCCGTGGGTATTCCATACCCAGGGGTGATGGAATTGATGCGGGTCATCAATCATGCTTATGGAGTTGGATGACTTGCGATCGGATCATATCGGGGACTGTCTGATCGGTCCGGATGCTCAATCGAGCTAGTATAACACTGCGAGAGGGGCTCAATCGGGCTAGTATAACACACCGAGAGTCAGCCTGTACGGGTATTTCGTACATGGTTTCATTATAGTGCTTGGAGGTTCGTTTTACTCGTAAGAATAACACCGGTCGTCATGCCACACCGATAATGAGTCTTGGAAATACAGAGTCGATATGAAATTCACAGGAAGGGATTGTTGCCACATGCTCCAACTGGAGGAATTTCATGTATTCACGAGAATGGGATTGTTTCTACATGCTCCATTCTTGGTGAATTAAGTGAGGAGTATCCAACACATATAAATGGCTTTATCTTTTACAAGATGTCGGCCGCATGATTTTTCGGTTTTTTACAAATTTAACTCTTAAACGAAAATCCACCATCAACATTAAGTCCCCGCCTAGCACATAATGGTTACACTATTGTGTGCTAGGCATGAGATGGTGACATACATATATACTGAAACGACTAGGCTAAAGTAGATACATATTTAGCGGATAGTCAGCGTTGCTCTGAACCGGTTGGTTCTCGATTAAGGATGCGAAGGAAACAGGACTTGATACCGGTGAGTCGCTTTGGTTCCTCTTGTACATATTTGAGCTCGCCGCTTCTTCAGGTGTACTTCATTCATCATACACGGATTTCCTCAGTATATCTGATAAGCCTCGTCGATTGTTATCCCAGTAGTGACCTTCATAGGTGGCAAGTAAAGACTTCTTTTCCTTCTGGGATTCTGTCGACTTGTGAGATTATAAAGAATCGTCTCACGTGGTAGTTTATTCTATATCTCAGGTACTGCTCTGATTTTCTGATTAACTGATCGATGGATTTGATAATCTCCCTTTTTTTTTTGTGTGCGTGCTCATAACTCCCTCTCCTTTGCAGTTTATCATGGAAGCGGTGGACGCTCATTTTGCTTCTCCCGAAAGAAGTTTTGAAGTTGACAAGCCCGAAAACCATGCGCACGAAGAAGTAATGGCTAAGATCGATCTTCCACTTCGCGAAGTCGGCCGTGCTATACGGGGATGTCTATCTCCCACCTTCAGATTACCGGAACGGGACGCATCATCGTGCACTTTCGCCCTGCGATTGACAAGGAGGAGCGGTGGAGGCGTGAGGAAACGCTGCGGACACTAGTAGCGCAAGGGCGGAGAGATTTGCGGCGCGGTTGAAGAGGCGAGAGTTGAGCATAAACGACCTCCGAATGAAGGCAAGTGTGATTACCGGTTCGGGATGGCGTGATAATTCTTGACTTCGACAGAGGAACCCGAACATCCGAAAGCAATTGGTACGGCTCCTAATATTGATGCGCTTTTAATGCTCCCGCTGGTGATGTTGGGATGGAGTGTCTTCTTTGCGGAGATGCTGGTGCGAAGTTGAGGTAGATTCGAAGGGAGGAGTATCACAGTGATGGCGGCGGCGTAACCCGATGGTGCAGTGCGACGATGTCGATCCTCTTGACGACTAAAACCTCTTTTCTTTTTCTTCTTTCCAAGTTTATTTTGTACACTCGAACATCTTCTTTGTACTCGGTGGGCGGGTTCAAGGCTTTTCTTCCATTTGATTGTTTGAATAAAGTTTTCTTTTATAACCCTTTGTCAAGACTGCAGACCGAACCTTCTCGGGCGGGTGCGCCTTCACACATAATTCTTAGTGATAAAAGGAACAATATTATAATGGAATATCCACGGACTTTGTGCTCTGATGCAAGATCTTCACGGGCTTTCTTTGGGGCGGATGTCTCAAATCATTTTCCTTTGTGCACACGTTATTTCCTTCTTCCCGTGAGATGTTTTAGGGTTTCCTTTCTTGCTCCAGTGGGTTGATTTAGGCTGACTCAGGACTTTGTGTTTTTAGGAGTAAAGAGGTTCTCGGATGAAAATAATGCTTCAATTGAAAATTGAAACCCTAACTATGAATGCAAGTATTGCAATTATTTTCTGGGGAATTACAAATATGACATGAAATTGTAAAAGGAAACACGTTGGAAAATAGCACAGCGTTTTAAAGGGTGGAGGATGCTGGAAAGTGGTATCACAGCATCTTAAGTTCGGTAGGGTTTGAGCCATTTTGAGTGAATTGTTATGCCTTCTAGTTTATCAGCGTTGATGAGCTTGCAGTAGCCGCCTAGGATAACATCTGATACCAGGTACGGTTACTCTTCTCTTTCGATGGGTGAGTCAGGTGGAGTGATCATTTTCACCGTCATGCTCCCAACCTTGAATGTAGTGGTCTTCGTAACCAGGTCTCCAATTCCAAATGGGTTTGGGCGTGCAGATACTTGGACCTTGGCCTTATCGTCTTTGACCAAGACAGCCTCTACGCTCTTGATAAAACGTTTGAAAGGGACGGATTCCCATTCACATCTCCTAGCCGGGGGTTGGTTCGTTGGTTGAGAGTCCCCGGGACTTGTCGGAGCGAGGGCGGGTAGGTTGTAAAGAAGGTTGCGGCGAGACTTACTTGAGATCGGAACTTTTCAACGTATCTTGTGTGCTCTCTCTCCGGGAAGTTGTGTCACATTGGTAAGTTCTTTGGTGCGGAAATAGACAACCATCGGGGAGGTCCGAAGGCGTGTTGGAGATTCTTTCGTGTATCCAAACCGACAGAGGACATACTCTTAGTATTGCTTTGTTTTCGTGCATCCAAGGGCGTCCCAGGATCATGTCGTAGTTGGGGTGATCTTTGACTATGTAGAACTTTGCTTGTGTCGAGGCATCACCCAATTTGACTTCAATATCAATGTATCCATATGCATCTCTAAGCTCTCCGCTGAATCTTTAACTACGGTTGGGTAACGAGTAGCTTCTGCTTCGAAATCTTTGCCGCTCTCAAGGTCTTGACAAGTAATGATGTTAAATTCGAAGCCACGTATCAATCAACACGCTATCGAATTCAACGTTTCTCAAACGAGTGACGGTTAGGAGTCCCCAGTTTCCATTGCTCATGTCTTTCGGGAAAGGCGGGGGTTCCTGGACTGCTACTAGGGAAAACGCCAACTCGACACAACGTGGTTGAGGGCCGAAAATATGTCTTGACGCTGTCCTTTGGAGAAGTACAAGATTTCACATATGTGCTCCATCATAGATTGTACGGTCTTGCGAACAGAATCCCAAATCATGCGGTTCTGATAGGTAAAGGGTCTCTATGAACACCCTCGTTTCCAAGCTGGAGTTCCCCTGTCTCTACCTTTTCCATGAATATTTGTTTCAACCCGTTGCAATATTTGGTTGAATGATGGACGAGCCTGTGGTAGCAACAATATCCGGGATCTCGCCATTTCTTCTTCGGTTGGAGGACGTCGATAGGGGGCGGCTTTACGGGGCGTCGTCTTGGATCCACGCTTCCAGGAGCTCTATCACTTCATTCATGGGAAAAGGAAAACCCGTGTCTTTAGTGTTTTGCGCAGAGTTTTGTCTGTTCCTTTTCGAGACGAAGTCTTGTGTGCCGGGGATGTCCGCTTGGTTTGTTGTTCCGTCACTGGAGCTTTCCTTTTCTCTCCTCCGCCCACTACACTCACGGAAGGACCAGTGTTGTATTACTTGTTCGTGAGGCTCCTGCTCCCTCGACTTTCACGTGAATCTTCACTTCGAACAACTCTGGTTCTTTCTAGTAGTGCCGGTGCAGTTGTTACTGAACGTTTTGCAGCCTCGTGGAGTTCAGAGAATGTTTGAAAGCCCAGATTCTCTAACAGAGCGCGGTATATGGGTATCATCCCATTGATGCACAACTCCACCAATTATCGTTCGGTGACGTTCGGGTCATGACAATCCAGCGCTTGGGTTCTGAACCTTTTAACGAAATCATTGGGATGTTCGTTGTTCCGCTGGAGAATTCTTCCCAGATCTGAAAACGTGATTTTTTCAGACACGAAGAAATACTTTCTGTAGAAAGCACTGACCATCTCGCTCCAATTGGATAT
This sequence comes from Papaver armeniacum, assembly GCA_023531295.1. NCBI lineage: Eukaryota > Viridiplantae > Streptophyta > Magnoliopsida > Ranunculales > Papaveraceae > Papaver > Papaver armeniacum. The sequence goes on from JAJJWW010006904.1 coordinate 19,662, forward strand.
GATGTTAGGCGCAATGTTGTTGTACCAGGTGTATGCCCTCCCCGTAAGTGATTTCGAGAATTCTTTTAGGCGTAGAACATGATTGTACTCATGTTCTCCCAAGGATTCCAAGAATCGAGAAACATGTTCACGAGCATTACCAGTACCGTCATAGAGGGAGAACTGGGGAGAGGTGTATCCTCTTGGAAGAGGGATTCGTTGCATATCTTGAGGGTATGGAGGTTGGTGTTGGTATGCATCCGTCAGATTTCCTTTGCCTCGGCTTTGAAGGAGTCGTTCTAGATCCTCACGTGTGATGAAGTTGGGTGGCTCGTCCCTTTCTCTTGAACATTCAGGAGCAACACGAGCTTCATGTCCAGTGGAAACGCCCACTCCCGGGTGAATTGAAGGCATCGTTGTTGGCTCCAAAGATTGACGTGAATCTGCGGCAATCGTTCGGTCAAGGTCTTGAGGAAAGTGAGTACCTCCTTCGAGTTGCGGCCATATCATTTGAGTCTTAACAAGAACTTCCTGTTTCTCCATCAAGTCTCGCAACGGTAATAGACGGTGGTCCTCCTCTTGTGCCTCCGACTCCTCGTCCCGATGGGGAGTGAAAGTTGTTGCTCCGGTGACCACCGGAGGTGTTACACTTGAGGAGATTGCCGGGACCTCAGCTCACTGGGCTCGATGGGCGTTACACCTACTGGGATGTCTCACTGCTCCGTAGTGTTGGTGATAGGGTGTGGCTCCTCGAGATGTGTTGGCTACGGTAGCTCCACCAGTGGTGCCGACACGGGATTGGTACCCACACTAGCCCCATCGAGTTGATTGCTTGATCCGGACCTTAATTCCACCATCTTGAAATGAATTGTTGATTGAATTGATTCTAAGATCTACCCTTTTTTGAAATTGATGAAATTGAATCGGATTTCGAAGAAATTGACTTTACAACCGAGAGATTAATCTCCCGTGGTAATTAGCCAATTGTTTATGGGTGAAAACTACTCCTGCGAGAATTTGGTAATTTGGGGTGTGGATGAGGAATGAATTTAAACCTTAAACAAATGCACTGCGCGGTGAGTGCTTGTAGATTCGAGAGATCAATCCATGCAAAGTCCGGCCTAAACCAAGAAAATGGCCGTTCCGGACTTGTTTCGGTCACAAAATGAAGGAGATGGGGTTGATCTTAGGGAGGAAGCGAAGAAGGTGTTGAGATTGTGAAGGTGTTGGCTTGCTTATGACTTGTAACGAAAGGTGAGCAGGCTTGTGATTGATGCAAGCAAGCTCTGGGTGTTTGAATACATTTTGTATTAACACTTGGTTTTCTCGTCTCGTCCGAACTTGTGTTGTTGTTGAAATAGGGCGGAGAACCTATTTATACAAGTCATTGAGCCTTATTCACGTCTCTCGTGGGAAGTGGAGGAAGTGGAGTGATGGAGTAGTGGAGTTGTGCGTCGATGCGACATGACCGATCTTGCCCACTTCTCTGTTCATCTCTAACCGTCCATGAATTCCTAACACGTTCTTGTGATGGCGCGTTGCCTGTTGCACTACACCGTAAACCGCTGAGATAATACCCAGTATGTATCCCCCAGTTTGTGACATGATTGATGTCCGGAATGTGTGGATCGTGAATCCACGAAAGATAGCATGTAATCTTTGAATTGAATAACTGCGTTATTCGAGAAGTCGAAAACAGTGAAGTATCGTGTATTTTATGCAGTGCATTATGGTGTGGTAAAGTGATGGGTAATGACGCCTCACTAAGCAAATAACTCCCGACCAGGGGTTGTATAACCAAGTGAGTGAAGTTGGACGGATGAGATGATCTTTGAGACACTCATCCGTAGTTAATGAATATTAGGGTTTTTTTGAAGAGTGCGCAAGCATTACTCTTCGGCTTAGGTCAAAACCGAGCATGGAAATGGATTTGAGAGGATCGGCCCGGGCATGTGTGTAGACAACATGCAGGGTGTGCACGCCCATACCTGTTTTGTCCCATAAGGCGCGATCTAAGCCACTCAATTTGATCGGTAAAGTTGAGTGGTTGAGATCGGTTTGTGGCAATCCTTTGCCGCAAAGGAGTTGGAAACCGCGTGACATCCCTAGTTTGGGCACGCGTTTCAAGACGACCCATCTTGGCCGGTCTTGGTCGATCATACCACCGTGTGTAGGTGCTAGTCCTGGGTGTTCACACTATACCGACTATCCCATGAAAACGTGATCTAAGCCCTCAAATCTTCCGGTGAAGTTGAGTGGTCGAGATCGTTAATTTGGGGGAAGTGTAACCACGCAAGTTTGGGTGGGACGGTTTGGGATAGCCGAGGCATGGTATGCCTTGGCCGATCACATGAGGAGGTAGGTGGGCCACGGTGGTCATGTTTGGTATGACCGTACCTGCTTAATCTAATCAGACCCTCCATTCGTGCTTAGGAGAAGATGGACGCACGTGATGGCTTGAAACCCTAATTTTGGCTTTCAAAGCGTGCGCCATCTGCTTTGGGCGTACGAATTTGTTGCAACCAAGTATGGTTGGTCTTGACCGATTGGTCAAGTGTGTAAGAGCCCACGGTGATCGTGTTGACATGATCGGGCCCTTTGAGTCTCACATCTACACCTCCATATATTCCTGCGAAGATGGATGGTTGAGACATTTTGCGACACATAATATGCCGCAAACCCTAATTTAGGGTTTTCCGTCCATAATGCTTGGTAAGAACGGTTTCTTGGCAAGCTAGGCTAATGACCGACCATGCGGGGGTGGCCGTGGGTATTCCATGCACCGCTTGGGGGTGATGGAATTGATGCAGGGTCATCCAATCATGCTTATGGAGTTGGATGGCTCGCGATCAGATCATCATCCTCCGATACTGGTCTGACCCGATGGGATCTGTCGAGCTAGTATAACACACCGAGAAGGGGCTCAATCGGCTAGTATAACACACCGAGAGTCACCTGTCATGGGTATTTCGTACATGGTTTCATTATAGTGCTTGGAGGTTCGTGTTACTCTGTAAGAGTAACACTATTAAAATCGCCACACCGAGCACGAGACGGAAATACAATGCTGATATGAAATTCTGGGAAGGGATTGTTGCCACATGCTCCAACCGGAGGAATTTCATGTATTCACGAATGGGATTGTTGCTACATGCTCCATTCTTGGTGAAATAAGTGAGGAGTATCCAACACTTATAAATGGCTTTATCTTTTACAAGATGTCAGCGCATGATTTTTTCGGTTTTTTTACAAATTTAACCTTAAACGAAAATCCACCATCAACACATATATTATTCGAACCCGTAGGAAAGTGCTCCATATATAATTTTGAACCCGAAGAAGGATTGCAGACGCATGAGCCCATATAAAATATTGCGTATATAATTTTGAACCTTGAGGAAAATCACGTGTGCGTTTTGAACCCGTAGAGAATTTATGAATCGAAGAAGAATTATACGTGCTTCATATGACTTCGAACCCATAGGAAAATTTAATATGAATTTCTGGTCCTGAAGGAAAATCTTTGCGCGTGCAGTTTTTGAACCCGTGAAAAATGCTCCATATATAATTTTGAACCCAAGAAGGATATTACAAACGCACTTGAGCCCGTATAAAATCTGCGTATAATTTTGAACCCTAAAGAAAAATATTGCGTGTGCGGTTTGAACCCGTAGAGAATACACCCTCTCCCCTCTTTTTTTTTTTGCGAGTTTTATGTGTCGGGAGATAATTTCGTCTTTCTTCGTGTGCAGATATCTCGTTACTAAATGTTATGAAGAAATCCGACAAGATGTTACTCGAACAAAATTTCGCCTCATCGAAGTATGTTTATAGTTCCAAACCAAACACGGATGATGAATTCTTTGCTAGACCTGCCTCGCCCTTCTGGAAGAATCACCCGGGTTTCGTGCCAATTTTGTTAACCTAGGTGGTGAAGATGAAAAGAGAACACGTTCGGCCCGAGAGAACATCATACGGTTCTGTCTTCATAAAGGGTATACTCTTCTTCCAACATTGATTTCGGGATGTGTCAAAGCCCATTGCGTTCTTTTGATAGATGGGTTGAGTTCATGGTGAGTAGGAGCACATAAATACCAACTGACTCGAGCGCGAGATTATTGATCGGTCGAGCTTGATAAATCTCCGTGATTAGGAAGGATATCCGGGCTTGGTTGCTTTCAACCCAGAGATGGTGTTTGGACACCCATACGATCATATGTAGATGGGGTGAAATAACTTTCTCTTTGGAGAGTGTGGCTCTCTTGCTGAATCTTCCAGTAACTGGGAATCTTAATATCCGATTGTCTCGAAGGTGAGAAAAGATGCGGGAAGACCTTGCCGCTAATTTTGGGAGATTACGCTCGGAAGACTCACTGCGAAGTCGAAGGATTACGTCCGGAAGAGGATGAAAGGTGCTTTATAGCTGGTGGATATCTCAATGGTTTAGGACGGGGTGGAGAACCTAAACGAAAGCGATGTTCTTCATGTTGCAGCATTTTGGCTCTCCGTTGTCTAGAGACATTTTTGATGACGGTTATGGAAAGAAGGAAATAAGACCGAGTTGCTAGTGATTGCTCAGAAGTTAGCAAAAGGTGAAGTTCTTCCCATTGGCAAGCTATTCCTGGTTCTCGTATGTGAATCCGAATCACCTAGTTTGCGAACATGCGAGTTTGAATGGTTTCATGAAAGTGGATTCATATGTGCACGTTGCTTTTCTGCAAAAACCGGCTATGGGAGCACTTTGAGAAGTATGCTCAAACCGATGCGCCGATTCCGCGAGTTGGGGCGCTCTCAAATTCTTCGATGGGTGAACGGGCGTCCAAGAGTTGGCGTGAGCTTGGTTAGTATTCTCGATAAGTCGCATGAAATCGGGCCGCCCATGGGAGCCGGTCCATAGGTCGGTGACTCAAATTGACACCTTTGCTTCTGCTCCGAAAATATCTTTGTCTTCTGGGGTATATGCCGTCTTTCTTCATGGGGTCTTTCTTCATGTCCGGGTATATGCCGTCTTTCTTCATGTCCGGGTATATGCCGTCTTTCTTCATGGGGTCTTTCAGAATAACTGCTTACAATATTGACCGCGCTGCTCGTCACATGGGTTTCGATCTGGCTGGGTACCTCTTGCTTACCTGGTGGTGGTTCCTAAAGATTCATTGCATGCCGCCCTCAATGCCAAAGGCCTTTGGCCGGGTATCCGCCTTCCCTTCTTTCAAAAGGAAGAGTGAGTTCGGCGACTTTTGGCTATAATGAGTTAAGGCGCGATGAGTTTATTATGATCCAAGATTTTGTAAAAACCGTGGTGGAGAATGTTCGTTGTAAACCTTCCCCAGCAGTTTTGAAGAAGTATCCGATGTTGAGAGATCCCAAAAGTTGCTCGTGCAACTGGAAAGTTCCTGTGCAAAGGAACAGAGGACGAAGAATCGTCTTTGGCGGGTTCCGGGCGGTTTCACAAGATCCTCCGCGCACTCTCGTGTCTTTCAGTTCTTCCAATAACCAGTGCGTGTCGCCTCCTTGTTGGTTTGTCTCAACACACGTGAATTTTTCTTTGAAAACATCCGCGTCTTGTTTCTTCCGGGGCTTCGGTAGTGTTAATGCTTTGTTGCCCTTGCACGTTGCTGTGAGGCGGCAATTTCTTGAAGAATTCCGGCGGCCGAGCCTACTCATAGCGGTGATGAGTCAGAGAAAGAAGAAAGTTCGACAAGTGAGATTGATTCTCCGCAGTTGGTTCTTTTTCGGGAAGTGGTTCGGTGAGTTTCGCGCTTCTTTTCTTTCTTCTTTCGTTTCTTCTTTTGAAAAATGTCTAACTCAAGTTCGCAAGAGGAATCCGGTTCGGAGGAAGATTAAAGGGTGGAGCCACACTGAAAACTTGCCTTTGGTGACCACCGCTTGGTGACTTGGAGATGGGAGTTAGCCATTCGTCGAGGCACAGATGTAGTCCAAACGGTGGATGATTCTCTCGATGGTTGCTGCAGTAGACATGGAAGAAAACCCTTTCGAGTCGTGAGGCGTTGCGGGCGCCATTTTGATCCCCGTACTTGGTTCCTTATCCGGGTCATGTCTTTGGTTGGCGGTTTCAACGTCTTTGCTAAGTATGAGGCGTTGTACACGGAATGGGAGAAGCACAAACATATGGCCACAACCAAGAAGGTCACTAGTCGATTTGCTGGTTAAGCGTGTGGAAGAGGCTTTATCTTCCATCGAGGATATGCGTGAGGTATTTGGTCACACGTTTTCGAAGACGTTATTGTCGACCCGGGAGCACCATCGCGACATGTGCGTAGAAAAGGAGTTCAACACTTCGTGGTTTTGTCGAAGGCCTTCTTTGAGATCAGTTGAGAGATGCAGACAATGAAAGCCTTTCCGCGAGGGAGATTGCCTGACGGGAGGTAGAACTGAAAAGCTTTCTAAGATGTTAACTATGAAGAGAGCGGCTCTTGAAGACGCAAAGTTAACTTTCTCCAAGAAAAGCGGACCTCTGTTGGATGATTTTCCTTGAATGTTTCTCTGGTTAAACTTTCATTTAGGTTCTTCTTCTTTTTTTGGAAAAACATATTGGATGTCAGGTTCAAAGTTTGGCTGGTTTTTATAGACAATGGTAGCTTTTGAGGATATTGGATTATTTCAGGATGAATGGTTTTGATAATATAACTTCGATTATGTTTTGTGAAAGGAATATTGCTTTTATGAAAGTGTATGCTAGCAATAGGCACACGACGCAATATTATGACTGTGGTTTACTAAGAAAGCAGATGGTATATCTTGCCAGTCTAAATTTACTCACTTCATAGGTTTTTTGCGAACACGCCTCTCCAGTAAAAAGGCGGCTTTCTCTGTAGCATCTTGACAAGTCCCCATCGCTGGTAGCATCTTCGGCGAGTCCCAGTTTTCTTGTGTAGTTTTTACAATCGGGTAACCGGGTTGTACGGTAGTTGAGTCGAATTGAGTGGTAGCATCTTGACGAGTCCCGGTTTTCTTGTGTAGTTTTACAATCGGTAACCGGTTGTCTCGATAGTTGAGTCGGATTGAGTCGCTTCCCTACCATCTTGACATCTGGGTGAAGAAGCGAGATCGACGATCGACATCAGAGCCGATAGATCAATCCTCCCGCCGTGGTCGCCAATTGTTTATAGGTGAAAATCGTTTCCGCCGATTTGGTGAATTCGGTGAGGTGAGTGAGGCTGGTTTAAACCCTAAACAAATGTGCCGCACGTGAGCACTTTATAGATTCGAGAGATCAATCGTACAAGTCCGGCTAAACCAAGAAATGGCCGTTCCAAACTTGCTTCGGTCACAAAGTGAAGAGAAGGGTTGATTTGGGGAGGAAGCAAAGAAAGGTGTGAGGCCGGAATAGTCTGGGAGAGTAGTGTCTCGACTTGTATCAGTGAAAGCTTAGGAAGCTTGCAAGAGATGAAAGCCTTTTGGATAGCTTGCAAAGTTGCCTTTTAGAGTATTGTATTTTTCTCCGACCGAGACTTGTTGTCCTGGGTGGAAATAGGTAAGACCTATTTATACAAGTCGAGATTGAAACGCACTCAGCCTCATGAAGGAAGAGAGTAAAGGGTGAAATAATGGGAGAGGTGGTAACCACATGGTGTTAATGGGTGAAAACGTTTTCACCCATTATTTTCATTTATTTGACCGCTTTATTCCTATTCACGCTTTCTTAATGTAAGCGTAGTGTACGTTGTAAGCTTTGACCGCCAAACCAAAACCCCGGAAAGCATCCCCGGTTTGTGTTGATATCTCGAGTGTTGGTTGCACCTTGAGTGCAAGTGGCGCCTGCTTGATGGGCGCGTGTGGCATGTGCCATTGGCATGTGCGAATGCCTTGTTGCGGGTTGCATCTTGAGTGCGAGTGGCAATGCAGAGCAGGCTAGTGGCGTGTGTGGCGTGTGTGGCATGTGCCAATGGCATGTGGAATACCTTGGTGGTAGGTTGTACGTTGAGTGTAAGTGGCAATGCCATGCAGTGCGTGTGTGGCAAGTGCCAATGGCGTGTTTGGCCATTAGGGCTGTGGCCTGGTAAGAAAAGCTACGCTGATGCGTGTTGGCATGCCAATGGCATGCGTGGCCAACTGGGTTGCGCCCGGTAGGAAAAGCTAATGGACGGCGTGTTGGCATGTGCCAATGGCATGCGCGCCAACAGGTTGCGCCCTGGTAGAAAAAGCTACCACGTGAGCGTGTTGGCATGTGCCAATGGCATGCGAGGCCAACTTAGGTCGTGCCCTGGTAGAAAAAGCTACCAACGAGCGTGTTGGCATGTGCCAATGGCATGCGTGGCCAATTTGGTCGCGCCTTGGTAAAAAAATCTACCGCGAGCGTGTTGGCACAGCCGATGGCATGCGGCCAATTTGGGCGCGCCCGTGGAAAAAGCTACCGCAAGCGTGTTGGCATGTGCCAATGGCATGCGTGGCCAATTTGGGTCGCGCCTTGGTAGAAAAAGCTACCGGTAGCGTGTTGGCATGTGCCAATGGCATGCGCATGGCCAACTTGGTCGTGCCACTGGTAGAAAAAGCTACCAAATGGTGTTGGCATGTGCCAATGGCATGCGTGCCAATTTGGGTCGCGCCCGGTAGAAAAAAGCTACGGTGAGCGTGTTGGCATGTGCCAATGGCATGCGTGTCAATTTGGCCTAAGGTTGCATGGTTTGCAAGCCTAGGTGCAGGGGGCGCTACTTTGGCATGGCGCTGGTAGGGCCAAGGTAAGGGTGTTTGGCTTGGCGTGGCGTGGCCAAAGATAGCTAGGGCCAAGGCAGAGAGTGTGTTTGGCATGGCGCGACTAGCTCGGGATAAGTGTGGATGGCATGATTTGCCATTGCATAGGGAGGTGCGGCTAGCATGGTTGGCATGCTTCGACGCGTTTGGTATGGGGCGGCATGATTTGCCATTGGCATAGAGGTGCGGCTAGCTTGGGCTAGGTGTGGTTGGCATGATTTGCCATTGGCACGGAGGTGCGGCTAGCATGGTTGGCATGCTTATTTGGCGTTTGGTATGGTCTGGCATGATTTGCCATTGGCATAGAGGTGCGGATAGCATGGTTGGCATGCTTGAGTGGCGTTGGTATGGTCGGCATGATTTGTCATTGGCATAGAGGTGCGGCTAGCTTGGGCTAGGTGTGGCTGGCATGATTTTCCATTGGCACGGAGGTGCGGCTAGCATGGTTGGCATGCTTAGGCGCGTTTGGTATGGCTGGCATGTTTTGCCATTGGCATAGAGGTGCAGCTAGCTTGGGCTAGGTGTGGCTGGCATGATTTGCCATTGGCACGGAGGGGAATTAGGGTTTTGTTCGTTGTAACCCTAATTTGAAAATATACCCCTATTAATTCCGACTACATGCATTAAATGTCCTAATAAATGTGTCTTTGGTGACATTAGGTTATTTGGGGTTTTGCGGTTAATGAACTTTATAGCCACGGTTTGCAAAAAGCGTTCCTTAGTTTATTTAAACATTAGTTCAAGAATAACCGGTTTAGATATAACCTACTCAAGTTGGCTGACTGGGTTCGCAGACTTAATCTAATGGAAGGAGTTCACAAACTCCATCAGAAATTCTCGGGTCGAGAACTTTCGCAAATTCGCGGACTTGGCTCACGCGACTTCTATTTCTCTTGATCAACAAGTTCGCAAACTTTGGTTAAAGGAATAAGGACTTATACATATATGTGTTTCCACAACAATGCTTATATCCTACCAATGGTTATCTAATCTAAACTCTCATTTGAAACATTCTCAGAGAACGTTATATATATAGCCATTATTCACAAACCATTTTTCGTCATAGCGATTTCCAAAGTGATTGAAACATAACATGACTTTCGTTACTAGGTAAAGATGAATTCGTCTAAAGCGAAAGCTTACCAACATATATTTCGAGAAATAGATAGGCGAGTTAAACTCAGCTCGAAATAGCAAATGTGTATAATGAAAGTCTATACGTCAAAACGACTTTTGTCTCAAGATTAGGAGATAGAGTATATAGACTTTTGAGTGATAGATAAGTTCAAGTCTCCACATACCTTTTAGTCGATGAAGTTCCTTGGTTCTCGAGTAGTCCTTCGTCTTGTATGATGATTCCCATGGAGTTCTTGAGCTCAACTACACTTTCTATCCTAGTCCGAGACCTTTAGATACATAGGCTAGAAATCAAGACTTATAGTTTTGATCACTAACATTGACAAACATGCTTGAGATAGCAACGCATGCGAGTTCGACTGAGCAATGCTCTAACACAAAGTAACAACCTCGTATGTACCCAAACTGCTATAAGAACCGAATTCCAACAATAATAAGTTTTGCAATCTTCTTTTAAGATATTAATTCTACAAGAATAAATCTTGTAGGTTCTAAACAGAGTTTTCGGCTTAGAAAACTGTTTAGGTTGTTTAACATACTATTTGTGATATTTATATCATAAAGGTAAACAATCGAATGTGGAAAAGAAATAACACAAGTCACCGAATATTTTGTTAACAATGAAAACCAGAATGTACGAAAAACCCGAAACCTAGTCTAGATTTTTGAACACCACATTGTATTAAGTGGCTACGGACACTATCCTAGTAAGAGACTTGGACTGGAATGCAATTAAGACTAAAACGGTCTATGAGAAATTCAGCTTAAGTTATTCTCCTTTATATCCTTTGGATATCACAAGACCTTACGTAACACAAATACCCTAGATGACGTCCTTTACAAGCATATATAGGAGTTGTTTTAACGTAAGTGAAGATTTTAACTATTATGCCTCTAACAAAAAGCCTATTGACTCCTTTATATACATTTCAATCACAATCTGGAAATTTATTTTCGTTATAACAAGTCCAACAAGCCTCAAGGATCTAGAACACTTACACTCTTATCAAAAAGAATCCTAGATAAATACCACCCCATAAAAATAATTTTAATAATATTGGCAATGTTGACGACAGTGAAATGAGGTTGAGTTACGTACTGCCATCGATCTCAATGACCATGATTGGTGTTTATGAGGCTCAACATAGGTGGATGGAAAGCAATGAAATATCAAGGAGAAAGAATAGAAAATGTTGGTGATGTGTATGAGTGTTGCTGTGATTATCGTGTGAAGGATAGAGCTGCGGATAATGGTAATGATGAACAATGATGATGTTCGTGAGTTGATGCCACTATAATGCATGCTGGCAGCGACGAGAAGTAGTGGAGAAATGAAGCTATGATCGATGTTGGTGACTTAAAATGAAAGATGATGAAGACTGGTGATTGAAAACAGAATCATGAAGATGGCTAGGAGATCGACAGTTCAGGGAGATAATTGAAGCTCGAGAGCTGATATTGTGTTTTGTTGGACATGTGTTGAGGGGTAAAATGTAGGAAGGAGGAACCAGCCCTAATCACATAAAGTACTCCCAAGGAGAAGGTAGATAGGTAGAAGTAATGGGAATTAATGATGATCTCAAGAAGTGTACCCTCTTTTCCTTTTATACTATCCCTATTATGGATAAACACCCATAAGATTAACATATTACTAAACTACCATTTCCCTCTCCCTAAGTTAATACCAAACCCTAAAGGGCCTTCTCTTTACTCCAAAGCTTAACTTCCTTGGTATGTTCTTGTATGGACTAGGGCTTCCATCTTAAGGGGGTTAGGCCTAGTACCAAAGTCTCTCTCTATACCCCTAAAAGGGGAAACCTTGATAGGTTAAGGAAGCCGTTTCTAGGATTAATTATTTTCATGTATCAACATTAGTCCCCCTGATTGTTTGGTGGTCACAGAGCCATGTCAAGAGTCGCACGTGCGTGCTACGATTATTAAAGGGAGTTATGGGTGGTTTGGGTTCGTGACTCTTGAGAGACGACGGTTACTAATCTATCCAGTAACCGCTCCTCCTTTTACCTTCCTATAAATAGAGGAGACCTCGCCTCAGAATTCTCATCTTTTACAATCTCCCTTTCTCTCTCTTGATCTTTCTGTTGCTCACCATGTTTGATGAATCACATGCTCGTAATTATCCTCCTAGGCTCGAGTCGTACACACTGGAGGAGTTTGTACACAATCCAACCCTTAAAGATAAAATCCGACCTCCCGCTGGGGATGATAATGCCGTCCTTTTTCCAGACGACGATGTTTGGGTCACACGTATGCTTAATCCTCATTCATTTCCTCCGTCCGGTGAGAATGGCTTATCCGGCCTCGGGATGACTCACCCACCGTGCCTTCTTTCTAAGATTCCCTCACTTGGCAGTCCATAGGGGAGATTATATTTTTCCCACAATCGACCACCGTTCGTCCGTTGAATCGGATGATTCTTGGGAGCTGTGGATTGACTACATCCGTTCTAATCCAGACAACGCGAATATCATCCGTTCTTTAGGTATAGAGGCGGCTTTGGAATCTTCCAAGTTTAGGGATGTCTGGTGAGATTACAACAACATTAATCGGTTATGTGCACTGGGGGATTGATCCTCATACATTTTTGTTTTCTTGGGGTGAGGCGACCCCTGTTTTAGAAGATGTAGTGGCGCTTACTGGTTTGCCTGTTCATGGCACCGTAGTCTTCGATAGCTGTTGTATTTACAAGTCCCTGGATCACGAGGATAGGGATCTTCAGGACCGCTTAATCAAGGCCAAGACGAAGTCCATGTCTTATCAACTGCCTGATGAGCTCAAAACTGAAACTCCGGACGAAGCGGTGCACCCCCGGATAAAGGGAAAGGCAAGCTGTTGCTTCAACCCTCATGACTCCCCGCAAACGTTTCCCCTTCTTCAAAACTCATGGCATCTTCCATGAAATGGGCTAAAAAAAGCCTTGATGGGGCCGATGATGTGAAGGGGTGAAAGAAGGTCGAGCGAAGTCGGGACATCGTCGAGATTCCTTCTCATGTTGGATCAAATACTTGGGCTCCTTTGCGGTACGGGTCACTGGCAACGGTGTTCCGCCTCGAGAGGGGAGACGGACAGGGCAGAACATGCCACCTTTCAACTCTTTTGGCTTTGCCATGACGTTTTGAATAAAATCCCGGGATACTATCAAGAATGAGTCGATTCCTATGGTAGTGTTGATGTCTCATGGTGTGTCTTTCCCTCTTGCCCCCATGTTTCTGGGCGGTTTGTATCATCATCTAGACCTACTGGTTCGTGATATTCGCCGCGTGGATGGATCCCACACGGTTGAAACTTTTCTTCCTGCCAACTTCATTTAAGCATGGACTTGGGAGAGCTTCCCCAAGTATAGGCCTTCTCATCTGAATCCCTTGTCCCTTTCTCGGCAAGAGGAAGTCATTCGAAAGGACGGCTCCAAGTGTTTGGTGACGAAGCCCGAGTGTCATCCCCGGATGACTCTTTACAATAAGAAGGGTCATAATCCTAAGAAGAAGCTTAGGGACCTCATGGATAAGGGTGCGGAATTCAACCTCCTCACATATCAGGACGGTCGGACTTGTTCTCTTCATTATAATTTTGTTAGCCAAACTCCGAGAAGGATTTGTTCGGCGGAAATGCCTTCGGCGGATGAATTTGATATGCTTGTTTTCGTCTTGCCTGGGCGTTTTCCTGGTTTTTATAGTGGGAGATTTTCTCCGAGTCATACAATCTCTTGTTCGTAGCATGGCGGCTAGGCTTTGATCAGGAAGTCCCTTTTGATCCTTTTCTTCCTTCTTCGATGGACGAGGACATAGAAGTCCGGAAGAGTTTTGATCGTTTCATTTTCAAGAGTGGGCTTTGGATGAGTGATCGTCAATCCTTTTTCGATCTTAGTTATCCTCAACCCGCCGTCAAGCTCATGTTACCAAGGAATGGCTTGCGTGCCGCAATAGTGTCAGTCAGAATGTGCTTAACCTTCTCATTAAGGTGCCCTATGTTCCCCACCCCTTAACCGAAAAGGATTTCAGGGAGATGCATGCCTCAGGTTGGGTGAAGCTGAATGCTGAAATCGCTAGGAATTATAAGCTGTCTTCCAGCAACAAGGGTCTCCTCTCCTGTTCTACCAGCTGGGATCCCCTTTCAGGTGATGAGCCTTCTCGCGAAGATGGGTAAGGTAGTACTCTCCCTCCATCCACTTCTAAGGAAAGGAGGCGCGTTCCTCCTATGAAGGCTTTACATATTCCTCCGACTGCGTCTCAGTCTCCTGCTAAGGTATTTTCTTTCCCCTTTTATGTTATTTTTTCATCAAGTCACTTGCTTAGTTATTTTGGTTCTCCATATATTTTAGAACTCTCACACTGTCATTTGCAAACCTAGAGGCCTCATGTTTGAAGAATATATTAACCCGCCTATTGAGGAGTGGAGGGACGATCTACTTGCTAAGAAGATGAGACGAGATCTTTGGTGTACTACCTAATCCGCGATTTCCTTCTTTCCGGACTGCTAACTTTTCTCCTTCATTTTCCCCGCAGGCTCCAAAAGTGGGGTCATCATACGCCAGTACCTTTATCGAACGTGTGGAGTGTTAACTCGGTCGATCGGTTAGCCAGAGCGGTCCTGACGTACTTTTTCCCCGCATGACTCTCCACTCTACTCGTCCCTTAATTGTTCGGACGATAAAAGATCCTAACCACCCTTTTCATACTCCTTCAGACATGTTTGGTGAGGGAATGAGTCGGAATCGGACCGTTCTATCAACGATTATTCTCAAGAGGGTAGTGATCTTAAAAGCGATTGCACAGGGGTCGAATTCTTCCCCTCCTAAATCTCGTGAGTGTCTTGTGTTTATGATTATTTAAATTCGACCTATCGACATGTGTCGGTTAAACTCATTTCCGTTGTAATTATTTAATACATTTGGTGATCTATATATGCCTCTTCACTTCCTCATTTTGAGTGATTATTTTATTTTCTTATCTGCTTTCGATTTCTATTGCCCTTCAGGTCATTCAGAGCCGGATGTGTCAAGTTCGTCTTCTTCTTCTCGCCAATCAGTTCACTCTCATGTTGATCCCCCTCCTTCTTCCGATCAGGTATGCGTGTGTCTTCAGGTTCCTTTTATGGTATTTAGGTATTTTGTCGAAGATTGTTTTTCTTAATACTGTCTTTTCTCCTTTAGAATATGGGGAAACGTGACGGTGCTCAAGGTAAAAGAAGCGGTTCAAATCGGCATGTTAAAGGAAATGAGTCCGGCAAGCGACATAAATCAACTCCCAAAATTTCTCAAGGTATGAACGCGGACGCCGGGCGATGGTGTTCGGAGGATGCCAAGTTTCTATATCCTCGCGTTGTGTCTCCAACGGAGGCTGGTGTAGACAACCGTTACGTTCTAGTGCACGACTTTTGGGTTCCTTCTGCTAAAGTGAACCGACGCATAGTAGAGAGGTTTGGTCATATGTGCATTCATGAGAAAATGCCTGTCAATTCCTTGATCGTGGCTACCGAGGACTTGATCTTCATAGCGGAGGGGCTTTCCCTGGCGGAGGAAACTCCAGTTGATCCGGCTATTTTGAGGAAGTGGGGACGCTAACATCCATACCCTAATGGCTCTTCGCTTCACCCAATCACATGGTACCCTTTTATTCTTACTCTTGGCTGCCAACTTTAGCCGAGGCAATCCACCCTACGTACTATAGAAATAATGTACTTGACAGGCCCCTGTGGGAGGTGGATGATGTTGTTGTAAGTCCAATGGAACACCTAGTATACTGGTCTGGCCACCACTATCATCTCACATACCCTCATGTGCTAGGGACTGATTCAGCTCTTTCTCGGTTGAGATTTGATGAAGCTGGAAATACTCTTCCGCAAAGGTATGGACTTGGAGCGTTATAAGAACAAATAATGGGTTTCTACTACGGGATTGTTGTTGAAGGGCTACTTGAAAACCCTCCTGAGATAAGACTTCTGGAATCCCGGTCCCTTAGAATTGCTATTTCATTGCTTGGAATACGACTTGCTACATGTCCATGTTTTCATTGATTGCCAATATTTATATGATATAATCACTCTTCCATGGGTAACTTGGAGGGACCGTAATGACCCCTTTATAGTGTTGCTCGATGAAGTACATATGTTGTGGGCAGCTCCGAGTGGATCGGGTCTTGTAACTCTAACGGTAGTACCACGCGAACGTATCTATCTCCTGAACTACTTGTCTAGGATATCCCCATATGATGATCATACATACAAGATTAACTATATTTTGCGCAGTTGCACGGCTAGGTTTTTTTACATGGAGAGATGCTTCAGGATATCTGTATGTTTGGCACCCTCATGTGGGGTATTATGAGGTTAGCACTACAATCACATTCGATATAACCTTTTCAATTTTATTTTGTCGATTGATTTTTGTTGTTCTGTGTAGCCTACTTCTGTATGTGCATACGGCTAGTACTTTGTTCATAAATAGTTGAACTTGGTTTTTGAGTTGATAACTCTTTTCATGGTTTTATTTGTTTTCCATCAACTGCAGGTACAACTTTAAGAAGCTCACATACGAGAGGAAGCCAAGTTGATTGAGAGATTATCAGCAGGAACAGATGACAAGGATGATGGGAATGAGGATGATGAATTAACTATGTCTCACCACTCTAGCTGGACTAAAACAAGGTAATTTTGGGTTTTCATCTTCGTTGTTTTTTATCCCACTCTAATCATCAGTGGAGACCAAATATTTTTACTTTCATCAATAGACCAAACATTTTTACTTTTTAGTTTTCTTTGTCTTAATGGTCATTATAGATCTCGTTAGGTTTTTTGGATTGTTACTGTTAGAGCATTGCTCGGTCGAACTCGCATGCGTTGCTATCTCAAGCATGTTTGTCAATGTTAGTGATCAAAACTATAAGTCTTGATTTCTAGTCTACTATAGCTAAGTCTCGGACTAGGATAGTAAGTGTAGTTGACCTCAAGAACTCCATGGAAATCATCATATAAGACGAAGAACTACTCAAGGAACTGGTGGAACTTCATCGAGTAAAAGGTATGTGGAGACTTGAACTTATCTATCACTCAAAAGTTTATTTATCTCCTATTCTTGATACAAAAGTCGTTTTGCTATATAGACTTTGATTATACGCATTTGGTATATCAAGCCGAGTTTATCTCGCCTATCTATTTCTCGAAATATGTGTTGGTAAGATTTCACTTTAGCCAAATTCATCTTTACCTAGTGACGAAAGTCATGTTATGTTTCAATCACTTTGAAAATTGCTTTGACGAGAAATGGTTTGTGAATAACAACTATATAACGTCCTCAAAGAATGTTTTAATGATTGAAATGAGAGTTTAGATTATATAACCATTGGTGGATATAAGAACTATTTTGGAAACACATATATGTATAAGTCCTTATTTCTTGAACCGAAGTTTGAGAACTTTGTTGATCAAGAGAACCAGAACAATAGCCGTGAACTCAGTCCGCAAACTGACGGAAGTTCTCGACCCGAGAAAATCTGCTGGAGTTTGAGAACTCCTTCCGGGAACTTAAGTCCGCGAACTGAGTCTGCGAACTTAAGTTGGTTATATCTAAAAACGATTGTTTGTGAACTTATATTTATATTAACTAAGGAATTCTAAATGCAAACCGTGGCTATAAAGTTCATGAACCGATTCGTGTGAATCAAATCGTTTTTGCTTCAATTGTGTCTTGTGTAGTTACATAAGATTTCCTTGCAATTGAACAACTCTCTAACTAGTTCATTTGAGTCATTTGAACTAGTTATGGTGAAGAAGAATACGGTTGATTTGAAAGTGCTCATATGGTAAACCATTTGGTTAAATATTGTTGAACCAACAAATGTACATGTTTGGGTACGGTTACACAAACCTAAAATCGTGCATTTCATTTGTGTGTAACAAGCTAAGCTTTCGATCCAAGTTTTGAAAGATATTAGCTTGAATCTAATCAGGTTTTAATCTAGCGATGAATATTGAATGCTTTGTTACCAAGCTAACATTGATTGCAAACCCTGATTTGAAAGACTATATAAGGTAAAACTCTAGCAACTGGAAAACCTAATCCCTACACTTTTCGTGTGATACTAGTTGTATTAGATAGAGTCGATTCTCCTTTAACCTTAGGTTTCTTCTTGAAAAATAGGTTAACGACTTAAAGACTTCATTGGGATTGTGAAGCCAGACCGATACAACTTTCTCGTAGTTGTGTGATCTGATCTTGATGATTCTCGTGTTGAGTACAATCGTAATGATTGGCTTGAGATTAATATCTCCGATACGAAAGATATAAAAGTTGTCACAAATATCTTCATATATCATCGTTTGTGATTCCACAATATCTTCTTTCGCCGCGTAGATTAAGATTATTGTGAGGTGATTGATAATAGTAGGTTGTTCTTTGGGAATATAAGTCTGGGTTATCAATTGGTTCCTGATCACCTTGATTTATCAAAAGACGGAACAAAACTTGTAGGTATTTCTGTGGGAGACAAATTTATCTATTATCATAGACTTTTCTGTGTGATACATATTTGTTTATTAAAGTCTTCGACTTTGGGTCGTAGCAACTCTTAGTTGTGGGTGAGATATGCTAAGGGAATCAAGTGCGTAGTATCCTGCTGGGATCGAGACGTAAGGAGCGCAACCGCACCTTGGATCAGTGTGAGATTGATTAGGGTTCAACTACAGTCCAGACCGAAGTTAGTTTGTAGTAGGCTAGTGTCTGTAGCAGCTTAATACAATGTGTGTTCAATCTGGACAAGGTCCCGGGTTTTTTTTTGCATTTGTGGTTTCCTCGTTAACAAAATTCTGGTGTCTCTGTGTTATTTCTATTCCGCATTATATTTTGTTATATAATTGAAATATCACAGGTTGTGCGTTTGAATCAATCAATTGGAAATCCGACCTTTGGTTGTTGATTGGAAATTGATTGATTCTTAAACATTGGTCTTTGGTACCGTTCAAGTTATTTATCTTGTATTCAATTAGACTCTCAGATTTCTATTTTCTTGAGAAAGAATTGAATCAAGAAAGAGAGATATAACTCTTTGATATACTTTATTAAGATTGAGTCTAGTTGATTCTCTTGAAAGTATATTGGAGTTTGTCCATACAGATTGCTAATTGAAATATTGGGTGAGGTTGTTGTACCCCCGCTTTTTCAATTGGTATCAGACCAGGCAAACACGTTTAAGACCTTACAAAGTCTGTGTTTGTAGCGATCTGACTCTATGGACATAGGTGCTATCTCTATCAACGTACCACCAGTCTTCGATGGCTCTAATTACTTATGGTGGAAAATTTCTATGCGATCTTTTCTTCAAGCACATGATTTTCAATCATGGGTATATGTTGTTAATGGATATGATGCTCCAGTTGTGGCTGCTGGAAATGTAAACGTTACCAAGAATATTGGTGAATACAGCCCTGCCGAGATACTTGATGCAAAGCAAAATTCTGACAGTTTGAATGCCATCATACATGCCATTACCCCGAATTTTCAGCATCATGTGCCAAATTTCACTAAGTCTAAAGAAGCGTGGGATATATTAGAAACCGTATTCGAAGGTAATACCAGTGAAAAGGAAGCTAGGCTTCAAAACCTTAATTCCGATTAGGAAAACCTTCGTATATGCGATGAAGATTCATTTGATGAGTTTAAACACAAAGTGTCCGAAATTGTTAATGCGTCTTTTTGCATTGGGTAAGACTATTCTCGAAAAGGACATTGTGATGAAAATTCTCAGATCGCTGCCATCCGATACGATTCTAAGAAGCATGCCATCGTTGAGGAAATAACCTTAATACACTATCCGAGAAATTCCCTACTCGGAAAGTTGAAAATTTTCGATCTTGAACTTGAACAAAGAGAGAAACATAATCAGTTAACAACCTTGTTGCTGATCCGATCGTAAGTCTCGACGCTCTAAATCGATCGACAAAAGAAATGAGAATTTCTTTAATTCGACTCGGCATTGTTTATACAACAGCTTAAGAAATCTCTTAGACGAGAGAAAAGAAAGTCTCAAAAGAAAGCTCACCAATCAATAAAAAGGTTCGAAAAACTATGTTAACAATTCTAGTTTCAAGTGCTATAGAAGTGTTACAATACTTCTAATTGTCCCGATACGGATACGAGCAAGATAACTAAAGCATGGATGGATACTCTTGACTACTGTCCTGAGGATGATGTCTATGATTGTTCTCTTAATCTATTTGCTGATAATCATGTCTGTCCTCCTAACAGTTCTGATTATTCCATGATAAACAATCTTACTTCCTCAGGAATACTTCAACTTGAAAAAGAAGTCTTAATTAAAAGGATCGAAAACTGGAATGCCAAATCGTATAATTTGAAATTGGAGATGATCAATCGTGATTCTTACAACACATATCGAATCTCTTCGACTATGAATTGTCAAACAAATTTCTATTGATTCTATATCATTCGTAAGTCACCTTAACGACAAGAATCATATAAAAATCACAAGGATTTATCTAATCTCGTGATTTCCTAATATGATCATCAGGATCATCCTAAAACATGTGGCACTATGAAACAGAAAAGTTCTCCTCTATCAAACGTCGTTTGCAGAAGAAGAAAAAGAAATCTCATACAAAACCCTCGTATTTTGTAAAAGAGATTTCCAATAGAATGCATTGTTTACGAAAATCAACAATCAAGTACATAACTCTTCTTTCTTAAAAACAAGACAGAAACAAGGTATAACAAATACTTCGTCCCCTTCAAAGAAGTTACCCAAACTCCGGAAAGGATTGGAACAACTACAAATTTGTAATACCGTATTGATGATTCTTGTCTATCCCTCTTAGAAAAAAATCATAATCTTCAAGAGGGTTGTGATGAACTATTGTTGTTGTTTTAAGCCTTGAACCCATTTACGTTTTCAAACGTTTTTCTTCTTAAGACCTTTTCTGAGAATAATCTTTTCTGTTAGGGTTTTGGTAAAAGGTCTTTTTGGGTATTTATCTCCCTTCCTCAGTTTCTTTTAAAATGAAGTTTTTCTCCTTTGCATAAACATTTCATCTATCTATTCCATCATGTCTTCTTCAAGTCTTTCAAGCAAAGAAAGTGATGTTTGGACTGTTCTTCTTTCATCTAAGAAGGTACGATTTGATTCTTGTGATAATGTAATGAGCCCTGATAATCACGGCTCTTCTATGGATGGGAACATCTCTGTCTCTCATTTTGATAAGCTCTCTTTAACCATGAATCTCGTCTTGGAACAAGTTCGTGCCCTAAAAAGTGAACTTGAGATCTCTTCCAAGAGACTTGAAGAAAATATGGATAATCTGGAATCTAGAATTGATCTGATCGAAGATGAGCTTGATGAATATAAAGAATATGAGAAGATTATTCAAAGTAAGTGAAATGTTTTATAGGAGTTTTTATTTGCCTAGTAAATCTTCTATTTTCTTGTTTTGTTTATAAGAATAACTAGAGTTTGGAATAGCCATTATTGTGATTACGCATAGCTATGTCCAAAATTTTCATCTTCATGTTTTTAGATTTATTGGTTTAAATTCTAAAATTGTTTGAAAGATAATGTTTGCAGTATTAATCTTTATGGTTATATATATTGCAATTTGTTATGGGATATGTGCGTTTGCGTCCGTGAACTATGATTGTCCCATACCTTGTCAAAAGTTAAAGCCTTTATATGTCGATATGCATGTGTTGATAAAAGAAGGAATGAACTTTTGACAATACAAAGTTAATCCTATTATGTCAATTATTGATGGAAGATAGGTTAAAATCTTTTGTTTACAAGGATTATGTCTATTGTATGTCATTGTGCAAATGGTGATGGAAAATAGAATGAACCCTTGCTTATTCCATGTTATTTGGTCAACCTCCGATCCACAATTTTTGTATACACTGTGTTGTTCCATAAGGTGTCTTATGTTGAGCTCTATCGACTGAGTTATTCATTGGCTTAGTTGTTGCTCCGTGAGGTACTTTATGTCGAGCATGTTCAACTAAATTAATCATCCTTGTTTGATTATTTAGTTGTTGCTCCATAAGTTCTCTTATGTCGAGCAAGACCAATTAAATTGATTACTTTTTGTGGTTAATTTGGTTGTGTATTCCGATTAGATTAATTATGGGTTCTCTTGTGATTAATCTAATTGAGTATTTTTGAGTCTCCGTAAGTTCACTTATGTTGAGCATTTCCGATTAAATTAATCGTGGGTTCTCTTATGGTTAATTTAATTGAGTATTTTGGATTCAAATTCATACTTGTAGGTGATTTTTTATGTCCAAAGAAATCCTTCTTTTCTTTTGAAATTAAGGTCGCTCTTGTTGTTCTTTCGGGAATGACATATTATGGGGGAGAGTTCTTAATTGAACTTGTGCTTAATTGCCAAATCTTTGTGGGGAGTGCGGATGTGGAATATTATAGGGGTTATCTTGTATCTTTATAAACTCCTTGATGAATGCATTTAGATTCGGCTATATGATTGCATCTAAATAAGATGATATGTACTTTCTTTTGGTCATGAAATGTCTCTTTTGGAAATTTCATTAGGATCCCATTTTCGTACCTTTGCCAATTTTATTGACAAAAATGGGGAGAATTAATATGTAGTTCACACTACAAATACATATGGTTTTCGGATCATTATGTAAGGGGGAGTGGTTTCCATGTGAGATGGAGTATTGACTAAGGGGGAGTGATATATATCACCATAGTATTGTTGTCGAAGTTGTGATACAATTGAACTTTGAACTATATAATGATACTATGACACTGTATAACAATGATTAAGAACTTTTGTTCTCTCGTTGTTATAGCTACGGATTTTCAACAACGATGATCTTTGAACTTACAACCTTTGGGATCATTGGATTACTTGGAAGTGACAAAGATTTCGAGTAATGTTGAAGATTAGGCATGTGGAATAGAGCTACAAAAGTTAATTCATTTATTTTTGTATTCCATATGTATTGATAGTTTTATCACTAAAATTGACAAAGGGGAGATTGTTAGAGCATTGCTCGGTCGAACTCGCATGCGTTGCTATCTCAAGCATGTTTGTCAATGTTAGTGATCAAAACTATAAGTCTTGATTTCTAGTCTACTATAGCTAAGTCTCGGACTAGGATAGAAAGTGTAGTTGAGCTCAAGAACTCGATGGCATCATCATACAAGACGAAGAACTACTCAAGGAACCGGTGGAACTTCATCGACTAAAAGGTATGTGGAGACTTGAACTTATCTGTCACTCAAAAGTCTATCTACTCTATCTCTTATTTTGAGACAAAAGTTGTTTTGCTATATAGACTTTGATTATACACATTTGCTATTTCGATTTGAGTTTATCTCGCCTATCTATTTCTCGAAATATGTGTTGGTAAGCTTTCGCTTTGGCTAAATTCATCTTTACCTAGTGACGAAAGTCATGGAAAGTTTCAATCACTTTGAAAATTTCTTACTTTGACGAAAAATAGTTTCCAGAATAGCAACTATATAATAACGTCCTCTAAGAATTTTTCAATGATTGAAATTGAGAGTTTAGATTATATAACCAATGGTGGATATAAGAATTGTGTGGTAATGTCACGCCTTCAAATGCTCTAAGCAATTTTTCGCGAAGGTATAACCCGGCAATACAATGGTTCAGTGATCTCTTATCACCCACTTGTATTTTCAAATTTTTATAAGATTGCACCAATGCAATCACCAACTCTACCAAGAGTATGCAAATGTAAGTCTTACTCAGATCTTCTCTACCAAACAATGTAGCCCATACTACAAAGAGGTTTCGCCATGTTTACTCAGAATTTGGGGAGTATAATCAAATCAACAAGAAACTAAAGCTAAACGCATAAGCCAACAAACTCACTTTTATTAGCTTAAGGGGAAGATACAAAATCGTCCAACCAATGGACTTTACAAGATTATTCTCTAATCCTAACGCAACAATCACTCTATTGCAAATGTGGTTCCTCAACACTCAACTATTGAACAACTTGTTTACAAGGGTTCTCCGCTATTTATAATGCCAAGAACTGTGGCTACCCGTATGCAACTCGTTGCACGCGCCATGAACATCCATATGTCCATGGGCAGTTCCTCAACCGGGCCCATTTTTTAATCGCTAGCTTTGGTGATGGCTTGTACAATGGCGCCACACCTGTCTTCAACGTTAGATATTGCCAAACTCTGTTATAAAGCACTTTATAACCGTCTCTAACTTTCTCTTCTACTTTAGCATGCGTGTGATGCACACACTCTTCACATTTGGCACTTGCACTCAAATCCCGCAACATCGCAACATGCAACTCAGCTTGCACTTCTGCCAAATACTGTTATTATGGATTGCGTTGTGCTATTATAGCTTGCGTTGCGCTATTATAGCTTGTGTTGCGCTATTATAGCTTGCGTTGCGCTATTATAGCTTGCATTGCACTATTATAGCTTGCATTGTGCACTTAGCTCACTTGGATGCCAACATCCAAATATTATGCCAACTGAGTCTTGACTTGCTTAGTACAATCTTCATGCTTCATATGCATCACTTGCATCTCCTTTGGCGAGCAACTATCACCAATGGCGTGTTTGGCCTCACCATTGATGTATATGCACACCCAAGCCTTGGCCAAAGCTTAGACCATGCCAAAGTCATTCCTTGATTTTGCATCTCATCCTTTATTCCTTCCTTGAAATGGGCTAACTCGAATAAGGATATGCAACACTATCGCATAATGTTGCCAATGCCAAGTAACCTTTCTTTGTCTCAACCATGCGTGGCACTACATCGCTGGATTGTGCGGCTCCATCTCACAAGTTACATATTCCGTAACGCACAATGATTACGCGTCATTATGCGGACGGCCATAGTCCTCCCACCCAACTGCTCAACGCCTCGTTGAACGCAACATCGCCCGCCTCTACCGAACTTTCCCGGCCTTATACGCATCCGAGCCATTCTCGTAACCTGCAGAACTATGTTTGGCCTTTAACCTTGCCAAATCTTTTCTCGCCTAGTACTTTACGCCACCACTTAGTTTGTTTGCCTTTCCATTGAGCCTCGTGGATTCCGACTTCATTGTCGCATCGTCGACTATGCTTCAATCTCTACTTCATTCACATCTCAACACCCAAGTGCCACTTGTAATTTGTTGCTATGCCCTTGCATCAGCACAAATTTTTCCTTCAAGCCATCCTGCCTAAGTGTACACTTCAAACAGCCTAACATATTATCCTCGATATGCATGACTTAGCTTACTTGCCTTCAATTCCGACTGACATTGCACCTTTGCAATTCAACAGGTCTTACCGTAGACTAAGTGTTCTTCAATCTTTTGCAACACTCTTGTGCAAACTCGACTGAAATGCATGACATTAGCCATGACTTAGGAAACCCGTGACATCACAACGTCTCTTTAGAGACAGTGCTCCTCTTCATGCGCCCTTGAAACTAACAAGGCCTCACTTGTTCTTTCAAAATCAAGCACGCTTTAATGTAGCGGAAAAACAACATCATGTTCTTCCTAACTATGAGTTACTCTTAACTCATATGCTTGATGGACTTACATCTTCATTCTTGTCATGCGTTACTCCATGCTATCGCCGCACAACATCACGTCGCACTTCTACGTAACTCTCCCAACAAAGCAAACTTGCCTATGCCACCAACTTTACTTCTTGCTTGGTTTTGCTTTCAACATTTCTTATTGTATACTTTGGCTAAGTATACTTGTAGTGCTTCCCCAATGAACTTAGCTT
This sequence comes from Papaver armeniacum, assembly GCA_023531295.1. Taxonomy (NCBI): domain Eukaryota; kingdom Viridiplantae; phylum Streptophyta; class Magnoliopsida; order Ranunculales; family Papaveraceae; genus Papaver; species Papaver armeniacum. Next base: position 45,254 of record JAJJWW010006904.1, read on the forward strand.
TACATTAAGAAAAAAGAGACAATGTTTTTGCTTAAACACCTCCTTCATTCATTACACTAGCCTTACATAAGAAACATAGAGACCATTCCCATTACACCATTGGCCAACACTCGGCCTTACTGAAAGCAAACACATTACCAAAGAAAATACATCAACTAAAGTGTGTTATCTTCAAAAACCGTAAGATTATCAACACCCAACTTAACTTGAAAACAAACAACAAATGATAATATGCCAAAGTCTCCATACTTCAAAGAACCTTGCAGGTTCGTGTACTTGCAAACATCACTACAATGCCCTCGCTCATACATGCCCTAATCACGGCGAATAAGGGACACTAAGATCCATAGGACATCCAAATTCCATGTGAATCTCAGCTCATTTTTCTTCGAACGAGCGGATGTGGTAAAACTTCACTTTCCTTTCCCATGTCACACTTCATATCAATAGGACTATCTTTCCTTACACCTTTCACGAAACAAGGTGCACTCGGACTTCAGATGAAAATATCTCGCCAAGGTGAGGCATTACCGTTGCCTCCGCTTCTTTGAAAAGTTGTTACAAGGATCATCTCAAAGTCATTGAGATGCATCACCATTACACCGATCCGCCACGCCAATCTCTAACTTCAACATTTTCCACCTGTCATCCCCTTGATTGGCTTAGCTATATCATTCACTCGTCTTCATGCAAGACTCACCACGATATACTTAAAACCCAAGTACTGCCAATGACAAGCTCATAACAAGATGTACACACCAGATCTCGCCATGCCCCGAGACGATGATTGTGTATGCCAACTTTCACATAAACTAGGCAGCGCCACTCAGCCCATGCATGCATCAGACGCTGTTTGTGCTACTATGTTGCGCATAGTTGAATAGGATTCACATGCTCCACTTTGATCGTTTTCTTCTTTGTCACCACTACACTAAGTGACGATTGCGGACAATTTTTATTTCTTTGACAATCACGTACAAGGTGAGGACCCTTGCATAAGAAGCGACCACCACCTTGTTCTTATGCAGCCAAACTATCATCCCTTTGATAGCTTTTCTCCTTGGCCTCAGAACCTTTCTTATCCTTGTCCTTACTCTTCCGGTTTTTCTTGTCCTTGCCCTTCTTATTAGCATCAGTTGAGGTATTGGCTGACCTAAAATCAGCAAGGTTGTCCACGATTATAATAGCCGAAGGTAGGTCTTTGGCACCTTCCTTCGCACTTTGGCCTGAGCCCATACTTTCAAACCAGATGTAAAATTGAACAACTTGTCTTCCTCATACATGTTTCAAATATCTAGCATCAGAGATGAAAACTCTTTCACGTATTCCCGTGGTGTACCAGGATGCCTTAGCTTACGTAAGTTCTCTTCAGCTAACCAAGCAAAGATTGCTTGGTAATAATTGACTCTTCAACTCTTCTCTCATGACATCCCATGTCACGATACTTGGACGACCACCCAGTAAGGTCATCGTCGATTTCTAGTTCTCCACCATAACTTTGCATCACCCTCTAGGTACATGCTAACGAGAGTAACCTTTTGTTCTTCCGGGGTTCTGGCAGCCTTGAATTATTGGTCCATATCCCAAATGAAATTCTCCAATGCCTTCGCATCTCTTGCGCCAGAAAGCGACTTAGGTTCGGGACTTTAATCTTCGTAAAGTCACCGCCACTACCACCGCAGTGAGCTTGATCCGCACCAATTACACCCACCATACGCCTCAAGACACTAATCTCATCAGTTAGTTCTTTCAAGGCACCTGTGAACATGGTCTTAATAGCATCGATTTGTCCTTCCAAATCACCATGCTTCTCAGTTGCGTCTTGGTTTGACTCCATCATCCCAACAACATACTCATCAAGAGCCTGAATGCGAGCCATAACCGTTGCTTTATAATTGGCATCATTAGGATGGTGCACCTCTCCACCAATCCTATCTTCCAAGTTAGCAATCCTATCACTCAAGGTATCTCATTGAACTCTTCTTACCAAACCATTAGCAATTCAACAACTAAACTCAAGCAAAACAGAAAAATCTTCCAACAAAAGCTAAAACAGAACAACCTCGGCTCGATACCAGTATTGTCACGCCTTCAAATGCTCCAAGCAATTTTTTTGAAGGTATAACCCTAAGAATACAATGGTTCGGTGATCTCTTATCACCCACTTGTATTTCAACCTTTATAAGATTGCACCAATGCAATCATCCAACTCTACCAAGAGTATGCAAAGAAGTCTTACTCGGATCTTCTCTACCAAACAATGTAGCCCATACTACAAAGAGTTTTTCGCCATGTTTACGCTCTGCGAGAATTTGGGGGAGTATAATCAAATCAATAGTAAACCAAAGCCAAACGCATAAGCCAACAAACTCACTTTTATTAGCTTAAGGGGAAGATACAAAATCGTCCAACCAATGGACTTTACAAGCTTATTCTCTAAGCCTAACGCAGCAATCACTCTCTACTGCAAATGTGGTTCCTCAACACTCGAACTATTGAACAACTTGTTTACAAGGGTTACTGGCTATTTATAATGCCAATAACCAGGGCTAATCCGTATGCAACTCATTGCACACCCCATGAACCTCCATTTGTCCATGGGAAGTTCCCTAACCGCCAGTTCCACTTTTTAACTGCTAGCTTTAGTGTTGGCTTGTACAATGGCGCCACACCTGTCTTCAACGGTTAGGATATGCCAAACTCGGTTATAAAGCACTTTATAACCGTCTCTAACTTTCTCTTCTACTTTAGCATGCATGTGATGCACACACTCTTCGCATCGGCACTTGCACTCAAATCCCAACATCGCAACATGCAACTCTGCTTGCACTTCTGCCAAATACTGCTATTATGGCTTGCGTTATGCTATTATAGCTTGCATTGCACTATTATAGCTTGCGTTGCACTATTATAGCTTGCATTGCACTATTATATACAAGCTTTGCATTGTGCACTTAGCTCACTTGGATGCCAGCATCCAAATATTATGCCAACTGAGTCTTGACTTGCTTAGTACAATCTTCATGCTTCATATGCATCACTTGCATCTCCTTTGCCGAGCAACTATCACCAATGGCGTGTTTGGCCTCACCATTGATGTATAGGAAAAGTCCAATCCTTGGCCAAAGCTTAGGACCATGCCAATGTCATTCCTTGACTTTGCATCTCATCCTTTATGATATGCAACACTATCGCATAATGTTGCCAATGCCAAGTAACCTTTCTTGTCTCAGCCATGTTGGCGCTACATCGTCGGATTGTGCAGCTCCATATGCCAGGTTACATATTCTGTAATACGCAATGATTATGCGTCACTATGCGGACCGGTCATAGGTAACACATATATGTATAAGTCCTTTTTCCTTGAACCGAAGTTTGCGAACTTTGTTGATCAAGAGAACTTAACAAGAGCCGTGAACTCACCCGGAATCGGGGAAGTTCTCGACTCGAGAAAATTTCTGGAGTTTGAGAACTCCTTCCTGGAACTTAAGTCCGCGAACTAAGTCTGCGAACTTAAGTTGGTTATTTCTAAAAATGATTTTTTGTGAACTTATATTTATATTAACTAAGGAAGGCTAAATGCAAACCGTGGCTATAAAGTTCATGAACCGATTCGTGTGAATCAAATCGTTTTGCTTCAATTGTGTCTTGTGTAGTTAAATAAGATTTCCTTGAAATTGAACAACTCCCTAACTAGTTCATTTGAGTCATTTGAACTAGTTATGGTGAAGAAGAATACGGTTGATATGAAAGTGCTCATATGGCTAACCATTTGGTTAACTATTGTTGAACCAACAAATGTACATGTTTGGTTACGGTTACACAAACCTAAAATCGTGCATTTCATTTGTGTGTAACAAGCTAAGTTTTCGATCCAACGGTTGAAAGATATTAGCTTGAATCTAATCAAAGCTTTCATCTAACGGTGAATATTGAATGATTTGTTACCAAGCTAACATTGATTGCAAACCCCGATTTGCAAGACTATATAAGGGATAACTTAGCAATCGAAACCTTCCGTGTGATACTAGTTGTATTAGATAGAGTCGATTCTCCTTTAACCTTAGGTTTCTTCTTGAAAACCAGGTCAACAACTTAAAGACTTCATTGGGATTGTGAAGCCAGGACGATACTACTTTCTCGTAGTTGTGTGATCTGATCTTGCTGATTCTATCGTGTTGAGTACAATCGTAACGATTGGCTTGAGAATAATATCTTCGATAGGCAAGATATAAAAGTAGTCACAAACATCTTCGTCTCATCGTTTGTGATTCCACAATATCTTCTTTCGCCGCGTCGATTAAGATTATTGTGAGGTGATTGATAATACTAGGTTGTTCTTCGGGAATATAAGTCCGAGTTATCAATTGGTTCATGTTCACGTTGATTCATCAAAAGACGGAACAAAACTAATGCAGAACGGAAGCGTGAATAAAGAATTTTGATAGTAAAAGTAGGAAAATAGTTGAGAAATCTCAATATTGATTGATAATAATATGTATTGTACATAAGACTTGTCTCATATTTAAATAACTCTAAGACTCAAACTTGGAAAATAATAAATCCCTAAAATAAATAAAGTTCTAGAATTAAATGACTTTTAAAAATAAGTAATTCTAAATTTAAGAAATACTACTCTAAATTAATTAAACTCTAAAAATAATAAGAAAAATACTAATCCTAAATCTAACGGATGTCCTACATCAGGCCCGCCATCTTGAAAAGAATTCGTCTCGAATTGACAAAGTACTGAAAAACATGTGCTACATCAGGCCCGCCATCTTGAAAAGAAGTCGTCTTCGAGTTCACCAAATATTGCAAACGACCAGTCCAACAAATAATATACTTTGAGTAAGTTAATGATGAGACTAAAAACCATATAATAAATCGCTTAACACTAAAATCGTTGTCGACGTTGCACGGTATATTTTTCATAGTAATTTCTAGATACGTTAGATGCGTACATCTTTGTGGTTGATTTTTTATCTTCAACAATAGGAACAACTTGATTAACATTCAAACCCGCAAAGAAGGTATTGACGGTGATTCTATTATTGACGAAGAAAATATCAAATGGTTTCGTATTGTTGGAGGTGTAACCTCATTCATGGTATCGAGTTGTGACGAATCCAATTGATCTAACATAATCTTTAATTTTGCGAGTCGACAATAATTTTCCTTTGTAAATCACAATTTCATTTAACACGTCATCAAAATTGACATGATCCGCATGTAAATTAAACATGATAACAACGCTTGATAGCTTGGTTTAGAAATCCGGGATTGATTGACTTTTGGAAACAGTGTAGGTAGTGGACGTGATAGCTAGGCTTGTTGGGTAGTGGGCTTGGACTAAAACAGTTGGGACTTGGGAATCTGTGGAAGAAGTTGGGTAATCGACGAAGTTGAAACTTCAAACCGTAAGTAGAGATATAATGGTGTGGGTGCTTAATTGGAATAAGGTGGGAAATATTAAAGGGAGAAAAAGGTAGTGGAAAGATGATGGGATGGTGCATCGTTTTGATGCGAACAGAAGAAAGAGAAGGAAGTTACGAGAAAAGGTAAATTTAACAGACGTTTTTTTTTTTTTTTTTGTAATGGAAAATTAAAAGGATAGGGTTTAGAAGAAGAGATGCGGAGATCTCGATAAGTAAAGGTGACGAAAGGGTAAAGGAAGTTTAGATGAAAAGAATAAGAGGATCGAAGCCGAAGCTCTAGATGCCACTTAATGCATAACTAAGCGTGAATAAAGAATTTTGATAGTAAAGTTGGAGAATAGTTAAGAAATCTCAATATTGGTTTATAATAATGTAATTGTACATAGGACTTGTCTCATATTTAAATAACTCTAAGACTCAAACTTGGAAAATTAGAAATCCCTAAAATAAATAAAGTTCTAGAATTAAATGACTTCTAAAAATAAGTAATTCTAAAAATAAGAAATACTACTCAAATTAATTAAACTCTAAAAATAATAAGAAAAATACTAATCCTAAATCTAACTGATGTCCTACATAAAAACTTGTAGGTATTTCGTGGGAGACAGATTTATCTATTATCATAGACTTTTCTGTGTGATATAGATTTGTTTATTAAAGTCTTCGACTTTGGGTTGTAGCAACTCTTAGTTGTGGGTGAGATCAGCTAAGGGAATCAATTGTAGTATCCCTTTGGGATTAGAGACGTGAAGAAGCGCAACCGTACCTTGATCGGTGTGAGATTGATTAGGGTTCAACTACAGATCAGACCGGAAGTTAGTTTGTAGTAGGCTAGTGTCTGTAGCGGCTTAATACAGTGTGTGTTCAATCTGGACTAGGTCCCGAGGTTTTTCTGTATTTGCGGTTTCCTTTTTAACAAAATTCCGGTGTCTGAGTTATTTCTATTCCGCATTATATGTTGTTATATAATTGAAATATCACAGGTTATGCGTTTGAATCAATCAATTGGAAATCCAACCTTTGGTTGTTAATTGGAAATTGATTGATCCTTGAACATTGGTCTTTGGTACCGTTCAAGTGATTTCTCTTATATTCAATTAGACTCGCAGATTTCTATTTGGTTGAGAAATAATTGATTCAAGAAAGAGAGATATAAATCTTTGATATACTTTATTAAGATTGAGTCTAGTTGATTCTCTTGAAAGTATATTGGAGTTTTTCCATACATATTGCTAATCGAAATATTGGGTGAGGTTGTTGTACCCCGCTTTTTGAGCCATAATCGAGAATCACCACTCACATTATCTACTAGTGTAAGTTTATTTCTCGCATACTATACTTTTAGTCTTAATTTATATATGTTCTATTTTTTTGATTATTAGATCCTAAGTTTTGGGTACTCAAGGCTTATCAAGTAATTGATTGGTTTCTTTTTACCAACAACATGGTTTTGTATTCTCGCAACATGTATTGGTTATTTGATCTTAGTTTCTTCTGCGTGAGCCTTGGCCGACCACGATTGTAATTGTGGTTTGTTAAACCTACATCACCGTATCTTTTAAAAGTTTCACGTTTAGTAACCATAAAGCACTATCTATTAAGAATCGGGAGAATATAGTTCTCGACTCGCTCAAACCAGATGTTGTCCGACGAGTTTGATACATGAATTACCGTTTATAAGTTGTTGATTTTTGGAAGCTTCAACTTGTTAAGTATACATATATCAATCCTAAATTAATGGCTTAATTGTCGATGATTCTTCAATAACACAGCTACCAAGATTCTGTCTGTCATGCCTTAATCAATGGCTCAATCACCGTATTATTGCTATTCTCATTCAATGCAAATCAAGCCCTAGTTAGGATAATGTAATTTGTATATAAAGATATGAAAATCCAACAATCAACAAGTACAATAAGAATGACCTTGTCATATATGCAAACAGAAGAACCATAGTGTCAGATTCTGTTGGTTTCGCTACAAGGAAGATAAACCTTCTACAAAGCAATGACAACCAGCTGCATACTTAGCCTTACTTTGTGGAGCAACAGACAACAATTGGGTAATCGAGACTCGGGTGCTACACACCACTTAACCGCAAATCTTAACAATCTTGACATATGTCATGAATATGATGGAACTGAAGAAGTTTGAGTTGGAAATGGTAATGCACTTCACATTGAGCATATTGGTAATGCCTCATTTTCCTACAATAATCACTCATTTCGTCTTACAAATATTCTGCATGTCCCTGAGATTAAAACCAACTTACTCTCAGTTTTCAATTTTTTTCAAGATAATCGGGTATATTTTGAATTTCACTCTAGTTTCTTTCTTATAAAGGATCTCCACACCAAGGCAATACTGTTGCGCGACAGGAGTAGAAATGGGCTCTGCATATTTGACGATGTACGAGAGATCACCAAACCTTCACTAACAACTCTTGTTTCACCTACAATACCTATATGGCATCAACGTTTAGGTCATCCAATGTTACATACTGTCTTCCGATTTATCAAGAATTTTTGCCTTCCAGTTTCAAATAAAAAGTTTGAATCTTGTCATTCTTGTCATGTACGCAAGAGTCACAAACTTCCATTTCCTGTTAGTTCATCAACTTTTGATAAGCCTCTGAGCTTAGTGGTTTTGTGATTTATGGGTATCTCCAACTGTTTCAAGAAATGAATATCGTTATTATTTGCTTTTATTTTACATTTTCTCTCATTATACTTGGATTTATCCACTAGCTAGGAAGTCAGATGCATTACCAGTATTTATATAGTTCAAAATGTTAATAGAAAATTAGATTGATCACAAAATGAAAGTTTTTCTGTTGGATAATGGAGGAGAATACAAGAAATTCACATCTTTTTTTAATAGCTCAGGAGTCGTACATAGATTTTCATGTCCTCATACTTCAGCCGAACATGGCCTTGCAGAATGTCGCATTAGGCGCATCACTGAGTCTGGTCTAGCTCTTCTTTTCATGCTTCTATAACAAAGTCATATTGGTCATATGATTTCACAAAAACATGTAATCTCATTAATAGAATTAGCTTCACAGTATGAGTCTAAATCTCCTTTAGAACTGCTATATCACAAGAAACCCGATTCTCAAAGTATACGTGCCTGTTTATGTTATCCATGTCTCGTGCCTTATGTAGCAAAACGAACTCGAACAAAGGTCTCTTCCTTGTGTATTTATTAGATACAGTGGTGCACTCAAAGGGTATTTATGCCTTCATGTGCCAATTAATAGACTCTACATCTCTCGACACATCAAAATTTGAAGATACAAGCTTCCCATTTGTCGCCAAGCAACATGTATGTTCACTTGAATCTCAAAAATATGTACCATTGATAGGGTGTAGAATACATCCTATTTACTATCTATTGTTTATGCTTTCTTTGCTATTTTTCTTGTAAATTATGTATTTTACGCTTGTTTTGAGTTTTATAGCTACTATGGAGTCGCACGGAGGAAAAGAAGAAGAAATCACCCAATTTGAGTAAAAAGGGCAAAAAGGTCATTTTACAGGCGATTGATATATGGAGCCCAGTTAAGGTTAGGGGGAACCCAATTTGGAGGAGTACTAAAGCCAGGCCCGGTCAAGGCTAAGGGGGTTGTCATCGTGGGTACCCCTTATCATTTATCGAGGGTGTAACTATCCTCGGGTGTCCCCTAGCCTATAAAAGAGAGGGTACCATTATCCTATCCTACTTTAACCCAACCCTAAATCGAAAGGAGTATGCCTCTCTTTCTTTCATTCACTTGATTAGTCGAGAGAGAAGCAGCCTTTGCTGCTGGTGAAATTGAGAAATCGAGAAATTGAGAGAAGATTGCTCACGGTCGGGAGAAATAGAGTTGAAGCTCAGGGAGATGGAGGTAGATGATGAGATTAGGGTTCGTTTGAGCAAGATGAACTGATGGTGAGATTCTCAGAGGAGAAATTCTAGCTGGTGTTGTTGAAATCGAGTAGAAGATGAAATTTGTGTGTCGCTGCTCAACAGATCGAGAATCAACTGAAAGAAGATAGGGGTATGGAACTGAAATAGAGAAATTGGGAGAAGAGATAGAGACCTCAGAGATGGAGAGAAGAAGTGGCGCTGTTGTTAGATGGGTTTTGAGCTATTGCCGTCGAACTCAGTGAATGAGAAGAGATTGATTGAAGATGGGTTCTTGGGGTCGCTGTTGAGAAGAGAGCAGATGGGTTCGATTTGAGACTTCAGAGAATTGAAGAAGTTGAAAATACAGGGAGGAGTTTGATGTTGTTAACGGACCGAGATCGAGAAGGAATTGTTGCTGCCAATTCCATTTAACAAAGTTGGATTACGAGACGAGTTCTTTGCAGCTTTGATCGAATGAAATCGCAGGTAAGATCAATACTGGGTATGTGCTGGTGGAATGGGTTTGTGGCTGTGTATTTGAGACGGTAAAGAAGATGGATTTGTATGTGATTTACAACAGATGAAGAACAGAGATGGATTGGTGGTAATTAGAAGGCAACAGAATGAGGCAGTAAACTATAGATGTATGTATAGGAATTCTTAACAGGGATGAAGACATAAGATCGGCCTGAATTTGGCACAGGAATGCGGAAAACAAACGAACTCGCCCAAATTTCTTTCAAGCGAGTCAACTCAGAGGCGATGAACCGATCACTCGGTGATCCAGTAGCTCCAAAGACTGTGAGTAAGACCAAGAAGCTCGGCCAGAAGACCGACTCACCATCTCGGGTTTGACCGATTGACTAACGGTGGGTGACGGTTTGACCATTTTGATCGTTAGTCCTAACGGTGGATCGACGAATATTCGTCGAATATACCATTGACGGCAACAGAACTCCAGGTGGCCGAGGCATGATTATTCCCGCTGGATTCTACCATAATACCAGTTTTCCGGCGAGCCAAAAATTCCATAATTTTCTATGGACTTCTCTCATGTGTGTGAAGACTTGGACTAGGAATTGGATGGAGAATTGGGCTCAAACTTGGAAAGAGAAGATGAAGAGTTGAGAAAGGCTTGGATTTGGAAATGGAATTGCTAAAGGAAAAGGATTCTATTCCTTAGAAGATTTGGAGAATATTGAAGCCTATAAAAGAGAAGTTTTCTACATCTTTTACACACCTCTCTACACACACAACACTTTTCTTTTCTTATTCTTTGTGTGAACTCTTTAGCATGAGTAGCTAATTTTATTATTGATTGAGGATGAATTCCTAGTTCTTAATATATGATTTGAGTTTTGTTTCAATTCTATCTTGAGATTTTTCACATGATTATCGTTTGTTTTTACTATTAGGAATGTTTATTCATTCATGATTGATTGATAGATTGTTTAGAGTGCACGCTAAATTGATTTGTTAGTTTAATCTAAATCTAGTATAAGTTAGGGAATAAGTAATCGTTCTCGACACTTTACACAAGTAGAAAACACGAGACCTTATGGAGGGATTCCGTGGAGAGATTGTGTGTAAAAACAACGCTAGAAAGTGGACCAAGTTTAACCGAGTTTAACTACTAGTACTAAACCTAAATTCATAGATCTTAATGCATTCGTGGAATTACATCTTGTGTTTAACCTCAAGGTGGTTCTTTTGAATAGAATCGATAACTAAGCGGACTTGTTACTCGGTGAAATAAGGGATTTTGGGGTTAGCTAAGCGTGCACTGCTATCCTGGTTGGTGATAATCTGTGACTTATAACAAGTAGAAAAGAACATAACTTTAATCATTGTTTCCCAGAACGAAGAAGGATTCCTTGGTCTTGTCTCTCTTATTGCTTTCAACTTTCGATTTTAATTGCTTTGTTTATTTTCTTTGCTTTTTACACCCCCTTTTGTGACAATTTTTACAACTAGAATCTCTTGCTCCTCGTGGGAACGAACTTGACTTCCATTATATTATTTTTAATTGAGTGGAAATAAGATATTAATTTGATTGCACCTACAACACGCATCAACCATCTACCAAGATTCTCACATCATCTACTTTGTCAGCTCTTTCCCTTGTTATTATGCCTACTACAACTCCACAAGTGCAAACTGAACCTACACTGCAAGATCCTATACCACCTGACAATACTATGCAGTCACCAGGTGAAACCTCACCTTCAAGTTCAGCTGAAGTCACTAATAATGCAAGTGATAGAACAGTTGTTGTTGACAGTGTAAGTTCTTAATCTCATCCACCATCTCAGCAGCATTCTATGGTTACAATAGCAAGAGATGGTATTAGGAAGCCGATTAAGAATTTATGCCTAATCTTGCTACTGAGATATCCTTTGGGGTTGCCAGAATTTATGGCTCCATCATGCTACACTGAAGCATTAAAGGATCGTGAATGACGGCCTCCTATGGATGACCAGATCAATGCTTATGAGAAGTGGATGAATGTAATCAGATCGAAATGGGTCTTTCGAGTGAAACAAAAAGCTGATAAAAATATTGATAGACGAAAAACACGACTAGTAGCAAAAGATTTCAACCAGTGAGAAGGATTTGATTATGCATAAACATTCAGTCCGGTAAGGCTCTTCTAGTGAAAAGAGTTTGGAGCTTGCATGAGCAACCTAACTCCATATGTGAAGTCTTTTTAATGAAAAGCATCTTCATCACCAACCAATTATACAAGGCATTGAGCCCATACCATCTTCCTCCGACGCTCAATGGAAATAACTGGCATCAATTGTTCCTACCATGCAATAATTGATTTTTCATCTTATTGGAAATTACTTGTCAACACCAATAGAAGCCAACTGGATCCCAAACTCCCTAAATATAGACACAACACAATGTCATCATATGCGCAAGGTAGCTGATATCATTGATCCCATCTTTCATAATCTGATTCAAGAAAAATTAAATACCTTACCCAATCTTATAGCCCAAAAAATCATAAACATCCACCTTCCCCAAGATAGCCTAGAAGACAAAATCATCTGGCCACACTCAAGATTTGGAAATTGCACTATTTCATCGGGATACAAATGTCTAACCCATGGTCAAACTACTCAAACCCCTCCCACCTACCAAATTCATGTGGAATTTACTGTATCCACCAAAAATTCGGTTCAGCTTTTCTTGTGGAAAGCAATTAATGAAGGTCTAGCAATCTTCTTTGTCCTACATCACATCCATCTTACCAACTACGACATTTGCCCAAATGCAACACCGATCCTAAACAACGACCCATCTCCTAATTCACTATCCAATTGCGACTTCATCATGGAACACCTTGATCACTTCACAAACTACACTACAATAAACTCCAACTATACCCCCACACTTGTTTTAACACCTCAGACAATCATTTCCCAACTCCTACAACAATCATCACCAATATATGTCATCTCCTCCTTTTTGTTTTCTATTCTGAGCTTATGGTTTGCTAGGAATGAATTAACATACCGCCAAAAGAAAATAACACCAGGAGAAATCTTAGCTTGGTCTCAAAAACAACATCAAGAATATTGTGCAAGACAAAACTCCCCACCTCAGGTGCTACCGGGAGATTCAGACATATAACCATTCAAGATGCACCAAAAGGATATCGACAATATTTGACGTAGGATGGTCCAGTCCGAATATGAATTAGATTAAAATTAACACAGATGGGGCAGCCAGGGGTCACCCGGGTTTCGCCGGTGCAAGATTCATTTGCAGGGACTCATACGCACGAACTGTAATTGCTTTGGCCCAACCTTTAGAAATTACGACTTCATTAACCGTAAAAGCTTGGGCTCTCCTTTTGGCATCAAGAACAACAACACAAAGGCAATTGGCCAAATATTCTCTTTGAAACGTATTGTAAAAACCTTATGCGATTCATCACATCCCCACCCACCCACCCACCCCTAAGCACATCTTAGGGATGATTGAGGAAATAAAGATTAATAGAATGCGACAGATCCGCGGGACGAATCGGAGCACAATTACAAAGAAAAATTTAGGCGCAGATGTCTTGGCCAATCATGCGGCGGATGGAAGTCAATTGGGAAATTTTTCAACCAAAATTTGGGACCAGGCAATCCCAGATTTTATTAGTCAAATTATCTACCATGACTTCGTGGATACCACATACCCACTTCAAAATTAGTTGTGGAACATTATGTTACTTTAACTTCAAAATGAGTATTAGTTATGTTCTTTCACACCTGTACAAGAAGTGAAATTGGGCATGATCTGTTTCAACATTAAGAAGGCCCATCTTCTTGTAAATCACATGAGTGTGGGCCCTGAAACAAACTTCCATTACCAGTCATGCTGGGTGTGAGACATTTTTTTCTCCAGCTTCGTTTAGGATGAGCTTATTTGGAATCTCAACAAATGTTGTCAAAATTATTGAGCCATGATCGTATGTCACTGTTTGTAGAATTGTTACACTTCCGTTCATATCGGTCACACCTACCGAAGGATTATTGAGATTGTAAGTGAGAGTTGGTATTTTAATCTAAAGTCTAAACTGGACTCATCCCAATACTCATGCCCATGGACTCATCTCAGTTCAATCCAGTTTAGCACAAGGCAACAAACTGAAGCGAACCAAACAACCAAGAAAATATCTACCGAAGAAAAACAAGAAGTTCTAGTTCATTCAAATGAAGATGACAATAAGTAGATAGCTAGCATGGTAAGGATATTAGGCAAGGAATCGTAGCAAGGGGATTTGTTTTCTAAAGGTCGCCTCCCACTTAAAACACCAAAATACTAACACTAACTTACAACAAAGACTCTAATTTCAGAAGTTGCCAATTCAACAGGAATCATCATCTCGCACCCAGATTTTGTCCAAAGAGACATTCATCATGCTGCAACTGCAAGAAGATTATAGGCCCAACCTCTCTACCCATGAAAGCAGGATATGTAATATTAGTCCCACATGGGTCGGGAAAGAAAAACAGGAGAATAACAACCCTATAAGTTAAGCTTGAAATACAATTAGAATCCATACTTACCTGGACGGGGTCTTTGGTTGATCAAGAAGGGTCATGGCCTAGGCTTGTGACTCCCATTGCACTTTGGGAGGGTGCTGGCCTAAGATCTCCTGAGTGAGAATCTATGTTATAATTTGTTTCGAGGGGTAGGCGTCCGCGGTTGCCCTGCCAATCTTATAAGCCCAAAAATTTCTGAGGCGAATTACAAACCCAGAACATCTAGACAACCAAAGACCTACTCACGTTATTCGTTTGTTTAATTTGTTCAACTTTCTCTTGTCAAAATTTCTATATATTGCAAGCAAGAAAATGGTAAACACGGAACCTCACTGAAATCATAAGCAGCTTAAAAGAAAGAAATTAAGAACAAATTCACATTCTTTTCATTGGATGCAATGCCAACATGCAAATGGGTTTTGGTTGCAGGCTTAGCTAATTCAGGAGTCCCAAATGCGAACCTAAATCTTAGAGTTGCATCACCAGCTGCAGAAGCTAAAGCACATCCGACTGGACTATGAGCCATGAATATGACTCTTGAAGTATGACCATTGAGATCAGCAATCTTAACCATCGACGGATACTTCCGCAGGGTCGTTCTCTCTCATTTTTGCTCCACAATACCAGTATCGACAGATTTCAAGCAAGCTCCAGTGTAAGTGTTCCAGAATTTAACACGTCCATCAGCTGCACCTCCACCAGAAGCAAGCAAGCTAGCCTGGAATGGACACCAAGCTAAGGCCCTAACTGTAGCAGTGTGATCTTCCAGCCTGTGAAACCATTGAGTTTGTCCTAAAGGCTGATTTACATTACACCAACCAGGCTTATGCAGACAGTTATTCTAAGATCTTGTTTCAGTACGCTGCCCGGCATTCTCCCCTTTGAATCAAATACCTGGTGGCACCACCCCCTGGGTTCCTCAGAGGATCTAGCGGAGGAAGCCAAAGATGTGGAGATTATAGGATGACAAAAATGCAATGGTGGGTGTCGATTTTTCTTTACCAGACATGCCTCCATGTTGCATTCACAATACCCTCACAGATAACAGGGTGTCAGTGTATAATAAAATTGTATTGCACCCCAACAGTAACCTTTTCCATCTATTTGTTGCCCTTTCACCTGACTTAACTACCCTTCCCTCTTAACTCTACATGTTTGAATGTCAAACATCTACTTAATTTCTTTTTCTTGCATACTAGTTTTCCTAAATCAACAAGTATCGTTGTTTCACGCCTAATATTGTTTCGGCTTATAAAGCTATGCACAACTAGTGTTATCAGAACTGAATCTGGCGTGAATTGAACACGCAACCTTCTGACGTGGAGTCAGACACGCTGCCATTGCGTCACAGATTCACATTGAAATATTGAATAACATGTTTCTTAGAAATCTAGATTCAGATTTATGAGATCACAATGCCAAAAGACTTCGGTTTGAAGATTATTCTGGAAGAAAAGACATCCCCCTAACAACACAACTAACTGTCTAAATAATATACTCGCTAACAAGATTTATGGATGCACAAGATAACCTTAGCCGCTCAAAAAATCAATGCTCGCTAACAAGGTTGAAACCATAAAACATTCAAGACTCTAGGAGTTTACTTGTGCTATATATACCAATTCAGGTCAAAAAATTCAGCAAAAACATTAGGATATGCAGGCAGCAAGTAAGAAGAGTCTTCTCAAAAAATTCAGCAAAAACATTAGGATATGCAGGCACAATAAGCTGCCAAAACCTCAACTAAATGAGAAGTGCTTCGGTAGAGCTAAAGAAGGTTTTATTAGGAAATACTGGAAAGTTTATAACACATGGAACATATTAACTTACAGTTAGGCATCTGAATGGATCACACTGAGACAAAACTAATGTTAAACACTCCTTTGCTTCACTTGAAACCTAATGACAGATGAAACGAGAATTAATTCATACGGTAAGAAGCATGACAGTGAAACATTTGAATCCGATCCCAATTGAATCTTCCATGGATTCTTTCTGGAAATCAGATAATGGATGACTAACAAAGTAGCAGAAAAAAACCTCACTAACCTGATTATTTTGACTGTCACAGAAAGAGCAAGTTCTCTAATTGACGAAACAGAATCTTCAAGCACCTCAAGTACAACAGCTAAGATCTGATTGAAGTACTGCAGAGGAAAAAACTTAGGTTTATTTCAAGTACAATAAGAAATCCTAAACAGGCAAGGACAGAGAGACTAGAATCCCGCTTTCGTGATTTATAGTTAACCACGAGTAAAATGAAGAATGATAACAGATGGATCTAGATCATCTAGATAGACTTAAGAGCAGGACGATTATATTTTTAATGGAATAATAGAATTAAATACATAAGTGGGATTGGAAACTTCTTCGAGACCACCACAATAATAATTCAAGGGAAGACAGGGTAGCCTGATGGTAAGACATTGGAAAATGTATCAAAATTTCCTGGGTTAATGACAACAGATCAGCGACTTAGGTGTAACAGATAATGGAGAAAACAGATCTAGTCCATGGAGTAACACATAATCTAGTCCATGGTTTGCAATCTTCCAGCAAATTAGAAGAAAACAGATCAACGACTTAGGTGTAAATATGTCGCACGCACCTACGTCCAAATGGAGTCTTCATTAACCAGAGAAACTTCAACCAACTGGTGAACCCCCGCATTTCCTTATGCTTGCATCCCCATCATTTCCGTTAGATACCTATAGATAAATGAAAAACAGGCTCATTAAGCTCAATGCTTATAAAAGGAGTCAAAAGGGGTCTTATGTGGGTGTCAAGCCAGAGAAGAGAGAACTATATCCTTCAAAAACACAGCAGTTAATTCCTTAAGTTACCTGGTGAAGAATCTGAGGATACTAGGGCCAGCTTCAGGAGAATATCTGACTTTGACAGGTAAAAGCTTCTCAAGACTAGAAACTGCTTCAGGAGAACTTTCGTTCGCAGGCTTCAATTCAGTCATCCCGCCAAGATCGGAGGACATGTACCTGTTTATGTCTACACATGGAGTTGACAAAGAACTCTCCAAACACATGGTATGATCTACAGTTTCAGGATGCATAGTCCAGGATGTTTTCTTTTCAGCTGAGGTATTGGTCTTGTACGTCAGATCCTTGCTTGTGGATATTGGAACACCATTAATGGAACCAGCCTCAAAACTGTGGTAGATGTTCTCATGAGTTTCATCAGAAGGAGCTTGACCAGCAGAGACTGTTCTGGGATGATTCCTGCAGCTGCAGGGCATTCCATTTCCTGACACCGTCGCTATCAAAGGCACCCACAGAATACCTTTCAAATAAAAGTTACTTTACTTCGAAAACTACAGCATACTGTCTTCCGAGGAAGCTCCAGCAATATCTAAATGGTCATAGAGAGATTTGGAATGCTGTCTCTCTTTCTTGCTTTCTACAAAATTCATAAGGTCAACCTCTATATGCGGACTGTACTGCTTCAGTGCTCATCTGATGGAATTTTGTTACTCAAATGATAAATTGAGGACTGACGTTGAATCAAAGGTGCTAAGTTGGCCATTTAAAGGTGATCTCTGCTCATGATTCTGCTGATTAAACAAAAAAACGAATATCATGACTCCCAGGTTCAGAATTCACTGCATGCTTATTGAAAGATTTAATAGAAAACTCAGTAATAGACAATTTAGCTTTTGGTGACCTCTGCTCATCTAATGAACGAAGCAATGCAGGTAAAAGAGAACTCTATAAGCTTTGTTCACAATTTCTAAAGTTGTTTTGCACGGTTGGCGTACTAACTCCTTTAGATCAATTAATCATGAGAAGACATGCTAGTATTTTTGTAAGTAACAAATGCAAGAAACCTTGTGCCTGACTATTACCAGTTAGGCACTGTATGTAAATTTTCAATGTCCAAGTTACCAATTTTCAAGTCTGAGTAATGATATCCACTAGAACTGGATGATACTATCTTAAGATGAAAACAAAAGTAAAGATAAATCAATGCCATTGTTGTCAGACAAGGTAACATCCATGTCGATTATTGTGTTAAAAAACGATGTAAGTTGGGAATTCAGAAACTGTTACAACTGTGGAAGTAGGCATGAAAGTTGGGTACAACAACAACTAGTAAAAAACCTATCCATTGGCAAGAAGATCACAATGTGCTCGCTTCCAACAGAATCATTGTCATGCATCCTGGTACTACTGTGTAAGCATGTAAGGTACCAGCTAGAATTGAGCTTTACAATGGAGAGGAAAAGTAGCATTATTTGAAAATACAGAATCAGTTTTATTGTAGTTAACAAGTTACTAAAGTAAGCACCACATTCTCAGATTGCAAATAGGCCAAATGACCAACAAAATATGTAGATAAGAAATTATTAATATAGTTTAACAGTGAGCGTAATCTTTATCTAGTACTCATTAAAAAGTTGATGCGATCCCAAATTGAACCTTGAGAGGCATAAATATTTATGATACTACTTCAAAAGCCTGTTGAAGCTTACCAGTTAATAATTAAGGAACTGTAACCCAATCCGCTTGGGCAATGAATATATTTATCAGCACAGTCTCTAATGAATTTAGGAAGAACTACATATTCTTTGCTCACCGGGTTACAGATACAAGCAGTATTATCTAATTTATCTAGGTGTCCATACAAACAGACTAAACCATTAACCGAACAAAAAAACCAATAAGAAGATGTAAATGGAGGGGAAAATTGATCCTTGTAATGCAATGTATAGGTGTCTCATCATGTTTCTCATTATACTCAAAATAGCGAAGTTGTTGGTTCTTAGGTGCTACAAGAAAAGTTAACTTACCAGAATCAGCGGGTGATTAAGAAAAGTTTTGAGGTCATTCAATCGATCGAGCACAATATTGTTATCACTCTGAGACTGTAGAAGTTGGCAGCAGCTCTGACAGCCGTAGGTGCAGATGAAGTCCATCAATAAATCTTCAGCGGCTTCAGCCCTGAAGCAACATTGCTATCACCCAAGAAGTCCACAATAAATGAACCACAGTGCCGGCAATTTCAGGAAATTTTATGGCACAAGAATGAATAGCTTGAACAAGCATTTGACGTTGTATTCCCCATCCTTCTCAAGCTTGGTGCTCTGAGTCTTCATAATTTCCTTCTTCATTACTTGAACAACTCCATCAATGTTTGGCGGAGTTATCAGTTGAAGAGCAATGTCAATTGTCTTCCTTGGAATATCGAGATTAAGGCTTGCAAGTGCCCTAAGCACATCCATGATCATATCAACCATAATCTCCCTCTGAGAAGTTTTGAGCTCATTCAATAATAAGCTTAACACTGTTATTACTTTGAGATTGTAGAAGTTTGCAGTAGGTGTTGGCAGCATCCCTGGTAGCAGTTGGTGCAAATGAAAGTGAAAGAAGGGTTCCAGAAGGCGCAAGGAAATAATAGTCTCAATATATTTCCCCTTCTCTCCACGGTTAGTTCTGCAAAACTTTCAGATCAATTCCAATACCACCATCTGAATTCTGAAGCAGCTCTCCCCATTCAGGAATGCTATCAACATGGGTAAGAAGGTAATGCATTTCTTTTCAATTATAAATCAATATAACTGCCAAAATTGCATTTCTTCTGATAAAAGGATGGGGATGTTCAATATAGACAGGATCAAAGGCTCGACAATTTCAGTCTCATTCAAACGACAAAGAAATCTGTATGTATTCATTTGGATGCTGAAGATTATTTCTTAAAATTCTGACAAATCAAGATCATCTCAGGCAAAACTCAATAATTTCTAAATAAAGAAGCAGCAGTTTGTGAATTGTGTATCTTTTGATGGTAAAAAAATAACGAACAATAGTTATGAAGAGTTGAGGAACAAGTGTTTCACCATTAATGATTCTTCAATTACCGCGGTGTTTCCTTGTCGAAATGAATCAACAAACTACAAGATTTCTCCACCTTGTAATTCGATTACCCTAAGATATCGAAATACGGCGCGAATGTAAACCAGATCCACAGACTTGTATATGAAATGCGCGATTAAAATAGAGGGAAATCTCAGATCTGAGAATTTTGGGAGAAGAAATCTTAGGGTTTGGAGAATTGGTTTTTGTTTGGGTTGTGGAGAGGGGAACCAAAATTTTGAGACACTGGATGGATAACGAGTGGATCCGAGTACAATCCGAAGGATCACTTGGGTTGGTGGGGGCCGGGGCTGCCGACTTCAATTCGTGGTTCATAACATATGGTTAAATCCGTTTAATGTTGTATGATATGGGGTGTCCTAAAAAAAAAAACTATTTGGGGTGTCCATTTTTACAAGGTAGTCGAACAAGATTTCTATGGACTTCCGTAGATTTTTTATTTGAGTGACTCCCAGAGGTATTATCAAAATCTAGAGATTTCTAATGATTCTCTGAGAGAATTTTAGAGGGTCTATGTGACTTGTTGAGACCAAAAATGAGATTTCTAGAGAAAAAAAAAGAGACTTGTAGAAAATTTATGTGATTTGTAAAGAAAAAAATTGTATAATTTCCCTTGATTAATTCCAAACATTACCGATTTTTTTATTATTCACGTTACAGAAATAATAAAAGTACCATGACCACCTAATGTATGTTTCCATCGTCAAAATAAATCTCACTGCTGTCCTATGCCTAAATTTTCATTCACTTTATTCCACTCGTCCCACATTTTATTTTCTATGCTATTTTGCCATTGATTTTATACGCGGAGTATTCCAACAACTTCAAGTCGGAAAAAAAAAATCATAACTTCTAAAATATATATTTTAAAGTTGATGTATATCACAAAGACTCATATAGCCGATTTTAAAATATATATTCTCCAATTTAAAAATCATTTTATTCCACATTTGTCTTGATTACCCCTTTCAAAGTGGCCCTTAAGTGTGTTACTGCACAAGGAGAGAAAAAATGGTTCACTCCCAAAACAAAAAAAAAAAAAAACTCTAAATTTCCAAGTCTCCCAAATATCACCTCTTGAGAAGAGATTTCTATCATACCTATTTTCAAGGAAATGTCTCTCCAAATCTCCGAAAAACAACAAATCAATGACTTTAAATTCTCATTCGAATAACAGAGTGTTGGAGTGACTCTTATGAAATCCTAATCCAAGAATTGGAGTTTTAGAGAATTTAAATGACTTGAAAAAATTCTCTAACCAATAACAAGAGACGGTAAGAGACTCTCCAAAAGTCTCTATGGACTAACTTGAGAGATTTGCGGACTCCCAATAGTCATTCAAAATCTCATTTGACTAACCCCCGTTAATGCCGCTCACCTTGAGGAAGTTCAATTATAAATCAACATAACCGCCAAAAATTGCATTTCTTCCGATAAAATGATGGCGGCGTTCCAAGTTTGCCAATATAGACGGATCAAAGGCTCGATAATTTGGTCTCATTCAAACGACAAAGAAATCAGTGTGTATTCATTTGGATGTCAAGATTATTTCTTAAAAATTCCGATAAATCAATATCATCTCAGGTTTTATTAATAAAATTTCTAAATAGAGAAGCAAATAGGTTTGTGAATTGTATGATATTGTGATGGTAAAACAAAACGATCAATAGTTATGAAGAATTTAGGAAGAAGTGTTTCACCATTGATGATTTTTCAATTGCATACTGGTGTCGAAATGAATCAACAAACTACAAGATTTCTCCATCTTGTAATTCGATTACCCTAAGATATCGAAATCCGTGCGAATGTAAACCAGATCCACCGACTTGTATATGAAATGCGCGATTAAAATACGGGAAAATCTCGAGATCTAAGAATTTTGGGAGAGTGGGAAAAGAAATATTAGGTTTGAAAAATTGGTTTTTGTTTGGGTTGTGGATAGGGGAACCAAAATTTTGATACACTGAATGGATAAACGAGTGGATCCGAGTACAATCCGAAGGATCACTTGGGTTAGGGCCCTGGGCTGCCGACTTCAATTCGAGGTTGATATTGTTAAGTCCATTTAATGTTGTATGATATGGGGTGTCCTAATATATATATATATATATATAAAAAAAAGCCTCCCAAGTGTTTGGGTACCTAAAATAATAAAAGTGTTTTTATTTCCAAAGCTTTGCTCACAATTTCCAAAGTTGTTTGGGTAAATTTATTAAATGCCCCTATTATAGAGGCTCAACACAAATACCCTTATACAACAATATAAATACCCCTATCATTTAAATACCTTATCCATTAAAATATAGATTACCTTAATACCCTCATTTAAAATATTATTTTCCATTTAAAAATTTTATCCAGTAAAAAATAGATTTTTCTATTATTTCATTTCACCACCACCAACAGCACCGCCGCCACCACCACTCTGTCACCGCCACTCCGCCACCACCGCCGCCGCCACCACCGCCGCTACTCCGCCACCACCACCACCACCACTGTTGTTGCCGCCGCCACCACCACCACTGTTGTTGCCGCCGCCACCACCGCCACCGCCACTCGCCACCACCGCCGCTGCCGCCAAAGACCGCCGCTACTCGCCACCACCACCATCACCACCGTTGTTGCGCCGCCACCACCACCATCTTTGTTGTTCTGCCGCCACCACCGCCACCGCCGCCGCCATTAATATTAGGCGTCAATAATCGAAAATATTTGTTGACCCAAAAAATCAAAAGTTCAAAAATATTTGTCAAATTTGGTTGTTGATACCATTTTTCTATTGTTGATACACAAACTGGTTGTTGATACCATTTTTCTATTGTTGATACACAAACCTCGGTTATTGATACCATTATTCTATTGTTGATACACAAACCTTGGTTGTTGACTCCTAAACTAAGGTCGATTTCATTGTTGATACACAAACATTTGTTGTTGACTCCTAACACTAAGATCAATTTCTATTTTTGATACACAAATATTGGTTGTTGATACCATTTTTCTATTGTTGATACACAAATATTGGTTGTTGATACCATTTTTTTATTGTTGATACAGATACACTGGTTGTTGACTCC
The DNA here is from genome assembly GCA_023531295.1 of Papaver armeniacum. NCBI lineage: Eukaryota > Viridiplantae > Streptophyta > Magnoliopsida > Ranunculales > Papaveraceae > Papaver > Papaver armeniacum. The sequence continues at coordinate 68,587 of JAJJWW010006904.1, forward strand.
CTAAGCTAAGGTCAATTTCTATTGTTGATACAAAAATATTGGTTGTTGATACCATTTTTCTATTGTTGATACACAAACCTTGGTTGTTGATACCATTATTCTATTGTTGATACACAAACCTTGGTTGTTGAATCCCTAAACTAAGGTGTTAGTATCTAATGTAACTATTAGTATACAAGTAAACAGGAGTGGAGGAGTGGACTCACTATTATAGATTCAAGGGTAAGTGCAGGCCAACTCAAAACTCCATCCAGAATTATTAGCCTGTACAAAGACGATTTTAAAAAAAGTCGTAAAATGAAACATTTACATTAGTCACTAACAATTAGACGATGAAACCAAAGATTACCACCCGCACAACAACCATTACCAAATACCGATCCGCAAGTACTACTATCACCTCCACCGCAAAGATCAACAACCACCACCAAAAATAGCAAGAACCACCCCAAAATCCACTACCACCACCATCGTTAAAACACAACAACAAACACATGTTGTAAGGTTAACTAGAGTCAACATCCACTATCTCATGGTGACATACTAGTTTATGTCTGTTATGTCCATTATTTCATTCAAGTAGTTTCTGCCTCATGGTGACATACTAATTTAATGATTAGCATGTACCATTTATCTCCAGCTAAAAGGGGCATCGTGAGTAGTTTTGGATAAATTACCATGCAACATCTTTGAAACATTGGAAAGACTATATCGTCTTTCACGATGACTTCCGCGTGCTTCTTTCAAAAACAGTCCCCAACGCCGAAAGAGGTAAGAAGAAAGTGTCAAACAGATACATTGGCTCAAGTCGGTATAGCACATAAGACGCCTAAGATTAGGTTGAGTCTTCCTTGTAATATACATGAGATCCTTTCCTCCAATTATGTGCAGGAACAATGGATGCATCTTTGGATTATATCTTTTCTCTTTTGTATCAAAGCAAATCGCTTCCAAAGAGATAACAAGATATATTAAAGTTAAAACCTAGTAATCGATCTTCAATGCAAGAAGATTTCAAACGCGGCGTTTAAAACCACTTGCGTGGTACTTGGAAGAACTAATATCGGTGATTAATGATCAAGATACCATTGTCACATAACACTTTAAGACAATAAATCCACCCAATGTCTAAGAAGTGTTTGATGTTGACATGATATACTCGTATGTGTAGCTGAAGTTATATAAAGGTATGCAGCTGCAAAACAATAGGGCAAACCAAAACGTAAGCTAAACTCATTTCCGCGCATGCTACTACCGCGTGCATTTAAATATAACATTTTACGCATCCAAGTCACCACTAATGACAGGCATTACATTACTTAATTACCTTTAAACTCATCCAAAACTTTCCCCACTTTTTTTAGCACAAGGGAAAATCAAGTAAACAAACTACTAAATTAAAAACAGTCATTACTCCTCTTTCAGCTACTAGTTCCCGCACAACCAAATGATGAAAATAAATCCACCAACTCACCCCCGAGAAAAAGCAATGTAGTCTCGGATCTCTGGATGCTTGCAACTAAAACAAAAAGTACGAAAAATGAATTTTCATCCCAAATGCTACATAACCATTGACAACAGCACAAAATAGGACAGACACTAGAAAATTAAGTTAGTAATGCCCTACCTCTTCAATGCAAAGTTCAAGCTTTTGAGAGTTAAAGAACCGATTCTCTTGAAAAGTAGAATAAGCATCCCCTGAGCTCAACGAACAACACATTCCACCACCACTAGTATTACCACAACATCAAGATTACAAAAGACTCCACAAATATCATAAAATTGGTAAATATCATTAAATTAAAATCTAAATCTAAATGCTTACTGATGAATATCATCTCCATTAGCTAACCCCATGGATATGATGTGTTGGTACATCATCACTAGATTTTTCTCCTCCTCGCACCACCACACCATCAACTAATAAAACATAAATTTGATTTCCTCCTCAACCACCGCCACCACCACCACTACCATTATCATCTACTAAATGAACAAAGAGTTGATATCCTCCTCCACCACCACCACGGCAACAACACAAACACCACCACCCAACACCAGTCAACGACCTTCAATCATAAAGTGAAACTTTCAATTCAATCGTTATTCTTCTCTTCAATTGATGATAATATTAAATAGTTATTCAATCGATTCATAAATAGATCATCAAAATTATTCAATCTTTAACCTAGAAAGATGAAAACAATTCATAAGAAGTTGAAATCGAACACAATAATAGAGATAATACTACGAAATCGTTGACCAAAAATCAAATTTGTCGATCTCTAAATCTGGAAAATTTATCTTAAACATAAGAAGATGAAGAACAATAAATAACAGGCACAAATCAGTTGAAATCGAACATAAAGATATTAATAAATCTCTTTGTTATTAACGGAGAACGTGGTGGTGGTGGTGCGGCGGCGTGAGGTGGTGGTGGTAGTGAGAGGTAATGGGTGGTGGTCAAGGAGAACTGACAAGGAGAGAAAGAACAAAGAAATACTAATTTTTAAGGAAATGATTCGATCTAACCAAAGTTAAAAGAAAAAGGGTAAATATGGAAAGAAGAAAATGTTAGTGGATCCGATAGGCTTTGGATGGAGAGGGTATTTTTATTGTAGGATAAGGGTAGTTGTGTAGCCCGTCAAAATTGAGGGCAATTATATAATT
>JAJJWW010006905.1:0-34209 GCA_023531295.1 Papaver armeniacum
AAGGTGGAGCACCGATTCTCGGTGGCCAGTTTAAACTTTATGATCCTAATCATGGCTAGTTTTGTCGATCGTTTTCTAGAAAAAAAGATTTAAAAATAAAATAAGTCTTAATTCAAGAAATCATAATGCATGATATTGAGAAAAATTGCAAAGCTGGAACATCCCTAAAGTTCCTGTTAATGAGGTTTATAAAAAGGATCTTTTCATTTTAAACTGATTATGCAATTAAGACGATTAGAGAAAACAATATCAATAGATTCTAATGATAATTTTGAGCTTTTCTCCTAGAATGATTGAAGACCATAAACAAAAGAGATTTAATTATCTTCATATTAGGTTAATCCAAATGGCGGTTAAACCATTAACAAGGACGAGGATTAAATAATTATGTACTTTTATGCGTCAGGGATTGTAGGCACAATAAGTTTACTGATTCGCTGTTGGGAATTATTGAATCCACATTATGTGAAGGTCCAATATACTTTATATATATATATATATATTATAAAAAGAAGTGTTGTGTGTAGACTGATAAATCCGACCCTCGATTTCGTCATCCCACGGTGCGGATCGATCGGTTATATGTTGTATATAGATGTCCGTCGGATCGTTGATTTCCTGATCCGGCTAAGCTTCCATAACTTAAAAATTCCAAACGCATTAAAAATATATATATATATATATATATATATATATAGGAAAAACGTCCTGGATTTTCTAAACTTTGGTTAGGCTTCTATGCAGAAATAAGAATGATCCTTAACTACTATGGGTTTCCTTATTCCTTCCCATCGTGGGTTTCCATAATCATTCCTAATTGCCGGTATTCTATGTTTGAACATGGAGTAAGGGGGTATTCTCTCAAACAAATAGATGTTTCGGCACCCATTATTGAAAACATCTAGTCAAACAGTTAGGCCCCCTCAACTACGTTAATCAATGTATGCAACCTCAATAATTGAGAACATCCAGCAGGGGAAAGACAAATTAAAGTTTTCGAGCTTCAAGCGAATGGAGAAAAATCAAGAAACGTATGGAGAGAGTTTTTGTTTGCGCCCAGCAAACATCCCGTTCGTTTGGTGTGTTCTGTGTCGGTTAAATAGATATTGGGCTTTTCTTAGATAATTGTAAGGTAATTAAGCCTAAAGGCTAAAGCTCATATTTGGTGCGCATATTTTTTTTTTTTTTTTTTGTAAAAGTCACCGTTAATCTTATGTTTGTCGTGATTAAGTACCCTAATATAATTAGATAACTTATTCTAATCTAATTTAATTTCTTAATTAAAAACGGTTAACTTTTAAGCCAAATATTTATTTCCAAAGAAATTTAAGGTGTGACGACAGGACACGATCAACAAAATAACAAAATACCAAGACTTTCTTAAAGAGCCACGGTGGGGGCTGTTGTAGGCCCCAACTAATTTGACGAAAGCAACAAAAAAAAATGTGCCATAAAACATGCGGCAAACTTATAGGCTCATCCCTTTGAATTTCAACCTAATTACAACTAATTTTATTGTGTGGATTACGTTTGATCATAGATTTTGTAATCCACGGCTAACTCGGCTAACAAAACACTGGGTCTATAGGTCACATCTAACTTATGTACTCACGAATAATTTTAATATGGAGACTACGATTCTCAGACAAATTAACGGCCCCGGTTGACTTAACCGTCAAAATATTTATGTAATCCACGACTCATCCCTTTGAATTTCAACCTAATTACAACTAATTTTATTGTGTGGATTACGTTTGATCATAGATTTTGTAATCCACGGCTAACTCGGCTAACAAAACACTGGGTCTATAGGTCACATCTAACTTGTGGACTCACGAATAATTTTAATATGGAGACTACGATTCTCAGACAAATTAACGGCCGGGGCCGTAGGCCCCGGCTGACTTAACCGTCAAAATATTTATGTGCTAAGCCCCTAAATTTCCAATCCACGTTCCTGACTAATTTGATCCAACCAACAACACACCGGGGCCTACGGCCCCGGCTATCTACAGGCTCAACACCCTGATCGTAGGTTGTAGGCAATCCTTAGTGGACCACAGCCGAGGTTGTTGACCGCGACTAATTTGACTCGACCAATAAAACATTAGGACATCTTAAGGGGGGATACGGCCGGGGATGCAGGCCCTGACTAATTTTACCGGACTAATAAGACATTAGGGTCGCAGGCCCCGACTAACTTATAAGATCGATGTTTGACAGTTCTAATATAATTAGTTTTGTTAATGAATAAAACTTTACGGGGAATACTGACCAACCAACCAAACAACAAAAAATAATCGAAAATGGTTGAGCCCCGGCCGTAGGCCGGGATGATACCTAGTATATATGTATATAATTCAAACCTCAACAATTACGGAACATACTCCTTGTAGCTTTCATCAACCTTATTCCTTGATTAATTGACAGTTTTAAGAATTGTTATATAGCAAAGGAGGCGAAAACAAGAACTACGCTACTCAAGGTAAATTCCAAATAACAAAAATATATCAGATAAAAAATAGTATGATCACGCTTCAAGAATCCCAAATGAATTATTGGTTCATCATCATCCAATCCAATCTAATTCATTACGGATTTCAAGCTTGGTATCTGCATCCAATCCAACATCAAATGAATGCACAAATGAGCGGATTAGATCCGGATAATTCAATGGATTTGTTTTATAAGTAAAATTTATAATAGAGAAATAAAGCTTGAGATGTAATAACTTTTTCCCTTTCTTTGTTTCTCATTCGCTCTCAAAAGACAACAGTACAATGCAATATGTTGAATTATGGGCAACTTGAGACCTAATTAGAAAGGGCCTAACACTGTATAACTCTTACACTTAGCAGATAATATCTAATGAAATTGTTGAATACACTGAAATTAAGCCCACCAGATAACAAAGTAATGAAAAGGTGTACCATTGGAATTGCGACTACAACTAGGTCTAGGGGTGGGCACTTGGGATCGAAAAGAAACTATCACATTTCAAGTTTAACCCTTTGTCAACTAATGAATCCAGATGTCCAAGGGATTTTCATGCTTGCCACGAAGCCCAATCCATAATCCGTTGGATTTCAAAAGTCTCATCAATATCCAACACATTATCGAACCAGCCCATTATCAAAAAGCCCAATCCCTAATCCCTTGGATTTCAAAAATCTCATCCATAATCCCTCGGATTTCAAAAATCTCAACAGTATCCAACACATTATCGAACGGTCCTGGTACCCATTCGTACAATTACGGTGGGCCGGGTAAAATCCCCGGATTCCAGGACAAGTGCTCCATGAGTGGGGGTGGGATTGGGCCGAAGGTATATCTAGAATTACTCTTACAGAGAAAGGAAACAATTCCACGGAAAGTGTTTCCATGGAATCAGTTCCGTGGGATGGCTAATTCCATGGAATTAACTCCTATCAAACACAGCCTTAGAGTACAGTATACTGTAATTTGTGCTTATTCAGGTTTTAAAGTTTAAACTTGTGCTTTTAGACAAAACAGAAATTAAACAGATAGATGGCATATATAAGGGATAATAAGATAAAATTACATAACCGAATCATAGCATTTTTGTATTTCTATTGATAAACCTCTCAATATCCGCGAGGACTTGTCCCCGAACTTGAAGGTAACTTCTAAATTGAGGAATCTGCAGCTTTAAACAGTTCACATAGCACACAACTTGGATCTGTAAATAAAATAAAAACGCATTAGACAATATGCTAGATGAGAGAATTTTGCTTCAAAATAAAATAAAATAAAGAGTAGGATTTATGCAAAAATAGTTAATATCTTGTATTTGACTCATATCAGATACACCTAGACCAAATAGTTAATATGCAATTATCTTGTTACCAAATAGTTATAATACATGGTATTCTCAATATGATAAATCCGTCAAGCAAAAGTACACATTACATTCAAAGGTCTATGCCAATTTACACCTCTCATTTCTTCTTCCCTCCATATTTTCTCAACTCTTTTTAAAAGATTCAATTGAAGTCATGGTTTTTGTGCGTTCAACAAAATTATCTTTCATTGGATCAGCAAAAACAGTTCCTTCTCTTCTCTTCTCTTCTCTTCTTTCTTTTCTCTTCTTATTTTCTTGGCCTAAGCCCAGGACACCTAATGAGAAAAGCGCCCAAACTTACAGCCTAGGAGCTTTTCCTCCTAATGGGTAAAACCCCACAAACTGGCCTTAAGGCACCGCCTTTTACTAAAACATGGCGCACAAAGAAGAGAGGGAAGCTACCACTTTAAATCCAATTTAGATCAATCCAATTTAGGGAACTTATAACACACTGGAAAATAGTGCATGTACACAAACAAAATAACAGGATTTCACGTTTTAATAAATGGAAGTGAACATGCATAATATTTCTCTTTCGACGTACATTGATGTGATATTTTCACGGATACTCATGCGAACAAACCAAGCTTCCAGGTCTGATTGTACATGAGGTTTAGTTCCCTAAATTTAGTTTTTAGATCGACAAAACCTCTGATTCTGGAGCATTTTAAGATTTAACTTATCTACTGTAACTGATTTGATTGTGTTAACTTCTAGGGTCTCAAACTTTTTGTTAAAGAAAAAGAAGAAGAACAAGGGAGGAGATTTTCATGTGCCTTAGGTTAGCCAAGGCTTGAATTTGAGTGTGTGGGAACATTCATGTGGCTAAAAAGTGTAGCTTAGTCCGAGTTGGAAATATTGATATAGTTGCTACTACTTACTGAGTCAAGAACCTTGGATCTGTTTCTGCTCACCCTATAACAAAAATTATATAAAAAACAAGGGAAAAAAAAACTAAAAAACTAAATATAACTAAATACCTTATCAGTAGGCAGCTGTATGGTGACCAAATTGTATGTACTGTTGTCCTTAACATTCTCATCCTTCTCAAGTACAGATTCGATCCCCTTAATGTAGAACTTTAGATTAGTCTTGCAATCAAAAAGGGTATGAAATCCAAACAGCTTTTCATTCCACACTATTTTAGTGAGATTGATGATTGAGAACTTATCAATTCTAGAGTTGTGAAGAATGATTAATCCAGTAGGGCCTATGAGAGTGGTCTCCAAAAACCCTATATGCTGCACTACTCCAACAATGCAGTTCCCATTGTGGTTCAATTGTATCAAATCTTCCTCTTTGAAGAGTGAGAAATCGCCTAGGAAGCGTTTAAAAGCAATCAAATTTGACACAGACTGAAAAGCCTGAATGAAAACAGACTATTTAGCAATCATAAAAAAAAAAAAAAAAAAAAAAAAAGAATTGCAATAGAAGAATTAATAAAAACTTACCCATGTAGCAAAAGATGCAAAGGACTGAAATACTGAAACTAGGAATACCTTATTGGTCTATACCTGAAATACAGCAGATGTTTTGACTAAATCCTTGATAGAAGATTTGAGAATAAGTGGCTTCTGCTTCTTCAACATAAGAAATTCGATATTCTTGGGAGGAAGGAAGTCATGGAGGAATGGATTCTTCTTCGTAAACAATGAAGATTCAATATTGGGTTTGCTGAAAATGTAAGGTCCATATGATACATTTGAATTCGGCAAGGATGACAGCATGATCTAGATGATAATAATTTCAAATCAGAAAAATAAAAATAAAAAAACCCTAAAAAGACACAATCATTAACATGATAAACCAACACAAGCACTAAACAGCAATAACGATCAACATCGCAACGTTAGAAACCCCAAAAGGGAGAACGAAATCAGTAATTGAAGCAACAAAAAATAGTGAAATATACGGAAAAAATTATCTGATTAAAAACCTCGAATTAATACTAAAAATCGGTAAAAATTCAATAAGAATATCCGTCTAAAACAGTCAGGGTAACTAATCAGGATAACTTTCTTTTAAGCGAAAAGAAAATTCAATAGAAACTCACTGTGTTTTCGGAGGGATTCCGGACGAGTCAGTAACGGAGGAGCAGCAACAGCAGAGAGCAAAGGAAAATACAGAGAGAGAAAACCTAACGGAGGAGACAAGGGCGCGATTGGTTTGGGTGTTTTGTGGAGTACACAAAAGCTTTGGGTTGAACTGGAAAGGACAAAATAAGGTCATTGAGCTAGGGTGGGGATAAGGGGCTCCCTAGAGGTAGTTTTTTTTTGTTTTTTTTTTTTTTGCTTTGAACTCTAGTTAGTAAGTTCACGAATGATTTGCGAATTTTACCGTCTTATTCGCGTACGTTTGCAACTCCGAACCCAAGACGCGTATTATATGGCAATCCCGGATTATTCGTGAATCGTTCACGAACTTTACGTATCCCGAATAATACGTCCGCCCAATTCGCGTAAATTCTTTTAGCTTTTACGTTGCTAAAGGCCCAACTTTTTGGGCTTTATCGCCTCCCGAGCATACATAAAATTTCAATATTAGACATGGTTGTAACTTTTATGAAACAAAAAATGACTGAAGAGATTTGAAGGTGCATCTAAACCACTATACCACGTCCTCTTGGATGACTAATATTGTATATATTATTAATATCAATATATTAAGTTTATTTTTTTCTTTAAATAATTCTCAAATATGCATAAAAATTAGTATATGTCCTTATAAATAATAATTATTTATTATAATAGATACCGAATTTTCAGAGTCGAACTCACATTTATAAATCGAATTATACACGTACGTATGCCGTTCCGAATTACTCACGAATCACGTCCCGTTGACCGACTTTTGGACCGAATTTGGGTTTTACAAAACCGTATAATACTCATACGTTTGTCGTTCCGTACGTTTGTCGAATCCCGAATTGCTAACTAAGTTTGAAGTAGGAGTGTACATCGGGCCGGGCAGGCCAGCCCAAGCCTGATTATAGCACAGGACGGACCGGACGGGCTTGTAGTCCTTACTACCCATTAAGTTTAACAGGCCGGGCCGGGAAATAGCAAAAATGTAATGCCCAAGGCCCGTCCATACCCGTGAAACAATACAGCCAAGTCGGGCCGGCCGGCCTCGGACTCCAAGAAATAATTCAAAATTTTTAAAAGTATATAGGTTTGTTTTTTGACTTGAAGAATGATGATATATTTGTAACTCGTCCAAATGATAGTTCAAGCAATTCATATTTATTATTGTGAAATGTAATTTAAAATTTTCTTTAATCCCAATAAATTGTCCAAAGTTGAAATTTAAGTTCTTGAGAAATCCATCACACTAGTAGAAAACTTTATTCTAGGCTATCGGCAGTCAGGTAGGTCGGGTAACTAGACAAAGCACGGGGCAAAGCAATGTGCCTGACTCAATATGTGAACAAAAACGCGAATCTGCCCACTTATAATTATCGGGCATGCCCATGACAGGCTGTCGGGCACCCGTGGGCTCCTTCGGACTCGGGCGGTACATGGAAGGCCGCAGGCTTCCGGGCATTTTGTACACCCCTACTTTGAAGCATAATTTATAAGGAATTTAACTCGCTTTTTGGAGAGCCCTCATTCACCGGAAGAGTGTGGTTGATTCCCGTTTCCTACTGAATCGACCCCTACCTATAATTTCATAATTTTTTTCCACACAAATAAGAGAAAAATTTACCTTCAATAACTGAATTTTATGAAATCTCACGAAGTTGTCAAAAATATATCAACAACTGAGAATGAATGACACATCGTAGGTGGCAAGCAGTTACATGGATACGATGTTTATCCATAGACACTTCTCCTGCTTTTATTTCCTTCTGCTTTGTTAATCATCCTACAGAAGTCCCGGAGGTCTAAAGAACTCATATGTCCGACATGTGAGGGATAAAGTGACTCACTTGTTTAGAGCGAAGGACTCGAGCATATACGAGAGGCTCGAATGTTGCTTTGAACCCGTAAACCTGGAAACCTACTTCAGAGACGCGACATAATCCCTCAAAGGAAGCTATGCTGCACAAAGACTAAAAAAAGAAAAAGGAGACTCATATGTCCATAAAAATGTGAGTCGGGTCGTGCTAATTCCATACGAATCAGTATTGAGAAGCATGTACACTGATAAGCACGTAAGTGCTACATTTTATACCCATATATATATTAGCTAGGACTCGATATTTTGGCTAATGACTCTATTTTAGTGCTTTTGTAGAAAGTACAAGAGAACTCTGATCATCCAGAAAATAAACAGTTAAAGTTGAAGCTAAATGGCGTTGCAACAGAATATTCTCAAGATCAACATTTAATCAATGCAAACCTTATTTAAATGTACCGGCTCTGGTATTTATATATGTTGACCGAAAAGGAATCTGAGTATAAATTTAGGGGAGTGTTTTCACTTCTTCAAGTAGCTGTTACCTTCTGGTTTATTAAGAGTTGTATATGAGACACAAAAGATCAGTTGCTGAGTTTATGAAGTTGTACTATAGAGTCCATGTTGTTCGATGTGATGCTAAAGTGACTTCGTGTATTTTGAGATAGACTGCATGTGAATTGGTTTGAGGGCAAAAGATGAGCAAAGTTGGCAGTGGTATGGAACTGAGTTCAACTAGCAGCTCGTAGTTCTCGACTGGGATGGAGTTTTGCTGGCAGATGTTAGATGGCATCGAACTGATGTTGGCAGCCGTGAAGGAATGGAAGGATCTGGTGATGCTCAATGGTTGTTGAACTCGACTGCCAGTGGTAGCATCGATTGGTACCGATGGTGGGTTCGTTCGCTGATGCAATACACGAAGAAGCTGCTGTTGCATTAAGGGTTGATTAATAGTTGGTGATAGCCATGTTCTTGGCTTGGTCTGAAACTGATGCAGCTCGATGGGATTGGACTTTTGGTGTTGGTTTGGTGGGTCTGGAATGGGTCTGCTGGTGTAAGAGAGATTATGAAGAGTTTCGAAGACGAGCCTGCGAAGTGAGATTGTGCTGGCTGTACTGGTTGAATTTTGGGTCGGTGATTGGTAGTTCGAGCTGGGAAGCTGCGAAAATGAAGAAATAGAGCTGCGGCAATGCTCGGGAAAGAACTGATTCGTGGTAGTAATGGAAGTTGGTGGCACTGAGGGTTTCAGCTGCCATGGCCGTGAAGTAGGAGGCTTAGCTGAAGCACAATAGACAGAATTGATGGGAAAATGAAATTGCGAAGGAGTATGGCGAGTGTGTTGGCTGGAGTAATTCGTGAAAGTGATAGGTTATCGAACTGGCTGCGAGAAGGTGAATACTGCGGGTAGATAGCTGAGTTGCAGTCAATTACAGCTATGATAGAACTCGGGATATGAATCAGAGAAAAGAAATGAAACTGTAATACGAATGGATATGAGTCTTGGCATGTGATTGATGTTCCACGTACAAGAACAACAAGAATGTGGAATTTTGGATATTTTTACATTGAACGAGAACAAGAATTAGCTAAAGTTCTCTCGTGACTTGATTTGAGGCCGAGATGGAGATGTCGAGGATCGATAAAGGCAATGGTGTTTACAACAACAGAGTTAGGAGAAGTTACGATGGCTAACTTCTATGGAAACGACAACCGGGTTCCGGGCAAGAATGGGTTTAGCTTGGCAGCTGAGAATGACGTGAAATGGAAATGGAAAGAGTTGGATTTTCATTGCCGCAAAGACTCATGCCGTGGTGGTTGCGGATTTGAGTTTGTCGTGGAAACTCGCTTGACCGAATTTGGTGATGGAGCTCGAAAGGATTTACATGAGCAGTAACTAATGAGAACACTAGAAATGGAGAGTGGTTCCGTAACCCGAGTTGAAAAGAATAGAGATGGACCGTGTAGATCGGGCACCGTGGTGGAATTAGTGCTTAGAAGAGATTATGAAGTGGTCAAGTTGGGAACTCATTTTATTGAATGGGTCGTGAAGTTACTTGCTAGGTCCAAAGTGGGATTGTCCCAAACATTTATAATATTGATCGAGAGTAAGAACAGAAGGGGGCTTGAGTTTCTTTGCGCTACTGTGAGGAAACTGTGAGAAGAGAAGGAGGTGAGGAAGCAGTGTTGGCCGTAGAAATCATTTGGAATCGTAAAAACAAGAGAAGGCATGTTTAATCTTTCTTTTTCTCTTGTTATTGTTTTTGATGGGTTTTAAGAAACCCATAATCATGTCTTGTTATACTTTATGTGACTAGGGTTTATGGTTGTAGCCACTTTGGGTATTAGGCTACTTTCAATTGAATAATATTTAGCAAAAGACCATTATGATTTGAATAAATTAATTCTTGATTATTGTTTATTGATTGATTGAAAATTAGTTGTTGCTTCACCTGTTTTAAAAACTTATGTGCTTAATGAATTAGTTTTACAAATATGTTTGTCTTATTATTTGATGATCCTTGATGGGTGTCGTAACCACAACAAATTAATCAATATATTTCCCACTAATTAACTAGTAATATAGCGGTAGTAAGGATGTTCCCACGAGAGTCGTGTAATTGATATGTTATTTAGTTCAAAGCAAAATAATGAAAAACACAAAGGGGGATTGTTTTAAAGTGAAATAAAAAGAATAACAAATAAAAGAAAGATATGATCAAGGAATCCTTCGTGCCGTTCAAGCGATAATCGGATTAGTATACTTATCCATCTTCGTTAGAACCATTCATCACCAACCGTAGGAAAGCAACTAGCTCGCAGTGCTATCCTCAAAACTCCTTTTACCACTGGATACTAAGCTCTCCAATATCGCATTCTATTCAACCGAACCACCAAGTAGTAGCTCACTCAAGGTGTAATCCGATCGAACGCTTTAGGCTTTGTGAATTAGGTTGATCCCAAAGAGTTAAACTCTTAGCTCAAGGTCCACTTGCTGGTGTTGTATTCACCCGCAATTGCTCCATTTAATCCCTCTCCAAGGTCTCGCGATTTCTACTTGTGTATGAATTATTCGACGATTACTTATCTCCTAACCCAATACTAGCAATAGAACAACTAATAGACTAATCTAGTATGCATCCCAAATCAATCTAAGAATCACTCATAAAATTAGATGTAGTGAACACAAACGATAAGATGATTAAAACTCATAACAAACTTGTATAATAATAAAGCTTCACGCTAGAACATTGAATTCATCCTTAATCAATAAAGTTTAGCCTCTCATGTTTACACCGTTTATCTGGTTTTTTCCCCTAAAGGGGTAAACCCTAAAATATTTTATGAAGAACAAAAGTGTATTATGAGATGTGTAGATATTTTATATTATATCAAGCTTAGGTTAAGAAGTTCTCTTTTATAGTCTTCAAGTTCAGAAGTGCCCGTGCTTAATTCCGTGCAGTTTAATTTGCCAAACTTGGCCGACTTCCAAAAGCCACGTGTAAAATATGTACACACGGCCACCGGACCGCGTGTAAACCATCACAAAGCCCAGCCCGTTAGTATCAATGGCTTGTCAGCCCATGGAATCGACAACACAATTTGTTTTCTTCCATTTTCATGCCGATAGTCATGTCTCCGTGAGTTTTATTTTCCCTCTGGATTTTCATTCTTCCTCCGTAACCACGGACACTTCTCCCTTCGTGAGCGATAATTTCGCTGGATTTTTAGTTTCTCCTGGTGGCACTCTCGTTCCTTGCTTTTCCAACTCGCCCACTCGATCACGTGACCTCACAATCCCATTTACAGTAACACCTCTCATCGTCTACTTCCAATGATTCTATTCATTATCAACTCCATCGACGCCAACCATTAACAACCAACTCGAACAGCACAAACCTAATAAACTCCACTCGAGTTTTCCATTTCGAACTCAAGCTCCATATCCTCCCTGAACTGCTCCTTGATTGGGTGTAGAATACATCCTATTTACTATCTATTGTTTATGCTTTCTTTGTTATTTTTCTTGTAAATTATGTATTTTACGCTTGTTTTGAGTTTTGTAGCTACTTTGGAGTCACACGGAGAAAAGAAGAAGAAATTACCCAATTTGAGCCAAAAGGGAAAAAAGGTCATTTTACAGGCATTGATATATGGAGCTCAGCTTAAGGTTAAAGGGCAACTCTTTTTGGAGGAGTACTAAAGCCAGGCCTAGTCAAGGTTAAGGGGGATTGATATCAGGGTACCCCTTATCATCTACCAGAGGTGCATTTATCGGCTCTCATGTGGGGTGCAAATATCCACCCAAACACTTATACCCTAAATTGAGAAGAGGGTTTTCTTTCTCTTCTCCCAATCATTTTTCATTTCCTTCACCTGAAAATTGAGAACGAATGCCGCTGAGTGAACCGAGAGAAGAGAGTGATCGATGATGGTTAGGAGGCTGAAATCAAACTAAGAATAGATCGAATTGATTGTGTAGTGTTGAAATAAGAGAACCGGAGATCAAGAATCGACGATGAATTCAGTTAGGGTTTGATTTAAAAATTGAACTCGCAAAGAGAGGATGGTACTTCCACGCTGTTGTTAGATGGGTGTAGGGTTAATTTGAGAACGATGTTCAACCAATAGACGATGAGAAAGCTCAGATGGGTCTTTGGGTTGTGATGAAATTGTGGAGGTGGTGGTTCTGTGTTGACAAAGATGAGCAGATGAAGATGAATTCGATAGAGATTGATGAGCAGAAGCTCAGATAAAGAAAAATAGGTCTTGAATCGAGAACAAAGTTAATTGGAGTCGTCATGGGGATCGAGAATCAATAGTGATGGATGTAAATTGGGTTTTGCTGTGTTCGAACTCGCTTCCATTGAAATTGAATTTGTCTACTGTTGAACTCAAGAGTCGATGTTGGTGTTATGAGAAACTCAGGGAAATGGAGAAAGATCAAGACTGAAATTGAAGAGGTGAAGATGGCAAACGTCGTTAGATGGGTTTTGAAGGAAGAAGTTGGAGTGCTAAAGAAGATGAATCCGAGATGGGTCATTCTACAAGGGGTTTTCCTTTCTCGAGTCCAATTGGTGGTCGCGATGAGGAGAAGAAGATCCCAATTGAAGCCGAGTTTTAACAAAGAAGACATGGGTTCTTCGTGAGACAAGGAATGATTACAAGTTACAAATGTATGTAAGATTATGGTGTTGTAAAATGAATGCATTGTGCAAGAATGAAGTCATGGATTGCACTTAGATGTATGCTAGATTTGATACGTAGAAGGAGAGTGAAAAGGCCGGAAGTTGGCCTGGAAACGATGGAGAAATAGACATAACTCGGTCGGGATTTCTACTTCAGCGAGTTAACTCGTGCCGTCCGAGGACCGATCCAGCTTACTCAATCGAGTAAGATTCAAGAAGAAGACCGAGTAAGATGTCGACTGCCTACCGACTCCTCCTTCCCTGGGACCGGCCAGTTTGACCGACGGTTGACTTTTTGACCGTTAGTCCTAACGGTGGACCGACGGAATATTCCGTCGAATATACCATTCGGAAGAAATTTTCGGCTTGGCAGGTGACTATTCCCGGATTCCGGCCATAATACCGTTTTCCGGCGAGCCAAAAATTCCAATTTTCTATGGACTTCTCTCATGGGTGTGAAGACTTGATTTGGAAATTGGATGAAGAATTCTCTAGAATCATCTAAACTCATGGGTTTGTGGAATTGGGTTCAAATTTGGAAAGAGAAGATGGAAGAGTTGAGAAAGGCTTGGATTTGGAAATTGAATTGTTAAAGGAAAAGGATTCTATTCCTTGGAAGATTTGGAGAATATTGAAGCCTATAAATAGAGAAGTTTTCACATCTTTTTTACACACAACACTTGTGTTTTTGCTTTCAATTCTTCTTCTTAATTATTTGTGTGAACTTGAAAATTCTCCTTTAATAATTATTTGTGTGAATTTCAAAAGCATGAGTAGCTAATTTTCTTATTGATTGAGGATGAATTCCTAGTTCTTAACATGATTTGAGTTTTGTTTCAATTCTATCTTGAGATTTTTCACATGATTATCGATTGTTTTTACTAATAGGAATGTTTATTCATTCATGATTGATTGATAGATTGTTTGGAGTGCACGCTAAATTGATTTGTTAATTGATCTAAATCTAGATAAGTTAGGGAATAAGTAATCGTTTCTCGACACTTTACACAAGTAGAAAACACGAGACCTCATGAGGGATTCCGTGGAGCAATTGTGTGTAGAAACAACGCTAGAAAGTGAACCAAGCGAACCGAGTTTAACTACTAGTACTAAACCTAAATTCATAAATCTTAATGCATTTGGAATTACATCTTGTAAGCGAACCTCAAGGTGGTTCTTTTGAATAGAATCGATAACTAAGCGGACTTGTTACTCAGTGAAATAAGGGATTTTGGGGAAGCTAAGCGGACCCGCTATCCTACTTGGTGATAATTTGTGACTAATAACAAGTAGAAAAGAACATAACTTTAATCATTGTTTTGCAACGAAGAAGGATTCCTTGATCTTGTTTCTCTTATTGATTTCAACTTTAACTTTTAATTGTTTTCTTTATTTTTTTTGCTTTATACATCCCCCTTTCGTGACAATTTTACAACTAGATTCTCTTGCTCCTCGTGGGAACGAACTTGACTACACTATATTACTTGTTAATTAGGTGGAAAGATATTAATTAATTTGTTGTGGTTACGACACGCATCAAATTTTGCGCGTTGCCGGGGGAGCAAATGGACAGTTTTTAGTTGTTTTTTTTT
Organism: Papaver armeniacum; assembly: GCA_023531295.1. Lineage (NCBI taxonomy): Eukaryota > Viridiplantae > Streptophyta > Magnoliopsida > Ranunculales > Papaveraceae > Papaver > Papaver armeniacum. The sequence goes on from JAJJWW010006905.1 coordinate 14,538, forward strand.
TTTTTGCTTTATTCTTGCTTTGTTAGATTATATACCGTATCTAACTTAGTTTTCGAGAATCTTGTTTCAGGTGCTATACCTTTGGTGAATGCTTAAAGAGGGCAGACCGAGTCCAATACGTCTTCGATCCGGCACTCAACTAAAGGATTTCATTCGTGCGGTTAACACTCCACTTCCTCCTTCTTCATCAAGTGAATTCACAGATTCGGACAAAGAGGAAGAAAAAATGGCTGATCGTACACTCAAGGACCTAGCTTCTCACAAGCTTGACACACAACAATGGTGTATCCAAACCGACTCAACCTTCGAGATCAAGCCGGGGTTGATTAGAGAGTTACAAAAGTTTCATGGCATGGTGAATGAAGATCCAAACAAACATCTTATGGACTTTTATACCATAGTCGTGGCTATGCTTCCACCGGAGACTAATGAGGATGGAGCAATGTTGAAAGCTTTCCCGTTTTCTTTGGCGGGTAATGCTAAGGAATGGTTATATTATTTGCCTTCCGGAAGTATCACAACATGGAATGGGATGAAGAGACTTTTCCTCGAGAGATATTTTCCCGCATCAAAAGCTACTCAAATTCGCAAGGAGATTTGTGGGATGAAGCAAAATGTGGGAGAGTCATTGTATGAATGTTGGGAGCGATATAAGAGATTGGTGGCAAGTTGTCCACATCATCAATTTAGTAACGTTATGATTCTCCAATACTTCTACGAAGGACTCCAACCAAGCGATAGATCTCTTCTTGACGCCGCGGGTGGTGGTGCACTAGTGAACAAGACGGTCGCCCAAGCTACCGAGTTGATTGAAAGCATGGCGGCGAACTCGCAACAATTCTACACAAGAGATGAACCCATGGTTAGGCGAGTGCATGAAGTTAGTGATTCATCATCACATCTTGATCAAAGAATGAGTAACATGGAGATAATGATTCAAAGGATGGCCACATGGGTTATTATTCCGGATAATGAGACCGAACAAGTGAATGCTTTATATCCAAATCAAAGGCCAAGGTACGATCCATACTCGAATACTTACAATCCCGGGTGGAAGGATCATCCTAACTTTAGCTATGCAAATAAGCAAGCGGCAATTCCCAATCCGTATGAGCAACAAGGTGGTTTCCAACAATCACGCTTCCAACCTCAACAACAATTCCAACCACAACAAGTCAAGGAGAAAGATTCTTCGATTGATGACAAGCTCAATGCATTGATGCAAGGTATGCAAGGTATCACCACTTTGGTTCAACAACAACAACAAAAGACCGATTCGGCGATCAAGTATTTGCAAATTCAAGTGGGGCAATTGGCGACCGATGTGAACCTATTGAAAGCTCAAGCGTCCACAAAGCTTCCTTCACAACCATTTGTCAATCCAAGGGAGAGCGTCAATGCGATTACTTTGAGGAGTGGGAAACAAGTGGAGCAACCAAATCAACAAGATAAGGTGTATAATGAGAAAGAGGAAATTGAAACCGCACCAAAGGAGAATACATCCCCAACTAACTTACCCAAGGAGACGGTTCCTACTTTCACAACTCCACCCCCATTTCCTAGCCGATTTGCCAAGTCAAAGAAAGAATTGGACTACATGGATATTTGGGACATCCTTAAGAAAGTACAAGTCAATATTCCACTCATAGAAGCTATTCGTCAAATTCCTCGTTGTGCAAAGTTCTTAAAGGAGTTGTGCATGAAGAAAAAAGGGTTGAAAGGGAATGAAGTCATGAGTGTGGGGGAGAATTCTTCGGCGTTCATTCTCAAGAAACTCCTACCAAAATTAAAGGACCCCGGTAGTTTCAATATACCTTGCACAATTGGTAAAACAAGGTTTACTCGAGCTTTACTAGATTTGGGGGCATCGGTTAATGTTATGCCTTCCTCGATTTATGATTCTTTGAATCTTGGTCCTCTTAAAGAGACCGGGGTAGTTCTTGAACTTGCTAACCGATCTAATGTTTACCCGAAAGGGATTGTTGAGAATGTTTTGGTGCAGGTTAATGAGCTTGTATTTCCGGTCGATTTCTATGTCTTAGACATGAATGATGAGAATTCTTCCAAGTCTACACCTTTGCTATTGGGTAGACCATTCTTAAGCACCGCGGAACAAAGATTGATGTCCAAAATGGCACCTTGACTATGGAGTTTGATGGTACACTCATCCACTTCAATATCTTTGAAACAAAGAGATACCCTAGTGATGTGAAATCATGTTTTCCCGTGAAAGAGATTGATCCGGGCTAATGAATCTTGCAAGGGCTAAGTCGGGCCGTCGACTTTAAAACAAGCGCTTAATGGGAGGCAACCCATCGGTTTTGTATTTCTTATCCTTTTGCTTTTTGTTATTTCTTTTTCTTGTTCCTTATCATGTTAAAATTTCCCACCTTGACTTTACTAGGAAGATTCAATTACATTGAGGACAATGTAAGGTTTAAGTGTGGGGGAGTGGTTAAGCATGTATTTAAAAAAAAAAAAAAAAAATTAAAAAAAAAATTTAAAAAAAGTTTTACATAAAACCTCCAACTTTTAAAGATTTTAGAGTCACTAGCATACTTCTAGGTATGTTTACATAGAGATTTTGACCGACATAATTGAACTTGGAAATGTTAGAGAACTACATTCGGATTTCTTGCTTGTTTGAGTGTTAAATAATGGATTTAATCATGCCGGTGATGCGAATTTGGTGCAGGGAGAAGTGCATTATTAGAGTTGCTGATCAATCATTAGTGGAGACTACCCGTATTCATATCATGTGAGGCACCGACCAGAAATTTTTCCATATACTAAAGAGCTTTCTTTTGAGTGTGTGTCACCGTACGTTAATCCGGGTAGAATGGTGAGCTACCCAACCTCCCACCAATAGAAGCACTACTCTTTGATCTCTTGAGTGCTAATTTTGTCAATCATAAGGGTGACGTCTATAGATGAAAGCCTCCTTCTTGTAGTTCGATTTGCAGTTAGCACCATTCTCTCTCTCGACAACAACGGGTCCATAGAAACACATTCATCATCAACAAGGAGCAACCTCAAAATCTACAAGGAAAGTTGGAAAAGTTCAAGGTTTACAAGCAACGGAACGAGAAAAAGAGCAAATTTCATATTCAAGTAAAGCAACATACAAAGAGCAGATTTTTACATATATGTTGAAGACTTACACTACAATGAGGTAATTTTATATCCAAGTATGAAGACTTATTCATGAAAGCGAAGAAAATTAAAAGGTGAGAATTTTTGAAGTTTATGATTTCAAGACGATACAAGTTGTGAAGAATCAAGCGGTAAAATACTTCTCCCACGACCATTTTTTGTTTTGTATTTTATTTCTCTTGTTTCAAAAAAAAAAAAAAAAAAAAAAAAAAAAAAAAAAGAGAAATATTGTTTTGTTTTTATTTATAAGCCGTGGGGAAGGAAAATCTATAAGGAAGTTTCAAGCGACAAGGATTTAAGGTAAAAAGAGTTACAAATTGTTAAGGATTTATGAAATTCGAGAGTTTATCATCAAAAGTTGAAACCGAAGACGAAGACCATGAAGATCAAGACGAGGAGCGGAAGACGTTTCTATTGGATGCCGTGAGAGTGGTGTTATCATAATTGGCGATCGGATGTGAAGGTGAGTAAGTAATCTCATCCTCGATAATAATGGTTGATTTCCTTTCAAGAGATCGTCGGAAAAATGGTTTTTCAAAATATTAAAAGACGTGGGTTTTTAAAAATATTTTGGAAGTTGTCCTTCCCACCATTCAACGTGTCGCAGATTTCTTTCTTCATTCCTACCTTCACACATGTGAGAACCATAAAAAGCCATCTTTTTGAGTGCAATTATCATAAAATCCTTTTGGTGAGGTCGTCGAGGAGAAATGCTTATTGATTGTTTCTCAAACACGCGTTCTCTCATTATGGTGTGGATATTTCTCACTCAACATTTAAGAATGAGAATATGTTCTTTAGTATTTCTAACTTCTTATTACTAGCATGCGTAAAACTCTATGTCCTCATAACTCTTTGGATGCTTGGGACGCTTGAACGCTTTGAAGTTGTGAGTTTTTAGTTTTGATTTGCTCGAGGACTAGCAAAGTCTAAGTGTGGGGGAATTTGATTGGGTGTAGAATACATCCTATTTACTATCTATTGTTTATGCTTTCTTTGCTATTTTCTTGTAAATTATGTATTTTACGCTTGTTTTGAGTTTTGTAGCTACTTTGGAGTCACACGGAGGAAAAGAAGAAGAAATTATCCAATTTGAGCAAAAGGGCAAAAAGGTCATTTTAGGGGCGATTGATATATGGAGCTCAAGCTTAAGGTTAAGGGGCAACTCTTTTGGAGGAGTACTAAAGCCAGGCCTAGTCAAGGTTAAGGGGATTGCCAGAGTGGTACCCCTTATCATCTACCAGAGGTGCATTTATCGGCTCTCATGTGGGGTGCAAATATCCACCCAAACACTTATACCCTAAATTGAGAAGAGGGTTTTCTTTCTCTTCTCCCAATCATTTTTCATTTCCTTCACCTGAAAATTGAGAATGAATGCCGCTGAGTGAACCGAGAGAAGAGAGTGATCGATGATGGTTAGGAGGCTGAAATCAAACTAAGAACAGAGATCGAATTGATTGTGTAGCTGTTGAAATAAGAGAACCAGAGATCAAGAATCGACGATGAATTCAGTTAGGGTTTGATTTAAAAATTGAATCTGGCAGCAAGAGAGAATGGTACTTCCGCTGTTGTTAGATGGGTCTTTGGGTTGTGATGAAATTGTGGAGGTGGTGGTTCTGTGTTGACAAAGATGAGCAGATGAAGATGAATTCGATAGAGATTGATGAGCAGAAGCTCAGATAAAGAAAAATATGTCTTGAATCGAGAACAGGTTAATTGAGCTGCTGTGGGATCGAGAATCAATAGTGATGGATGTAAATTGGGTTTTGCTGTGTTCTAACTCGCTTCTATTGAAATTGAATTTGTCTACTTTTGAACTCAAGAGTCGTTGTTGGTGTTATGAGAAACTCAGGGAAATGGACAAAGATTGAAGACTGTGAAATTGAAGAGGTGAAGATGGCTGTCATAGTTAGATGGGTTTTGAAGGAAGAAGTTGGAGTGCTAAAGAAGATGAACCAGATGGGTCATTCTACAAGGGGTTTTCCTTCTCGAGTCCAATTGGTGGTCGCGATGAGGAGAAGAAGATCCCAATTCAAGTTCGAGTTTTAACAAAGAAGACATGGGTTCTTAGAGACAAGGAATGATTACAAATGCGGGTAAGATTATGGTCTTTGTAAAATGAATGCAATTGTGCAAGAATGAAGCCGTTGATTGCACTTAGATGTATGCTAGGACTTGATACAGTAGAAGGAGTCGTGAAAAGGGAAGTTGGCCCGGAAACGATGGAGAAATAGACATAACTCTGCCGGATTTCTACTTCACGAGTTAACTCGTACATCCGCCGAGACCGATCCAAATTTACTCAATCGAGTAAGATTCAAGAAGACCGAGTAAGATGCCGACTGCCTAGTCGACTCCTCCTTTCCTTGACCCGGTTTGACTGATCGGTTGACCTGTTTTGACCGTTAGTCATAACTGGTGGATCGACGGAATATTCCGTCGAATATTCTTGATCTTGGGACAGAATTTTCAGGTGGTCGGCGGTGATTATTCCCAACCGGATTCCGGCCATAATACGCTTTTCCCATGAGCAAAAATTCCATAATTTTCTATGGACTTCTCTCATGGGTGTGAAGACTTGGATTTGGAAATTGGATGAAGAATTCTCTAGATCATCTAAACTCATGGGTTTGTGGAATTGGGTTCAAATTTGGAAAGAGAAGATGGAAGAGTTGAGAAAGGCTTGGTTTTGGAAATTGAATTGTTAAAGGAAAAGGATTCTATTCCTTGGAAGATTTGGAGAATATTGAAGCCTATAAATAGTGAAGTTTTGTACATCTTTTACACACCTCTTTTACACACAACACTTGTGTTTTTGCTTTCAATTCTTCTTCTTAATTATTTGTGTGAACTTGAAAATTCTCCTTTTAATAATTATTTGTGTGAATTTCAAAAGCATGAGTAGCTAATTTTCTTATTGATTCGAGGATGAATTCTAGTTCTTAACATGATTTGAGTTTTGTTTCAATTCTATCTTGAGATTTTTCACATGATTATCGATTGTTTTTACTAATAGGAATGTTTATTCATTCATGATTGATTGATAGATTGTTTGGAGTGCACGCTAAATTGATTTGTTAATTGATCTAAATCTAGTATAAGTTAGGGAATACGTAATCGTTTCGACACTTTACACAAGTAGAAAACACGAGACCTTGCGGAGATTCCGTGGAGCAATTGTGTGTAGAAACAACGCTAGAAAGTGAACCAAGCTAACCGAGTTTAACTACTAGTACTAAACCTAAATTCATAAATCTTAATGCATTCGTGGAATTACATCTTGTAAGCGAACCTCAAGGTGGTTCTTTTGAATAGAATCGATAACTAAGCGGACCTGTTACTCGGTGAAATAAGGGATTTTGGGGCTAGCTAAGCGGACCTGCTATCCTACGGTTGGTGATAATCTGTGACTAATAACAAGTAGAAAAGAACATAACTTTAATCATTGTTTTTGCAACGAAGAAGGATTCCTTGATCTTGTCTCTCTTATTGATTTCAACTTTAACTTTTAATTGCTTTCTTTGCTTTCTTTTGCTTTATACATCCCCCCTTTTCGTGACAATTTTGACAACTAGAATCTCTTGCTCCTCGTGGGAACGAACTTGACTACACTATATTACTTGTTAATTAGGTGGAAAGATATTAATTAATTTGTTGTGGTTACGACACGCATCACTCCTTGTCATTATCGTTCTTTCATTACAATCACCTCCACAGACTCAAGCTCCCTCAACAACCATTAACGGTAACAGCTCTAATAAAACCATCACAGCAGAACCCAGCGTCTCCTTACTTTCCTTATAAACTCCTCCATTGCTTCTTGATCCATTACCACCATCAACTGCCATTGATCACGACAACAACCAACTCTTTCCCATCACCGAGTTTCTCCATTACTGACAAAGACAAAGTCGAGTAGTTTCATCATCACAAAGAAACTCTCGTTTTCATTGTCATATTATTCGATAGAAGCAAAACCCAAACTCGAGCTCTCAATCGCCATCGCTGAGCTCGTCATAGACTCGAGCTTCTCAATTGCAACCAATCCACCAAAGACTCGAATCCAGTCTCTTAATACACTTCTGCTCAACTCTGATGTTTCCTCTCTTCCTCGCTGCCAATCTCCAACTCCATTCCCTGTATTGTAACGATAATAGCTTCCTTCTTATCTCCTCCATCATCCAAACTTGAGTTATCCCATTATCTCCAACAACGGATTATGTTTAATGTCAACGGCCAAGGAAAACAGCACCTTCATTGAACTGTCGAGCTCCATCCATCTCAACCATCGAGACCGCATCATCAAGGGTAGCTCAAAAGTCTTCACGTTCCATGACCGCCATAGCTCCCAAACCCGTCTGACTCCATTGCAATCAAACTTCTCGTCATTGCTGGGGTCAGTCCCATCTCTTCCCTCCACGAGACTCCCATCATCGAACCTAAATAATTGCAAGAAACTACCATCAAGATGTCCACGAGCTCTCAAGCGCCATCACCAAAGTGATAACCAACTACAACTCCTTCGATCATCAACAAGATCCACCGTTAGTCGCGAGGTTGCATGGGGAAGATGGTGTGCCCGAGTAATCCATTAGGGTGCCTTTAACAAGATGTTTAATTGTCGATTCTAGAGAACCCGACGTTCTGCCGCTTCATCCACGTAGCATTGTCGACCCGAGGAACCGACAAGCTCAACTTCTCGTCTTGCACATAACTTCTTCATACGATGTTGGAATGACTCCATTCTTTCACCGTTGGCTTCGTCTTTTCGTCCTCTTCGCGATGATATCAAGGACTCCTAGGTTTGAACGATTTCCACTTGGTCTTAGGCCCTTCTCCGCTTGCGGCTAACTTCTTTTATTGCACAAATATGTGCCAATTCACTTCTTTTGGATGATTCACCTAGCAAAACATAAACAAGAGAAAACAAGAGTAATATACAATGATTCGCAAGAATATATAACAATTACTAGCATGGATTCAACACTAAATATATGCAAAATATTCACTTAACAATCCTTCGTTAAAAACTTTGATGGGTTATGCTTAGAAAAGCCATATAGAATTTGTGAACCTATATTTAGTTTCGTATAACTTTCTCGCTGATGCAATTTGATGGTTCATGCTTGGATTTAGTCTTTTTGATGTGCCATGCTTAGGGTATACCGGTGATATTTGCGACTTAATACATATAATAGGTGATGTCAATAGAACGAAAAATAAACACATATTCATAATTATGTTTCATTTCAAAGATTTGCAAGGAAATAGTGGTGGATACCAATAAAACCCAGTTACCGGAAGTTTTCTCATCAAATTCATTTTATTATTTTAGTTTATTTTCTTTGTTTTTATTCTTTCAAAAAATCCAAAAACATCATTCTTGGTTAATTGATCGAGAATATCGATTATTGGTATTTCCACCTCTCCCCGTGGGAACGACCCGTACTTGCCTCTGTCTACTAGTTAGACACTGTGCGATTGCGGTTATTTACATATAGGCAATCCCGAAATCCTATCAATTTTTGGCGCCGCTGCCGGGGAGCGGTTGTGGAATATTGTAATTGGTATTTTGTACATATTTATTTTTATTTTTGTACATAATTTATTTATTTTTTATTTTTATATTTTCTTTTAGTTCTTTTTACGTAGCTTATTTGAATTTTCTTAGGTACCTTAGTCTGAAGAGCGGCGATGAGTCAACAACAGGCCTAAAGTAAGTACTTGATATTCTCACAAAGCTTTTGCAAGGTGAGTTATTGGGAAATTTTTACTTTGTATAATGGTTTCAGGTGAGTTGACTTTCTTTTATAGCTTTTTGGAATCTTACCAAAAGAGTTTGAGACAGAGGAGTCATTTGATACTTCACCTGAGGAGTATGCGTATGCACCTTCTAATTATCAAGAACCTGCCGGGTGTGTAAATAATGATTGGAATTATTCTCATAGGTATGATCATTCTGGACCTTGTGAAGGCTATGATCATTACCAACCTTACCCTGGTTATGAGCCACAATTTGTTGATTCAAATTATTATTCACACATTTGTCCATCATAGTATGAGAGAGATGATCAATCTTACTGTGACCCATCTGCATCACAACTATCTTTGCTAGAACACCTCAATATTGAAATTGTTGAACAGACCAAAGCTAATGAGTTATTTTTTGCTGAGCTGAGTAAAAGCCATGCTTATATTGCCGAACTTGCTGAACAAACTGATTTATCGATTGCTCAACTAACGCAGTCGGTAGAAGATTGTGGTCTTACAGAGGAGACATGTTCTAATTTTTCTAATATTGTTGATATTTATGATGAAATCGCTTTAACTAATAAATCAACGTGTATGGATAATGATGATGAACTTGATAGTTGTGATTATAGGAATAGAGACATTGTCATACCAATTATAGGTGGTGTATTTAGTCCAACTCCTGATCGTGTTAATGGTCACTCGCCTATTCAAAAGGATGAGTTTAAGATTGAGGACACCATTCTTTTAGACGGTGTGACATATCAGTGATATAACAATGATGCTTATCAAGAATGTGTTAATTCAGAGGAAACTGTAGTTAAGTCTAACGACTTAGAGACATTACACTCTATCTATAAGGTTTCTTTTAATCATCTTTATTGTGATATTCCTATTGATTCCCGTGGTGATGATGTTTATGATGATGATTTAGTACAGTTTGCAAACCTAGTGGAGAAGTTAATACACCTAGAATTGTTAGCACAACTTTTTGGAAGATTCCTAATTTTGGATTAGAACCGCGTGATTCTCCAATATTACTAGATTATTTTGCATCTCGTGACTTCTCTTTACCAAAGTGCATGTCTCTCCAGATTGTTTCGGCTCCCATCTCTCTAGCGAACCCTTTGACTTTGGTTATTTTTGGTCAAAATGATACATCCTTTACAAAAACCAGGTTTTGGGGTGTCTTCTTTCCTTTGATAGTCTCTATATCTTTACGTTGCTACGCCGAGTATGAGGCTGTCATTAATTGTATATATTGTACTCTGGGTTGACCCCAAATATTTAGGTTGTTGATATATGGTGAGTCTTATTTGTATATTCCAGTAGATAATTCTATTTTCTTGTTTTATTTTTATTTGTTTATTTTCGATTATGAATTTCCCTTCTTAATTTTTACGTTGGATAACTCAATTACATTGAGGACAATGTAATGTTTAAGTGTGGGGGAGTGGTTAACTTTTTTACATTTATTTTTCAGGATTTTTTTTGCAATTTATGACCAGCTGTTGAGCGGGTCTATTGTAGGTTGTGAGTATATATTATGACCAGCTGTTGAGCGGGTCTAAAAAAAAAAAGTATGACCCGATGTTGAGCGGGTCTATTCTTTTGTTTTCTTATCAATTTATAACCAGCTGTTGAGCGGATCTAAAAAATTAAAAAAAAATTAAAAAGAGAGATAGAAAAGGAATTGCATTTTCATGTTATGACCAGCTGTTGAGCGGGTCTTAAGGTTTGACATATGATCAGCTGTGGAGCGGGTCTATTTCTCTTTGTTTTGCTCGAGGACTAGCAAAATATAAGTGTGGGGGTGTTGATAAGCACATAAGTGCTACATTTTATACCCATATATATATATTAGCTAGGACTGGGTTGCACGACGCTCCATTTCTTGAGCCGTGTCCGCGTCCGACTCGCTTTTATATGTGGACGCGTGGGACGCCGACACGACGCGTGTCCGCGCACCAATTTGCGGCGTCCCTTGCGCGCGTCTCGGTTTGGACGCACCGAAGACGCGTGTCCGACGCTTTTTTTTTTCATTTTCATATAAACTTTTTCCTTTATTTTTACTATTATTAACCAAATGAAGAAAGACAAACATTTAGATCAATAATTTAGGTCTTTATTCGGATTTTGTAATTGGAAATGACATCACGTATACCCTTTGTTGGACATGTGTTGATCTAAGAATGCATTTTGATTGTGCTATGTGTTTTAGTGATCGATTATTTGACATTCGCGTGTATAAACAAACAATATCTTCTTTTTTTTGAAATTTATACATATATAACATCATTTTCTAATTTTTAGGGTCGAAATACTTGACTTTGCTTTATAAATACATGATTATATATATAAATAATATATAAATAAAATATGTATATACGTGTCCGCGTCCTAGTTTTTTGAAAATTTTATAGTGTCCGCGTCAGTCGCGTGTCGTGTCCGCGTCTACGTGGGCCGCGTCCGTGCAACCCCTCGGGCCTAGGACTCAATATTTTGGCTAATGACTCTATTTTAGTGCTTTTGTAGAAAGTACAAGAGAACTCGATCATCCGAGAAAATAAACAATTAAAGTTGAAGCTAAATGGCGTTGCCCAGCGGAATATTCTCAAGATCGCTACTCACGGCACCAATGCAACTTATTTAAATGTGGTCGTGGTCTGTATTTATATATGCAGTCAAAAGGAATCTCGAGTATAAATTTAGGGGAGTGTTTTCACTTCTTCAAGTAAATTACCTTCTTCCGGTTTATTAAGAGTTGTATATGAGACACAAAAGATCGGCCATTTAGGCTTATGAAGTTGTACTATAGAGTCCATGTTGTTCGATGTGATGCTAAAGTGACTTCGTGTATTTTGAGATAGACTGCATGTGAATTGGTTTTGAGGGCAAAAAGATGAGCAAAGTTGGCAGTGGTATGGAACTGAGTTCAACTAGCAGCTCGTAGTTCTCGACTGGGATGGAGTTTTGCTGGCAGATGTTAGATGGCATCGAACTGATGTTGGCAGCCGTGAAGGAATGGAAGGATCTGGTGATGCTCAATGGTTGTTGAACTCGACACGATGGTAGCATCGATTGGTACCGATGGTGGGTTCGTTCGCTGATGCAATACACGAAGAAGCTGCTGTTGCATTAAGGGTTGATTAATAGTTGGTGATAGCCATGTTCTTGGCTTGGTCTGAAACTGATGCGGCTCGATGGGATTGGACTTTTGGTGTTGGTTTGGTGGAGTGGAATGGGCTTTCTTTGGTGTAAGAGAGATTATGAAGAGTTTCGAAGACGAACGAAGTGAGATTGTCTACGGCTGTCTTGGTTGAATTTTGGCCTCGGTGATTGGTAGTTCGAGCTGGGAAGCTGCGACAATGAAGAAATAGAGCTGCGGCAATGCTCGGGAAAGAACTGATTCGTGGTAGTAATGGAAGTTGGTGGCACTGAGGGTTTCAGCTGCCATGGCCGTGAAGTAGGAGGCTTAGCCAAGCACAATGATTTAATTGATGGGAAAATGAAATTGTGAAGGAGTATGGACGAGTGTGTTACCGGAGTAATTCGTGAAAGTGATAGGTTATCAACCGGTGCAGAAGGTGAATATAATGCGGGTAGAGATAGCCGAGTTCATGAGTCAATTACAGGCTATGATAGAACTCGGGATATGAATCGAAGAAAAGAAATGAAACTGTAATACGAATGGATATGAGTCTTGGCATGTGATTGATGTTCCACGACAACAACAACAGAATGTGGAATTTTGGATATTTTTTACATTGAACGAGAACAAGAAGCAGCAAGTTCTCTGGTGACAGGTTTGAGGCCGAGATGGAGATGTCGAGGACTGATAAAGGCAATGGTGTTTACAGCAACAGAGTTAGGGAGAAGTTACGATGGCTAACTTCTATGGAAACGACAACCGGGTTCGGAAGTAATGTGTAGGTGTAAATAATCCACAGGGATGTGGTGGAATGATCCTAAGCCGTGGCATACCGATGAAAGTATGCATCTAGAGTACCGGATCACCTCTGGGCGTAAGAAAAGAGGAGCAGAGGCAGCTCGAGAAGTCGACGAAAAGGGGGGAAAAAGTTGTGATGCGATGGACATCGGGCGCGGGAGCAATAAATGCTGTTGTGAGTTGGTAAAGAGATAAGAAAAGCTCGGTCAAGGAAGACTCGGCCAAGGATCCAAAGGGCGACATCGATCATTCTCACCAAGTGGGCGACATCGAGTGACGAGATAGCAAAGGAAGATATCACTCGGCTTGACATCCCGACCCGAACAAATAAGAGCATCGGATGGGGCATCGGCCAGTCACTCGAGAGGAACATCGAGGAAGCTACACCAGGCCTAACATCGTAGCACCGGATGTATCATCACTTGTAACTATAAATAGAGACCATGTAGAGAGGTAGAACTCAAGTGAGAAGTGAGGAAGGAGAGCATACTCATAGCATTGAGAGAGAAACACCCGTCTTGTAACCTTGAATCGAGTAATAAGATCTTCCTTTAACCCCCGTGGACGTAGGTAATCATGTCGAACCACGTATATCCCGTGTTCTACTACTTCCCTTGTTTGTTTGCTTCCTTGCGTATATGTTTAATTACCTTTGGATGTAGAGGTAGGATTTTCTACATCTACATAATGGGTTTAGCTTGGCAGATGAGAATGACGTGAAATGGAAATGGAAAGAGTTGGATTTTCATTGCTGCAGTACTCATGCCGTGGTGGTTGCGGATTTGAGTTTGCTATGAAACTCAGTTGGACTGAATTTGGTGATGGATCTCGAGCAGATGCATGAGATGTAACTAATGAGAACACTAGAAATGGAGAGTGGTTCCGTAACCTGAGTTGAGAAGAATAGATATGGACTGTGTACTGGGTACCGGTGGTGGAATTGGTGCTTAGAAGAGATTATAGAAGTGGTCGAAGTTGGGAGGCCGTTTATTGGACCGGGCCGTGAAGTTGCTAGGTCTTAAGTGGGCTTGTCAGCTGGCTATATTATTGATCGACGTAAGAACAGGAAGGGGCTTGGAGTTTCTTTAGCACACTGGCGAGGAAATGTGAGAAGAGAAGGAGGCGAGGAAGCTGTGTTGGCCGTAAAAATCATTTGGAATCGAAAACAAGAGAAGGCGACGGTTTAATCTTTCTTTTCTTTTGTTATTGTTTTTGATGGGTTTTAAGAAACCCGTAATCATGTCTTGTTAGACTTTATGTGACTAGGGTTTATGGTTGTAGCCACTTTGGGTATTAGGCTACTTTCAATTGAATAATATTTTGCAAAAGACCATTATGATTTGAATAAATTAATTCTTGATTATTGTTTATTGATTGATTGAAAATTAGTTGTTGCTTCACGGTTTTAAAACTTATGTGCTTAATGAATTAGTTTTACAAATATGTGTGTCTTATTATTTGATGATCCATGCTTCGTTAAAAACTTTTGATGGGTTATGCTTAGAAAATCCATATAGAATTTGTGAACCTATATTTAGTTTCGTATAACTTTCTCATTGATGCAATTTGATGGTTCATGCTTGGATTTAGTCTTTTGATGTGCCATGCTTAGGGTATACCAGTGATATTTGCGACTCTAATACATATAATAGGTGATGTCAATAGAACGAACAATAAACACATATTCATAATTATGTTTCATTTCAGTATTTGCAAGGAAATAGTGGTGGATACCAATAAAACCCTGGTTACCGAGTTTTCTCATCAAATTCATTTTATTATTTTAGTTTATTTTCTTTGTTTTTATTCTTTCAAAAATCCCAAAACATCATTACTGGTTAATTGATTGAGAATATCGATTATTGGTATTTCCACCACTCCCTGTGGGAACGACCCGTACTTGCCTCTGTCTACTAGTTAGACACCGTGCGATTGCGGTTATTTACATATAGGCAATCCCGAAAGCCTATCATACACATCATTCTAGAATAGCTTTTTGGAAGGTAACCAGACTAGATAACCTTTCACGACCGCAACAGAGGATTTAGTTCTTTTCAATGCGAAGCTTGCCTACGGAAGTAAGAATCCTCTATTGTAGCTAATATATGATATTATGATACAGGGTTTGATTTTGCAAGCGATTAGGTATGAACGAACATATTGAGAACAAAAGGTTCAAAACTCGCTAATAATAAATGAGAGAAAAACAAAGCAATACCAACAGCTACGTCATTTGTTATTCACTATAAGTACACGGACGTGTTGGGAAAAATGAGTGACTACTCGGTTGGTATTCCACTTTGTTGTAGATTTTTGGAGTTTTCTAGGCTCGCCTGCCTCTATAATGATTGGTTTTTTACTCTGAAAACTTGGGCTTCTTATCCGGTTAAGATAAATAGTTTTGTGTTTAGGAATACACTTGGTATTTACATGCATTAGTGAAAGATAGAGCACACATTTGGTTGTTTATTGTGTCATTTCCTTTGCTCATCTCGGTGACTTAGATCAATGCGGAAGAGAGTAGTCAATTTTGAGAATTGTGTAAATGAAGAGTAGCAGAAAGGAAGGAGGTCCTCATACAGAGCGGTACATTGTGACTTGAGCGAGAGACTAGGGAATGGTTTGCGAGTGAATAAAGTACGGATCGGCCTCTCCTACCAGCTTTCAAAAAGAGGCATTCAAGAAAAAAAGAGTTTTCATCTTCGTAACGCCTACAGATGCTTGTCTAAGGGGGATTATTCAATTTTTAATTATGAAAAATTTGAATCGATTGTTGTTTTAAACTAACCATAAGGATATATGTAATCTCTATTTCATTTTTGGCTTCATTGCATCCCTCTCCTCGCACGTACATACGACTACCTAAAGTCCTTAACAGTCTTCGGGTTGGGTGTGGCTGACCTAGTGGTCGAGTGATGAGGTCTCACCCGATACGAGTCATTTGGCATTAAGTTTCCTCCTCAGTTTTTCATTAAAAAATCAAACGAAGAGTGATCAACATAGACAAAAATGGATTTATGAATGAGAAGTACAAGTTGTCTAGGAATGGGCTTGGTATTTAAATCCAGTAGTCAGAGGGATAGCGCACATTCGTAGTCCATTGTGCCATTCCCTTTGCACATCTTGGTGTCTCAGATCAATGAGGAAGAGAGTAGTCAGAGGTAGGGGAATAAGGACTTACATCATTAATGATGCTCGGCCCCGTGCGAAAACAAAATAAGTTTCGGAATCCATCGATAGTTCAAAAGCCGACAAGTTGTTGTATACTTGGGATGCTACACTGGTGAACCCTTGAGTGAACAAGTGTAAGCTTTGTTGCATGACTGTCTTAGGTACTGACTACACTAAGGGACAAGCCCTGAAGCGAAGGATGGGAACGAGCGGAACGAATGTGTTCTAGTTTCAGGCCTTGCACCTACCATCCAACTAAGGGCCCTGTTAAGTAATATGGGAGCCAATACAAAGCTAACACATTTTTTTTAAACGGGAACCCTGATCTAGACACAGTAGGATCAATTGAGTTAGTAAATCTAATGTGCGTACAAACATCTTTTTCCTTTAATTTTTAAAATCCCCAACAAGTAGCTAATATCTTTTTTAATTTTCCATAAGGTATTCTAGGTTTCCCACTGTAAAAACGCCAGGAGCTGGTCAGTCCTCTCCTAGAAAGAGTGGAGTGGATTAATAAAATTTAGTTAAAAAAGACAGGAGAACTTCGTACTGAATTGACACGTAAACTATAGAAGAAGCCAGAAGAGAAGCTAATGGAACATATGGATCATACTGATTATTGAGACTTTTAGGCTCTGCATGTAATGAGAAAACCAAGGACTTTACACGGTATTTACCATAACTAAGAATTCTCTATTGGAAAAATTAAATTTTTTTACACAATTTGGATTCGTATTCAACTAAGGTTCCTGTTAAGTAAGATGGGAGCCAACTGGTGGAATACATTGCATCAACCTGGTAGCATTAGCCGATCTGGTACATCGATCCATGTATTTATGCTCATTCCAATCTTGTCCAACTTTGCAATAGATATTTCTAGGCTCTGGCATGTAATTAGAAACCGAGGACTTTTCACGGTATTTGCCATAATTAAGAATTCTCTATTGGAAAAGTTAAAAAATTTCACATAATTTGTATTCTTATTCAACTAAGGTTCCTGTTAAGTAAAATGGGATCAATACAAAGATAACCCAGCTTTCTTAGACGGGAATGACTTTTCAAGTCCGTTGTTAAATACTAGGGCTCAACCCTGGACATCTGGTGGAAACTACCAAGCTGGACCAAGCAAGGGGTAAAGGGTATTTCTGGTAGAGCAATCAAATGCGTTGATATCGAAAATAATACCAACAGAATCCTCTAACTAGAGAAATCGAAGCTCGAGATTGCATGCATAAATAAAAGCTTCACCTAGTTCACTCTTTGAAAAGACGAGGGTACCCAACTACACCACAATCTTTTATTTGTCAACCTATAATTCCTTTACCAAGTGTCATCGTCTATGGACTAAGTCGATACAATACAACAAATTCGGTTCAAACTTCGTGTGATCGTCTATGGATACGAGATCGAGACAATACAACAACAAGATCACTTGTGTGATTGACTATGGATACGAGATCGAGACGATACGAAAACAAAGTGTGCACTTGAAAATATGTACGGTATTAAACTGAAACTCTATAGGATCAATATCAAGTGTTACGGAGTCACGCACGTGAATAGCAAGTTGATGCGTGTCGTAGGTGCAATCAAATTAATCAATGTTTCCACTCAATTAAAAAAAATAATATAATGGAAGTCAAGTTCGTTCCCACGAGGAGCAAGAGATTCTAGTTGTCAAAATTGTCACGAAAGGGGGGTGTAAAAAGCAAAAAGAAAATAAACAAAGCAATTAAAATCGAAAGTTGAAAACAATAAGAGAGACAAGACCAAGGAATCCTTCTTCGTTACTAAAAAACAATGAATCAAGTTATGTTCTATTCTACTTGTTATTAGTCACAAATTATCACCAACCGTAGGTAAAAGCGTAGCCTGGGCTAAACCCCTAAATCCCTTATATCACCGGACACTGGAAGTTCTCGCCTACGATTCTAATCACCAAGCCACCTAGAATTAGCTCAACCTAGATGTAACTTGGCTCATGCATTAAGTTTTGTGAATTTCTTAGGTTGATATTAGTAGTTAGACTCTTAGCTCAAGGTCCACTTGCTAACGTTGTTTCTACACACAATTGCTCCACGGAATCCCTCCATGAGTCTCGTGTTTGCTACTTATGTAAAGAGTCAAGAAACGATTACTTATCTCCTAACTTTCACTAGCTTTAGATCAAATTAACAAATCAATTTAGCGTGCACTCCAAACAATCTATCAATCAATCATGAATGTCTTTAAGATCATTCCTATTAGTAAAAACAAACGATAATCATGTGAAAAACTCAAGATAGAATTGAAAACAAAAACTCAAAACATAAATTAAGAACTAGGAATTCATCCTCAATCAATAAGAAAATTAGCTACTCATGCTTTTTGAAATTCACACAAATAATAATAATTAAAGAAGAATTTTCAAGTTCACACAAGTAATTAAAAAGAAAAATCTTAGAAAAGCAAGCAAAACACAAGTGATGTGTGTGTAGAGAGGTGTGTTGAAGTTGTAGAAAACTTCTCTATTTATAGGCTTCAATATTCTCCAAATCTTTAAGAGTAGAATCCTTTTCCTTTCTTAATTCAATTTCCAAATCCAAGCTTTTCTCAACTCTTCCACCTTCTCTTTCCAAATTTGAGTCCAACTCTCCATCCAATTCCAAGCCCAAGTCTTCACACCCATGAGAGAAGTCCATAGAAAATTTCTGGAATTTTTGGCTGCCGGCTTCGGGATTGTATTTTTAATCCGGCCGGAATAAGTCGCCGCCGGCCACCGGAAAATTTCTCCGTCGATGGAATATTCGACGGAATATTCCGTGGATCCTCCGTTAGGACTAACGGTCAAAGTGGTCAACCGTCAGGTCAAGCTGTTAGTCGCCGGGTCAAGTCGAGGAGTCACTGACTGAGTCAAGATCTTACTCTGGCCTTACTCAGTGAGTTGCAGGAAGAATCGGTTCTTCGGATCGCTCCTCGGACTCATCGGAGTCAACTCGCCGAAGCGAGTAAAACCGCCGAGTTCTATTCGTTTTATAGTCTTCCGCCAATTTCAGCCTTCCTTTCTTCACTTTTAAGAATCCTAACATTCATCTATTCATTGACATTCATTCTTTCAATTGCAAAGCTTCAAATCGTTACAGCCTTCTTCGATTCACAATCACTATACTCGGCTCATCTTTCTCTCGAGCTTTGAATCGCGAAGCACTCAATCGATTATCTTCACAACCCATCAAGTATTCTCATTTCTGCCAACACGAGCTCGTCATCATCATTATCATTCCCGAGCTCCATTGCTATCTCAGAAACCCCCGCTATCCTCATCAAATCTTCAATCGACACAACAACCATCGTTACGAACGCTTCGACCATCTTCTCTTTCGATTCGAATCACCACCACGTACCCATCTACTCGCTGATCTACTCCGCTTGGACCGAAACATTGATTCGATTGGGCAACAACAACCCCAGTCTTCCTAACACCAATGAGACTCTATCGATTTTCTCGATCTCTGTTCTCGATTCAAAGATCTCCCGAGCTTCACAATGACGCGCAAATTCACCCATCCAAGACCCTAATTTCTTTGAACTCAAAAGCCGTAACCCTTCTTTCTCCTCTTTATCCGCTTCATAGCGAGCTTCTTAACAAAGATCGTCTTGCCGATTCTC
>JAJJWW010006906.1:0-26055 GCA_023531295.1 Papaver armeniacum
TGAGTTTATTATATTAAATAGATAGATCTTTTAACTCTTATGTATATGTATACAAATGTGGGTAAAATAAATGTGATACATGTGGTATCACATACATAAATGTGGGTAAAACCATAGTATATTACAAAAATTAACTGAATAAATGAAATGATTTTTCTCAGGTATAAATAATAATTGAGCGAAAGAGCAACTATCTAAACCCGTGGTATCACATACACAAATGTGGGTAAAAATATAGAACAATAATAAGAATACAATATGGAGGCAGAGATGCAGAAAGATTAATATGAAGGATGCGAAAGAAATCAACAGTAAGAAAAAGAAGAGAATGAATTATGTATTTTTTTTTTTGTTTCAAAACAATAACAATTTAAATCAAGACACCAACTCTATTCGACTAAAACTAAAAACTGAAATTTCTTAACTTTGGAAAGACCAACTAAGAATAAAGTTTACATAATTCAGGAAAGACTATGAAATAAAAGAGGTCGGTCATTCTTCTAAATCTTCTACTTGAGTAAGATATACTGCATCAATACGCAAGCGGCTGGTGCTGTTACTCGGGTCTGGCGAACAAGCTCTATCTCCTGTAAGATCACCTCTGGTAGAAGTACATGAACCACTGGTGCACGGAAAGCTTCTGGTGCACCAAAAGCATCCATGCTCACTACAGTATTCTATGATCTTGGTCCGGTGGATCACGGCCTTCATCCACAGGTAACAATGGTATATTCTTGTGTGAATCTTGGTACAAGTGAAGCAATCGAAAAACATCCAGCACAAAGGTAAATAGCTTATATTATTTGATTAGTTCAACTTCAGATGTTGTAGGCATAAGCTTTTCACCACATATTATGTAAACTCTATTCTATATTGTATTCCCCATGAAAAATCAATAAGTTTTTTTTTAGTCGTTGATGCCACATTTATTACAAGTTATTGTAGGTTTTTTTTTTTTTTTTTTTTTTTGATGTTGTAGGCATATTAATTAGATGGCTCAAATGTTGCGGTTTGAGAACGTGCAGAGACTACCATCAAGTAATCATACAACAAAGTTAAGTTATACCTAATTATAATTATAAACCAAATGTCGGAAGCACCGTCAATATTCATACTTCTAATTCATGGGTTTGCGATTTTAGGAACAAAAAGAATTTCAAAGACTACGAAATTTTCAAAATTAGGGTTTATAGATCCAGATTTTTACAGTAAAAATTCCATATATTAATAGCTTAGGAACTTCAGAAAATTATTAATATAGGGAGGTATACCAATTTTTTTTTTTTAATAATTCAAAGTATGTAAATGATAATATATATGGATGTCTTCCTTAATCATCCAAATGAGCAATTCAATGAAGTCGTATATGCTTTAATCGAAGAACGATGGAATTAGACAAGAAGGGGAAGAAGATAATCCTGATGATGATAGTACAATGATACCAAATGTTTCATGCCAAGAAGATTTAAACATGCTCGACAAGTTGTATATATTTTGGCTTGAACCTGAAGGTGTTCATAGTAATGAGGTCTTAGGCATCCACAAATCATATACGATGAGAATACAAAAAGTTACATCCTTACCTCCAACAACTATAGATAAATATTTTGTTTTATCTTAAAATTTTAATGTTACAAGATCTATAAGTTTCCAATAGTGACGATTATATTGATATATAGAGGTAAATTTCTTATAACGGGACTATAAAAAGCTATTAATATTAAAATGTCGAGGTTATTACTATTTATAACTAGCCCAAATTGGGACTATGATTTTTTTATTAATATATAGAGTTTATTAGAGCATCTCCAATAGAGGGTAAATCTTTTTGTTTTTCATGACACGTAGGATTTTAGACCCCCAATTAACAAAAATCCATCTCCAATGGTTGGATCCTACAAACTAGGAGGGATGGAAAAATAAATATGATGGTGTTAAAGGAAGTCTTATTTGCACCTTCACTTGCACCTCCACGTCATATTTTCAATTATTTTTTTTTTTTAGAAATTAGTTAAAGTTAAGATAAACGGTTAAGATTTTATCGTATAAAATATTCTAAGGATTAAACCCTTCACTATTGGAGATAGTTTTTTAACCAAGGAGTCCTATGTTTATTACATGTGTAAAATCTCCTAAATAAAGATCTTAATTAGATTTCCACGTAGAACTTTTATTACACCTATTGTTGGAGATGCTCTTAATATATGGAGTATCAATATATGAAGTTCTTACTGTACTAGATTAATTCATGGGTTTGCCAAATAAGTTAGGGTTACTCTAAAAAGCCATTGTTGAATCCCATGCCCTCCAAAAAACAATAAGGAGATAATTTCTTAATAACATTTAGGATTTAAATCGAATTCCTTGGAATCCAATTCCAACGACTGAATTATCCATTTCTTGATAACATTTAGGATTTGAATCGAATCTCTTGGAATCCAATTCCAACGACTGGATTATCCCATGATTGCACTCTTAGCTTTCTAATTTTCCCGACCGAACGTGGTGTTAGTAACCAAACCCAAAATCTTCCCATCTTACCCAAATTTTCCTTGGGACCTACGAAAAAAAGAACCATAAGGCTTCAAAAATGATTGCCCCATGACTCATGAGCTAAAATATGAACCATTTTTTTAGGGACCATGGTTTTTTTGGGGGCCATGGTCTTATTAGGCCAACCTCCCTATACTTATAAGGGGTGTCCTAAAGTTAGGTAAATACACATTTACCCTTTACTTTAATTTAAATTAAAACTAACCTAATAACTATATAAATCTAATCATTATATCTAATCTAAATGAATCTATTAACCAAAATCAAAATCAAAAACAAAAACAGGGGGAATCGAAATTTTTTAGTTTTGAAAATAAAAATTATTCTCTTCTTCTTCTCTCTTTCCTTGACGTTCCTCGTTCGATTGAAAAAATGAGTATTAACCATCAAAATGAGTTGAAAATGGAAGTTACAGAGAGAAGTTCGGCTAGGAATTATGTGAAAAACTTTGTCGAACTAACCGAACCTAATAGAAATGATGAACATGAAGAACAGTTTGGCTATTTCTCAAAAAAAGAAAATCTCAACCGAACCTTAGTTCGGTTATGTCGCAAAAAACATTTCCCAACCGAACCCTAATAGTTCGGTTAGTAGCAAAAAACATTTCCCAACCGAACCCTAGTTCGGTTATCTCAAAAAATATTTCCCAACATAATAACAGTTCGGTTACGTTGCAAAAAACATTTTCTAACCGAACTAAGGTTCGGTAACGTCGCCAAAAATACTTCCCAACCGAACCCTAATAGTTCGGTTACGTAGCAAAAAAACATTTCTCAACCGAACTTAATAGTTCGGTTAGTTGCAAAAAAACATTTCCCAACCGAACCTTAGTTCGGTTATTTCGCAAAATATTTCCCAACCGAACCATAGTTCGGTTACGTCGCAAAAAATATTTCCCAACCGAACCTTTGTTCAATTTTTTTAATTTAATCTTGCACTAATCATTTAGTTTAGTTTATTTAATTTTGCACTAATCACTAATTATGTTAACCTAATGATACAACTAATCATTACACTAACTTAATTGAAATGGGTAATTTTGGTATTGAACTAGATTTACTTATAATATCTTACCCAAAATAAAACAATGGTCCCCACAAAAAAATCATCGTCCCAAAAAAACGGTTCTAAAATATCCATACGAGGCTTAGAGCATCTCCAACAGTGAGTGCTAAAAATCTTATGTGGAATTTTTATTTAGATCCTTATTTATGGGGTCATATGTATGTGCAAAAATAATAATGCTTTGCTCATGAACAAACTCAATAAGGTATGGGGTTTTATTTTTAAAATTTGTTGTTTTGGATAATGATAAAATTGATTCCCTCTTTCCTATTGGTTCATAACAATTTATTTAAAAATTAAAAAATTAAAAAATAGTTAAAATGATGACGCGGAGGTCATTCCCAAGGTCTCTAAATAAGACCTTCTCCAAGACCTTCATATTTATTTTAACACCCTTCCTATTTTCTATGACCCACTGTTGGAGATGAATTTAATGTAAATGAGGGTCTAAAATCCATGTGTCGTGAAAAAATAAAACCTCCACCCTCGGTTGAAGATGCTCTTAGAATCTCTTTTCGTGACCCAAAAATTTTCCGCAACCCGTTTTGCCGATACTTGCCACGTCTACTTCTTCGGTTCTTCCTGCGCAGCTCTATAAATAAACCTCCTATATATAATGAGGGGAATTTTCATTTCTCAAATTTCAGTTTTCATATTTCAAATTTCAAATTATCCCGCGATTTGTTTTCCAGATCTCAAAACTAGAAGCTTCTCTGCGAAACCCTAACAATTACAACCTGATCAGATGGACGACGAGATTGAAACTTCAAGAAAACGAATTAAACAAACAGTTTTGATTTCTTTTTCTTCTTAACTGAGTTTATTACTTTACTCTTCTCCGATTGTTTCTTAGAAATTCTTTAATTCGATTATTTTCTTCATAATTGTTGTTTAGATGGAAGAAGAAGGTGAGGAAAATGAAAACGGCTTAATAATTGAAGAAGCTGAAACGGTTGCAGTAGGATCTGAAGAGATAGAAAGTCTTATTAATGGAGTTCTTGAAATGATTGACCGATTCAATCAACAGGTAACTTCGTATGTTGATTCACAGATTAAGGTCCTAATTCGCTCTTTCTCAGATGTACTTCTATCATTTCCGTTCGATTTTTCTCTCTAGGTTTCAGAAATGCTTGATGCAGGGAAAACACTCTTTAAAGATCTTAGTAATGAATTTGAAGAACGTATTATTGGGTGAGATTATTGAAAATTCAGGAGGAAACTCTTTCGTGATTTTGAATTTCGAGATTTCATTTTAAGATTTTAATTTCATTTTTTTTGATAAAGGATTCACAAAGAATAGATTGAGAAATGGCAGGACGATATTAAGCAGCTGAGGTCACTGGATGCAATGAATGAAGAAGCAAATGCTCGTCTTCATATGACTCGCTCGCTGTTCCGCGATGTTCAGATTGATCTTCCTTGATAAGGTAACAGTAGCAACATCTACTCATTTTATTCAACTAGGAAATTTAGCATTTGATTATTGATAAAACAACTGAAACTATATGATGTGTGGGAGTTATACTGTGATAAAGAAAGAGAGAAATAGGTTACAAGGTGGAGAAATTTAAGTTCACCAAATCAACATAGAAACATTGTGGAATTTTGAACCAAGTAATCTGTTTTCTGTAGCGATTTTTTTCTTATAATTCTTGCATCGTTGTTTGTCGGTTTGGGAACTCGTAACATGGTTTGTTGAATTTTGGGAATGCAGTGTTTGATGTGTATCTTTAACTGTCTTCTTGGACCGATCTCTGGACCTTGTTCTCCGCTTAGGGTTAGATTTCAGGGAAGAAAATGCCACTAATAGATTACTTCTTGCTTCGTTCACTAATAGATTACTTCAGTAGTTCAATTTGGTATGATTAACTTCAATAGGGTGTATCTATCAACGTCACTCAGCTCCCGATGATTATGAACTTCAATTGTTGCTTATAGGATGTTGAATTGAGGTAACAGCTTACTTGAGTACTTGTGTTTCTTTTATGGTGCACATAGGACAATCGGATTCAGTAGGTTCGGTACCAGATTCGGTTAGAGGGTTGTCAATTATCTGTCCCATACTCTCTTTTGTTATACATTAGCTATTGCAATTGTTCACTGAAATGGCATGCTTGGTTTTTGATACTTTACTGGGCTAAGCAAGATGTCCCTGTAGTTCAGAATCTTGAAATTTAACAGAAACTGTATGATGATTTAGAACTTCGGAATTTCAGTTTAAGATTTTAAATTCATTTTATATTTTTTTCCTTTTTTCACACAGAATTCAAATGACAGGATGACATTAAGGAACTGAGGTCACTCGCTCTCTACTTCAGATTCAGAATGGTCAGATTTGATCCTTGATAAGGTAGTAGTAGTACTAGTAGTAGACTAGTATAAGCAACAAACAAACAATAAGGAATCCTAATTTACACGTTTAAACCTTAATTAGCTGTAAGTTGCTCACTTGCATCGAGTTTATTTGAGATGTTTCTTAAGAATCCTTGAATCAATCTGTTACTCAGTATTGACTAGTAGTATCGGAATCACATGATCAAGTATCCAATGTTGTATAGTTAGTTAATGTCTGCAGAATTGCAGTGGGCATCTTCATTCTGATTGTTAGTTGTTATCAGTTTAGTGATCAAAGTATGCATCAATGCATGGTTTTGTTATCTTAAAAAAAGAAGATGCCTTTCTTGACTTTGTTTTTCTTAATACTTGAATAGAAAATATGTGTCTCTCGGTCCACTCCCTTACCCCGTTGATTGACAGAACAGTGCATAGACCATAGCATTCGTCTTGTGACTCCTGTTGCCCAAAATTTCCCGGTACGCTCTTTACCAGTCCTAACCCACAAACCCAATGCCCATGCGTTTATAAAAGGCATGGTGATCAGGAGAGCAACTCTGGGGAGTTGGCTTCGTTCAGAGTTTCCTAAATGATGACCACTTCAACTGACCTGATCCAGACTATAAGACTTGCTCTAAGAGATTTTCTATCGAAGCAACAGATCCTTATACTATATGAATGTGACCTGCTATTATGCTTTTTACGCTGCATAGTGTAGAAAACCCGACATGGATTGTTCTTATCGAAAAAAAATTTATGGAATTTTGAACCAAGTAATCTGTTTCTGTAGCGATTTTTTCTTATAATTCTTGCATCGTTGTTTGTCGGTTTGGGAACTCGTAACATGGTTTGTTGAATTTTGGGAATGCAGTGTTTGATGTGTATCTTTAACTGTCTTCTTCGATCTCTGGACCTTGTTCTCCGCTTAGGGTTAGATTTCAGGGAAGAAAATGCCACTAATAGATTACTTCAATAGTTCAATTTGGTTTGATTAACTTTAATAGGGTGTATCTATCAACGTCACTCAGCTCCTGATGATTATGAACTTCATTTGTTGCTTATAGGATGTTGAACTGAGGTAACAGATTACATGGGTACTTGTGTTTCTAAAACTGTGCACATAGGACGTGCGCAATTTAGTAGGTTCAATACCAGATTTGGTTAGAGGGTCGTCAATTATATACATCAGCTATTGCAATTGTTCACTTGAATGGCATCCTCGCGTATCTATAGGTTTTGGATACTTGACCTGGCTAAGCAAGATGTCCCTATAATTCTGAACCTTGAAAGTTTAAGAGAAACTCTTTGGCGATGTAGAACTAATTTGGAATTTCATTTTAAGATTTTAACTTCATTCTATTTTTTTTTCTTTTTTCATACAGAATTCAAATGGCATGTTGATATTAAGGAATTGAGATCACTCGCTCTCTACTTCAGAATGGCCAGATTTGATCCTGGATAAGGTAGTAGTAGTATTAGACTAGCATTAGCAACAAACAAACAATTAGAGCCTAGTTTACACGTTTGAACTGTAATTAGCTATAAGTTGCTCATTCGAAATTATGTGAATGGTTTCTTAAGGATCTTAAAATGAATCCCTTACTCACTATAGTATTAAGTACTATCGGAATCACATTATCATGTATCCAATGTTGTATAGTTAGTTGCCGTTAATAATAATACTGCTTCCAGTTTAGTTAATCTCTGCAGAATTTCATGTCCTTGTGATTGTTAATTGTTATCAGTTTCATGATTGAAGTATCCATAATGCATGGTTTTGTTATCCTTTCCAACATGTCTTCCTTTTCGTTGCTTTTCTTAATCCTTGAATAGGAAATATGTGGTTTTCAGTCCACTCCTTTACCCTATTGATTGACAGAACAGTGCATAGACCATAGCATAGGATCTTGTGAGTCTTGTTGCCCAAGATGTTCTGGTATGCTCTTTACCAGTCCTAATCCACAGACCCAATGCCCATGCGTTTATAAAAGGCCATGTTAATCAGGAGAGCAATTCCTTGACTAGGAGTTGGCTTCGTTCAGGGTTTCCTAAGGACCACTTCAACTGACCTGATGCAGATTTTCTTTATAAGACTTGCTCTAAGAGTACGTCTTTATACTATATGAAAGTAACCTGTTCCTTGTCAATGTCTTGTTTTTTTGCTGGGTGTATCTTACTCCTACTGTATCCCTTTTTTATGAAAGTTAATCTTTTGTTTTCTGCCTACTTTCTGAAGAGAAATTCATTTTGTAGTTTCTTGTTCTGTAATCTTCAGTTTCTTATTCTGTAATCTTCAGTTTCATGTTATAATCTTATTCTGTAATCTTCAGTTTCTTGTCACGAAAAAAAAAGTAATCAAAATATCAAAAATCAAAATACAAAATTCAAATTTTGCATTTTTTCCTATTTCCTTTATTATGGATCTGGGAATACGATGTTCAGTTCCACCTACAGGGTAGTTGTCACACCTTCAAATGCCTCTGCAAATTTTCTGCGAAAGTGTAACCCGGCAGCACAAGTGGTTCTGTGAATAGCTTCACCCAATTGCATTTCAGCCTTATAAGTTTGTACCAATACAAACAGCTAACTCTTTAGGTTTATCAGCGGAAGTCTTTAACCTTCTTTCTCTTCTCAAAACTCATCAAATACACCCCATAATGCATTCAATCTTTGCCATACTTTACCAACAACAATCACCCAACCAAGAACACTTAGAACATGACACAATCAACTCATTTTATTGCATCAAAGGGAAGAAATACAAAACTTGCCCACTTGGGGACTTACACAGACTTGTTCACCTTAGAACCAAGCCTTAGTCTCACAAAAACTCTCCTATTCACTTGCATATGCAAACCTCACTCTCACATATGCACTCCTTGCAAGCCTGCCGAATTTTCACAGCCTTAGGACTATTTATACAGCAGCTTTACTTGGCCAAACCGTGCATAATCCGTTACACACGCATGGGACAACCATCTGTCCCATAAAGCGATTCCATAACCACCAATAACTGTGCTAACTGGCCAGTTCTTCTCCAACTCGCGCCAATCACCTAACACATGTTCTTTAGCAGTTAGAACTCTTCTCCCACGCTTATAAACTCATTTATAACCGCTCCTCTTCACCACGCATCATTGGCATGCTTGTGAAGCTCACAACTAACTCGCAACCGTCACTTGAGCCATATTGCACCACTTGTTGTGGCATACCGGATTCTGTCTTGCGCCAACGTTCAGCCCTCTTAGCCCTGCATGCTTATCATTCTAAACTCATGCACAAACATTCCTTAAGCTTCAAACATCGATGCCAGCTCCTTAGGCTCACTCTAGTTGCTCATGCGTCATATATGCTTCACTTCTCCAATTAGCTTGACAATAGCAATGCAACTCTTGCATTACTAACTTGTTTGCATTATTCAAGCTTTGGCCAACCTTGAATATATGCCATAGACCAACTCTTAGTCTATTCTTCACTCTTGCATCCTCCTTGAGCTTGGGCCAACTCAATTCCATGGATATGCATCGATGCCAACATCGCATGTTGCATCTGTCACTTTGGCCATGTCTTGCCTTTCCTCAATGAAGCTTCATTGTGTCGTCCAATAAGCTTCATCACTTAGCCAAATGTGTTTACAATGTAATGCTGCACTTGCACTACATTGGCCCTGTGGGTTTGTGCCATTCTTGACACTTGCCAATCTATACAGTAATACCGCTATTATGGCTTGCGTTGCACTATTATAGCTTGCGTTGTGCTATTATGGCTTCGCATTGCACCATTACGGCGGAGTACTCATTTGACCTGCAACTTTGTAACGCACAATCATTGTGCTTCACTTGCAGTACC
Organism: Papaver armeniacum; assembly: GCA_023531295.1. Taxonomy (NCBI): domain Eukaryota; kingdom Viridiplantae; phylum Streptophyta; class Magnoliopsida; order Ranunculales; family Papaveraceae; genus Papaver; species Papaver armeniacum. Next base: position 9,802 of record JAJJWW010006906.1, read on the forward strand.
GTCATAGACCTCCCCCACCTAATCCGTTCAACGTCCTCGTTGAACGCGACACGCAATATGAACACTATACTTGTCTTAACTTTGCTTCACTTGCTTTAGTAACCTTTTAAGAAAATCGGCAACTACTTTTGGCTAACCCTTGCAAATGGTCCCTCCGATCCGCATCACTTAGCTTTGTTGCTTTGTCATTGATCTCATATCTTTGAGCCACATCTCGGCGTTGTGCACTACGCTTATGCTGCTACTCAAATTATGCATCAATACCCAAATGCAAATCTGAAATTCTTCTTAGCCAATTCTCTTTAGCTTGAATTTCGCCTTGAATCATTTATGCCTAAGTGTACGCACTGAATGATTCTTCTTCTACTGATCACCACGATCATTGCCATAGTCTCATGCTTCCGACTTTGCCTTACTATCATATTCAACATGATAAGGACTTATGAACGACTTGGCCTCGTTTTCAATCAATTTTGCTGTCAACCCGCCTTTGAACTGTTGTTCTCCGTGATCCTCATCAAGCACGTCACAAAGTAAATAGGGGTTCTCTTGCATAAGACACCCGCAATCAATACTTCATGCCTCGCCAAACTCTTATTATGCAAATACCATTCAAGAACTCATTTCTATGAATGTAGCCATCAAGTATAAGCTCTATACTTATGCCATCTTTCATACTCGTACTCATGACAAGTTTTCTTTTCCCAACTTCCATACAGCAAAACTATTGAGTCGCACAGCCCATTTACAAACTATCTCTTGGACATAACATAGCTATCCCTTTAGCTGTCCATATGCCATGCTTTCAAAGCCAATATGTCTCCCAAATACTTCTTTGAACTGCATTGCTAATTGCCTGGAAAGTGTGTGTCTTTCTCTAAGGCCATGAGTTCTACCCAACTCATGCTTGTTGATAAAATGATTTCTAACTTGTTGTATTGCTTGCACTGTCGCTGCCCATCTGCCGTCGTGCCATTTTGCAATCTCCCAAACAGCAACATCACTTCTACATCAACTAGGACCCTTGTCCTATGCTTTGCTTATTAGCTTTCAACTGGTCTTGTCATTGCATACGTTAGGCTAGGTATGCTACTTGCAGCATATCCCCATGAACTAGCTTTACATCGTAAATAAAGAGGCAAGACTTTATAAACGAAAACACCTTCATTCATTACTGCTCTTACATGACAATACCATGTACCATTACATGGTTGATCCACTTGATCACTTTTGGAAAGCTAAAACTTCATTAACAAAGCAACTTGCTTACACCAAAGCAAAGTATATACAAACTTGAAGACTCAAATAAAAGTCTGTGCAACTAAACTCTACACACAGAGTTTGCAACAACTAACAACTTAAGCTACATAAAACAAGGCCAAGAACAATCCTGTTTTGGCATTCAAAGTGTTGCCAATGGAGACAACAACACTTACTTGTTTTTAGCTTAGTTTCTTTTGTCGAAGTTAGCGACTACTTCGCTACGAGGTCTCTTCCTTGAACCCTCACTTCGGCCTTCACGAGTCTTGCTAGAATGATTCCCATAATCATCCCCAACTGATACATTGAGTTGCGCCTTGAGTGGACAACTTCTAGCGAAGTGTAAACCTTTGCAAATGAAACATCCCCTAAACTTCCGGGATGAAGGAGCAGTTCCTCTTCCTTAGGTTCATGCTTGCGCCTTCTGCCAACAGATCTTTCCTTCCCTTTGGCTTTTCCTTCACAGACTTTCACATCTTGATCGTTGTGCTACGGGCAAGCTCTCTTACCGTCTGCATATCCATCCTGGATACTCTGCATTTTGCGCTTCTTAAGTTCAAAGAATCACACTTGAACTTGCGCTAGCCGAAATTGGAACATCTCGATCTTCTTCACTCATGCCACACGTCTCTTGCACCAATGCAAAGAAGTTTTCAACATAGGCCCGTGGTGTACTTGTCATTTTTAGCCTACGTAAACTTTCTCTTGCATACCAAGCACCATTGCTTGGCCAGAACTGACATCTCAGTCCATCTTTCATGTCATTCCATGACATATGATTGGCATAACCAGCAGCTTCATCCTCTTGCAGAGATAGTTCTCCACCAAACCTTTGCATCACCACCAAGGTAATTTCTCATGAGAGTTACTTTTTGTCCTTCCCCAATTCCATTTGCCTCAAAGTATGCCTCAACGTCATACAAGAAATTCTCAATTTCTCTAGCATTTCTGGAACCCGCGTAAATTCTTGGCTCGGAGACTCGATTAGAGCTTTTTCCATGCACGTTCGCCCCTACAAACATGCCGTTACTGATTAACCCACGAATGCTTGCCACTTCCTAAGACATTTGCTTCGCATGGCTTGTTAGTATGGTCTTTATGTCACTGAATTGCACCTTCAATTCAGTCACTTCAAAGATTGGTTTCGCATTGGAAGGGTTGCATCAGACACCTTGTCTTCTAAAGCACTCACCCTGCCATCGAATTCTTTAAACCAATCTGACGTTCTTCCTTCAAGTAGGTCTAGCCTGCCATTTTCTTCAGAAACAAGAGGATTTTCAATGCTATCTGCACTGAAATCAATGGTTAGATCGCCAAGATCACCATACTCCTCAAGTTGATCAAACGTACCCGGTAGTTCTTCGTCGATCATCATGCCATTAGAACTCATTTCTAATGTAAAACTCTGAAAATAATGCGCCACTTACTTGCTCACAGGAAAATAGCTTTAGAGAGAAAGAAGTACTAGTGTATTTTCCAACAAATACACTCGAACTGTGTACCAAACACAGCTCTGATACCCGTATTGTCACACCTTCAAATGCCTCTGCAAATTTTCTGCGAAAGTGTAACCCGGAAGCACAAGTGGTTATGTGAATAGCTTCACCCAATTGCACTTCAGCCTTATAAGTTTGTACCAATACAAACAGCTAACTCTTCAGGTTTATCAGCGGAAGTCTTTAACCTTCCTTCTCTTCTCAAAACTCATCAAATACACCCCATAATGCATTCAATCTTTGCCATACTTTACCAACAACAACCAGCCAACCAAGAACACTTAGAACATGACACAATCAACTCATTTTATTGCATCAAAGGGAAGAAATACAAAACTTGCCCACTTGGGGACTTACACAGACTTGTTCACCTTAGAACCAAGCCTTAGTCTCACAAAAACTCTCTTATTCACTTGCATATGCAAACCTCACTCTCACATATGCTCTCCTTGTAAGCCTGCCGAATTTTCCCAGCCTTAGGACTATTTATACAACAGCTTTACTTGTCCAAACCGTGCATAACCGTTACACACGCATGGGACAGCCATCTGTCCCATAAAGCAGTTCTGCCAACCGCCAATAACTGTGCTAACTGGCCAGTTCTTCTCCAACTCGCGCCAATCACCTAACACATGTTCTTTAGCAGTTAGAACTCTTCTCCCACGCTTATAAACTCATTTATAACCGCTCTTCTTCACCACGCATCATTGGCATGCTTGTGAAGCTCATAACTAACTCGCAACCGTCACTTGAGCCATATTGCACGACTTGTTGTGGCATACCGGATTCTGTCTTGCGCCAACGTTCAGACCTCTTGGACCTGCATGCTTATCATTCTAAACTCATGCACAGACATTCCTTAAGCTTCAAACATCGATGCCAGCTCCTTAGGCTCACTCTAGTTGCTCATGCGTCATATATGCTTCACTTCGCCAATTAGCTTGACAACAACAATTCAAATCTTGCATTACTAACTTGTTTGCATTATTCAAGCTTTGTCCAACCTTGAATATATGCCATAGACCAACTCTTAGTCTATTCTTCACTCTTGCATCCTCCTTGAGCTTGGGCCAACTCAATTCCATGGATATGCATCGATGCCAACATCGCATGTTGCATCTGTCACTTTATCCATGTCTTGCCTTTCCTCAATGAAGCTTCATTGTGTCGGCCAATAAGCTTCATCACTTAGCCAAATATGTTTACAATGTAATGCTGCACTTGCACTACATTGGCCCTGTGGGTTTATGCCATTCTTGACACTTGCCAATCTATACAGTAATACCGCTATTATGGCTTGCGTTGCACTATTATAGCTTGCGTTGTGCTATTATGGCTTCGTATTGCACCATTACGGCGGAGTACTCATTTGACCTGCAACTCTGTAACGCACAATCATTGTGCTTCACTTGCAGTACCGTCATAGTAGTCCACTTTGCAACATCTTTGACAGCGGCTAAGAAATAAAAACTGCGAAGTGTTTATTTTTTTCTTTCAGTTACCCACTTTGATCTACAACACCAAACTAGTTCTTATTGCACTCAACTGGAGAGAACCTGTATTTTTTTAATACATTATTTGGAATGGGTGTCCTTGGTACCTTTTTGACGTTATTAGTTCAGGTACTAATTCTGGCGACAGATCAGTTCTTAGTCAGTTCTCTAATTAAAAGAGCAAGTTCGGTTGTGGTCAACCAAAGATACTTTGCATAAATTCGCCAGGAAACTGAATTTTATGCAAGTCCCGTCACATTCCATTCGCTTTCGTACAAATTTAACTGCAAAATGCGAATGTCGCTGCTAAACTTCACTAATATTTATTTTCTAGAAACCCGTGTAAAAGCGAACTTAAATGTGTGGGTTAAAACATCCTGCAAGTGCTAGCTACTTCCAATTCTGTTCAAATAATTTTAAAAAATTCACCTTTTAAACTCCAAAATTTTCTCTCAAATCCACGATCCATATGTAACACACGAAATAAACACCACTTGTTGAATTAAAAAATAGTTGTAATAAAAAAAATTATTTATTGGGAAAACATTAAACATCCGAGTTGACTCAATACAACATAAAATAAGATTTTCATTTTGTTTATCATGATACAAAAATGAAATAAGGAGTTTATTAGTTTAAACGGAAGAGTAGTCTTTGTCAACAACTCACATATCGTTTTGCAAAGATTGATTAGAGTGGTTACCAAACAGATTCCTCCTTTGATGTTTGGAATACGATCCAAAGGACTTGTTATTCACGTGCGTGACTCTAAAAGTCGAAGGCGCGGAGATACTGAGGAAACTAAGTAGCTAGGGATAGTCTACTTGGTCTCAACTATACGAAGTTGGTATTTGATTTTGTATAATGGCTTCATTCTGAAAGTATTCAAAACTGGACTAGGTCCTGGGATTTATCTGCATTTGCGGTTTCAAAACTGGCTTGTTTCTCAACTACCTCTATCCTAGACCGAGACTTAACTAATTGTAGATTAGAAATCAAGATATAGTTTTAACAACTAAATTTGACAACAAGCTTGATATAGAAACACTTGTGAGTTCGACCGAGCAATGCTCTAACATCTTTGTCAATAAGATCAAGTCTAATGGTGGAATTCATGGTATTCCAAACTTGAAAAAAGTGTGGGATATCAACTCCTGACTCCTAAATTGGGATTTTCATATTTTTTCCAAGCCACATTCCAAAGTTTCTTGGAACTTAAAATCCAAATGAAAGCGTCAATCCAACAGACTCCAAACTTTCATAAAATCTAGTGAAAACAATTAACTTTTACGGACATATTATATCCCAAATGTAGAACTTAAGAATTTAAATAATTGACTAGTCAAACGTCAATTCTTTTGACTGATCATGATTTCAATTGCTTTAGGATAGACATCTAGTGACTCCAGTTGTTGTTAAAGCTATCAACAAAGTAATCCCAGATTTGGAGTGCAAAATTGCAGTTAAAAAGTAGATACTGATACATGACATTATTAATGCAAGTAAGTGGCGATTTTGGAGAACCATCAAGTGGTACGATGGTTCTCATGCTCCCTTTTATGAGGGAGGTTAGGGTTCGAGCCCAATAATTACCTGAAAAATTCCTATGTGAACTAGAAAGCAGTGTAAAGACCATTATTATATGCTATCAAAATAAAAAGTGACAACATTTTGCATTGCTGACATTGGTTTGCCTAACGAACTCTAGTGTTTACCTTACACCTAGTGTAAAGAATATCAAAAGATTGGGTTAAAATATCCCGCTACTCCCAGTTCCGTTCAAAAAAATTTAATTTGAAAATTTCACTTTTAAACTCCGCCAAAATTTTCACCCAATTCCACGATCCATATGAAACCCTATAAATCAGCCGCCTATAATAACAAAAATACGATGGAATGCGATACCAAACCTTTTTGAGTCAAAGAAAAAAGAAAAAAAAAAAAGAAAGAAAGATGGAATGCGTTACCAAACCTTTAAGCAAAATAACTACAAGTTTGGATTATAAGGTTATATCAAACAACAAGAACAAAAAAACAATCAAAATATAGACAATTTCAGGAACATACTCTGGAATATCGATAACATTTCAAGAATTAAGATTTTTTGCTGGAATTTGGTTTCTAGAGAATAACACATAACTTTCCAATACACTAAACTTTAGTGTACTCGAACAATAGTGAGCGAAAATTGTTAGAAGTAACCGAAGGATGTTTCGAATAGAAAAGCAAAATAATAACTAAGGTGATTAAGAAGATTAAAGTTGATAAAGGAACCTCTAGTTGTTACTAAATAATCCCTAAATTAGCATACTTGTTTATCTTGTTTTAATCATGCATTGTCAATAACCTTATGACAGTAAAAAATATTGTGTGATCCCCCAAATTCCTTGGTTTATCGGATAAGAAAACGTTTTACTACCGTTGTTATCCGTCTGAGCCATTAAGAAGTAGCACACTCGAGGTATAACCTATTCGAATGTATTAAGTTTAGTGAATTTAAGTTGAACCTACGCAAGGTTGCTTTAATAATGTTGTTTTTATACGTTGTTGAAGATACCTTATATTTATTTTTAGTGTAAATGATTGTTGATAATTACTAGTGTGCAACAAGATAAAAAAGAAGGATAAAAGCATCCGGACTCACCGCAACTACATTTTGTGCAACGTGACTGAAAACAATGTTATTTTTGGGTTTTCTTTTGGTCATAATAATAATTACTTCATTAATAAAACTTCGTCAAAGGTGTACTACTTATATGATAAAAAGGGATTCGGTCAAAGGGGATCGATATATATTGGGTAGATAAGAACCAGAAGGCTAGTGGATTTTTTGATATTTCTAAAAATAAGGTGGAAGCTGAATAAGAGGAGGATAATATCCTTAATTACAACGAGCATGAGCATATTCTGTTGTGTTTGTATATAATGTCATACCAAATGTTGTAGTCCCATATTATCAAGGTATGGTAATGAATATGAGGGGAAAAGAGGAAGCTCGTACATGTTTTGAGGAATGCATTGTCGATTTAGGAGACCTATTATTTAAAGTTGGTAAAGAGATAGATTACAAAGAGGTAATAATGGTTAAAGAAGCTATGGGAAAAACAGATAAGTGGTTGGAGCAAAACTCAAAATCCCAAAATACAAGAATATGATGAGGATAGTCAGTTTATTTTTTTTAATCTTTACTGGTTTATTAAAAGCAAATTTCAAAGATTCTGCCGACGAACTTTGAGAAAGGTTTAATTAATTTTCCAATAAGATTTGCTAGTTCAAAAAATATTTAAAAAATAATTTTGCGTTAATTTACAATTATAATGTGTATTAATATTAACGTAACTATGAACATGTGACTTGGTATGTTGTAATTAAGTTTTTGACCTTACGAAAACAAACAGTTTTTACTCCTATAAACAATAAACACATAGATAAAATAGTCTTGTGAAATCTAATATCACAATCAAGATTAACTTGAACGATTTTTTTTTTTTTTAAGAATTTGTTAAAATCAGTACCAAACCGGCCCTAATAGAATTGAAACTAAACAAAATCGAATCTAATTGAAGAGTGTTATCTTGGTTTAAATTTTGATCGTATATTCCACAAAGATTGTTCTCGAAGATGAGAAGTATTCCTTTATTACACTTGATGTGTTTGGTCTTCTTATAGTATCACGAAACTCGATTTTCATTTGGATTTTTTTCAAAACCTTTGATTTTTTGTTGTTGTTGTTGTTGTTTGTGTTCGTTGTACAACAAGAGAAACAGAAAAACTAAGAGAGTGATGCGTGTCGTAACCACAACAAATTAGTGAATATTTTTCCACACAATTAACAAGTAATATGGTGGTAGTTAAGTTCGTTCCCACGAGGAGCAAGAGTTTTTAGTTGTTTAATTGTCACAAAGGGGGGTTTGTTTTATAAAGCAAAAGAAAATAAACAAAGCAATTCAAATATAAAGTTGAAATCAATAAGAGAGACAAGATCAAGGAATCCTTCTTCGTTGCAAAAAAATGAATCAAGTTATGTTCTTTTCCACTTTTTATTAGTCACAGATTATCACCAACCGTAGGTAAAGCAGCTAGATCAGTGCTAAACCCCTAAATCCACCATATCACCGGATACGGAAGTTCTCGACTACCGGATTCTATTTACCAAACCACCTAGTAGTAGATCACTCAAGATGTAATTTAAATAAACGTATTAAGATTTATGAACTTATTAGGTTGATATTAGTAGTTAGACTCTTAGATCAAGGTCTACTTGCTAACGTCGTTTTCACACACAATTGCTCCACGGAATCCCTCCGCAAGGTCTCGTGTTTGCTACTTATGTAAAGAGTCAAGAAAAGATTACTTATCCCCTAACTTTCACTAGCTTTAGATCAATTAACAAATCAATTTAGTTGGCCACCCAAACAATCTATCAATCAACCATGAATGTATAAACATTCCTATTAGCAAAAACAAACGATAATCATGTGAAAAACTTCAAGATAGAATTGAAAACAAAACTCAAATCATATATTAAGAACTAGGAATTCATCCTCAATCAATAAGAAAATTAGATACTCATGTTTTTGAAATTCACACAAATAATTAAAAGGAGAATTGTGAAAAACAAGCAAAAATACAAGTGTTGTGTGTGTAAAAAGGTGTGTAAAAGTGTGTAGAGAACTTCTCTATTTATAAGCTTCAATGTTCTCCAAATATTTCAAGAAATAGAATCCTCATTCCATAATAATTCAATTTCCAAGTTCAAGTCTTTCTCAAATCTTCCATCTTCTCTTTCCAAATTTGAACCAAATTCTCCATCCAATTCCAAACCCAAGTCTTCACACCCATGAGTCTAGAATACTCTTCACAAAATTCTGCACATATTGGGTAGCCGAAAAAGTCCTTGGAGTTGCCGAAAATCGGACGGAAAAGTCACCGCCGGTCACCTGAGATTCTGTTCAATCAATAAAATATTCCGTTCAGGTGCCGTCATAAGTAACGGTCAAACTGAAGGTCTACGTTAGTCAACCGGGTCAAAGAAGAGAAGTCAGACACCGAGTCAGCATCTTACTCGGCTATCTGGTCTTACTCAGCTGAGTTGGATCGGTCATCGGCCGCTACTGAGTTAACTCGATGGCATAAAAATCCGACAGAGTTCCGACTATTTCTGGTTAATCCCGGCCGAATTCAGGCCTTTATTTTGGTCTTCTCCTGTTAAGAATCCTAACATACATCTAAGGCAATTCAATCAACACAATTGCTGCTTCAAACAACTTTCATTCCTGCAACAGAGCTTCACTCATCAGCTCAGTACCAATCTCAATATCAAACCCATTTTCTTCTTAACAGCAACAAATCTAGCTGTTCTTGACAGAGGCAAAATCCATATTAGTAACACCACCATCTTGGTTCAAACAGCACCATATCCCATAATCTCTGAGCTTAAATTGCACTCCTTCAAAACCCATCTTTATTCTTCTCAGAGAGCTCAAATCAACCCTCAATCCGAGTTAAACCCATTCAATTTACCGATTCAACACCACCTTGTTCTTGACAGCAAACTTCCCATGTTCACAGCATCACAGACCACAACCCATCTCTAATCACAACAGCAGCTTAATATTTCTTGTTTTCAACCACCAACATCAGCTGCATCACATTAACAACTCAAGAAACCTGTAAATCATTCCCATCATCGATTCCAACTCCATCTCCATATCAGCAGACTACACATCCACCACATCCTAATCTCTGATTTCATTACAGCACCAACTCCTCACTACAACTAACTCGATTCATAACCACAAACCCATCTGTGTTCGATTTTTAACAGCAGCAACGTCTCAATCCCTCATTCCAATCGATCTCGATTCACAGATGCGACATCAAACCCTAATTTCTTCTCGATCTGATTTCTTCTCTGGGTTTCGATCTGCTTCTCTCTCTCTCGGTTTATCAACCAACAAACCCATTAATTCCTCTCCAATCTCTCCCTAAATCTTCATCTCAATCTACTGAATCTTGGCTACAACCACCATTAAAAGTCACCATCTCTGCAACTCAGACACATCGCCTCCATTTTCTCTCTTATTTCTCGATCAACTTTCAGATTTCATGGCTGCTGTGCAGCTTTTCTTTCTTCTCAATTTCATGTAATAATAAAATGAATGAATGAGATACGAGTTTCTCTCGATTTAGGGCTAAGGGTGATATGGATAGGTACACCCCAGAAATAAGATCCGATAAATACACCCACTGATAAATGATAAGGGATACCCCGATGGCAACCCCTTAACCTTAGCTCCACTATGTTTAGTACTCCTCCAAATAGAGTTGCCCCTTAACTTTGATTCGGCTCCCGATAATGTTGATAGGTGTAGAATACACCTAATTTACTATCTAGTAGTTTATGCTTTCTTTGCTATTTTTCTTGTAAATTATGTATTTTACGCTTGTTTTGAGTTTTATAGTTACTTTGGAGTCGCACGGAGGAAAAGAAGAAGAAATCACTCAATTTGAGCAAAAGGGTAAAATTGTCATTTCACCAAGGAAGGAATACTATATGGAGCCCAGCCAAGGTTAAGGGGAGGTCAAAGAGGTGTCCCTTATCCAAAAGAAGGGAGTGAAAATTGCACTAATGGGGTGTACTATTGGTGGGTGTTTAAATCCACCCACACCCTAAACTCTGACCCAAGCCCACATATCAAGCCCACATACCCTGCTCCATACCCTAAACCCGTAGACCCATACCTGTACCCGGATCCATACCCGCTCCATTTACTTAAACCTAAATCGATGAAGAGTTATTTCTCTTCAAATCATTCTTCACTCCGAGAGTTAACACAGGACAACGGGTGTATCAAACCGAGAGAGTGAGTTTGATCGAGAGTATCGGGCAGTCATGGAACCAGAAATTGGAGATGGATGATGAAACAAAGGTGAGCTCGTGGTGAAGAAATCAGCTGGAGTTTGAATGTAACATAAAAGGGTTCGAATCGAGAGCTGTTGATGGTGAGAAGTAGGAAGTGAATCTGGAGTTGCACTGAGAACTGAAGAAGAACAGGGAGAAGATGAAATCAGAGATGGGTTGTTGAATGTCCGGGTGAAGAGATCGAGATCGATTGGAGATGGGTTCTGGTGGTGCTGTGTGGTTTGAATCGGATGTTGTGAGTTGAGAGAAAGAAATTGTACCAGATCGAGAACAGACAGGGGTTGGTGATGGTGTTTCTGACTCTGTTGAAACGATAGAGGAAGAAGATGGTGGAATTGATGAATTGAAATGCTTGAATAGATTCTGAGACAGGGAATGGTGCTAGTGAAGTTGGGTGTTCACTGGAAATGCGTGGGTGGTCTCTGTAGGATGGAATGTGGTTTGAATTGTGGGTGACTTGTGAGGTGTTCTTTGATTCAATGTGGTAAGATGGAATCAAAGCGATGGCAGCTGGAATTGGACTACGGGGAATGTGATGTGGTTGAATGAGTTGGTTGAGTTCTTTGCCACGTGCAGTTGAGATAGAACTAGTGCTGTCGAGGTTGCAATTTGTATCTTCAAGAAGGAGCAAAGATTAAATATGAGATTGTACTGGTCTGGGTTGAAGGAAATTGAGAGTAAAAACATTACAGGTGAAGTTGAGAAGCTGATGGATGCGAGTTGACAGATACTGGTGGCATTGAGGCATCATAGGTAATGGATTCTGCCAAAGCTACAGATGAAGCCAAGAGATCATATGAGAGGAATGTTGAGATGTGTGGCTACAAGCACAGAACTGGTGCAGGACTGGCTGGGTTGTGAGGCAGAGGTGGTCTTGTTTGTGACTGGCAGTTGCAGCTGCAAGTGAGCTGTGAATTGACAGATCTGGCAACTGAGAAGAAGGCCAAGCTGGTGGTTAACAGGGAGGTTTGCCTGTGGTGTTGAGCTCAAGGGATTTGTGGAGGTGGTGTACTGGTTCAATTGCAGGTCTGGGTTCTGCTAAAGGGGTTTGTGAGTGATGCTGTGTTGTAGAATTGGATCAGGGAGGTGGCAGTAGCAATGTGGTGCTGATGATTTGATGAAGGATATTGCAGGACAGGCAGAGCAGGAAATGGAGTGCAGTGGTTGAAATGAAGTGGCAAGGCTTGCAAGACAGGTGATGGACTGAGGTGATTGCAGGTGGAATAGGGCTTTTGTTGCAGTGATAATGGAAATCTTGCAGCCTGGTAAAGAGTTGCAGGGCCAACAGAGCTGGTAATGCAGAGATGGAGATGTTGCAGGGGTTGGTTCTGAGATGCTGTTACAGGGCCATTATGGCTGGGAGCAGGCAGTGATGCACCATCCTGGTGCAACACAAGTTGGCCTGGCAAGTGGTCTGGTCTGGACTGAGCTGGATCACTGACTCGGTTTTGACTCCGAGTTGACTCAGTGACTCAGCCGACTAAGACCGAGTCAGACCAGCTGACTCTCTTCTACTTTGACTGTTGACTAACTGTTGACTGACGGTTGACCCGTTTGACCGTTAGTCCTAACGGAGGACCGGACGGAATATTCCGTCGAATATTCTCTCGACGGAGAAATTTCCAGGTGGCCGGCGGTGACGTTTTCCGGCCAAATTCCGGCCACAATCCCAGTTTTCCGGCGAGCAAAATTCCAGAATTTTCTATGGACCTCTCTCATGGGTGTGAAGACTTGGGCTAGGAATTGGATGGAGAATTGGACTCAAATTTGGAAAGAGAAGGTGGAAGAGAAGAGAAAGACTTGAATTTGGAAGTTGAATTGCAAAAGGAAAAGGATTCTAATCCTTGGAAGATTTGGAGAATTTTGAAGCCTATAAATAGAGAAGTTTTCTACAACTTCTACACACATCTCTACACACACAATTCTTTTCTTTTCTTATTCTTTGTGTGAACTCTTTTAACATGAGTAGCTAATTTTATTGATTGAGGATGAATTCCTAGTTTTTAAACATATGATTTGAGTTTTTGTTTCAATTCTATCTTGAAGTTTTTCACACGATTATCGTTTGTTTTTACTAATAGGAGTGATCTTAAAGACATTCATGATTGATTGATAGATTGTTTAGGTGGCCAACTAAATTGATTTGTTAATTTGATCTAAAGCTAGTGAAAGTTAGGAGATAAGTAATCGTTTCTTGACTCTTTACATAAGTAGCAAACACGAGACCTTAAGTGAGGATTCCGTGGAGCAATTGTGTGTAGAAACAACGCTAGAAAGTGAACCAAGCGAACCGAGTTTAACTACTAGTACTAAACCTAAATTCATAAATCTTAATGCATTCTGGGAATTACATCTTGTAAGCGGACCTCGGGTGGTTCTTTTGAATAGAATCGATAACTAAGCGGACCTGTTACTCAGTGAAATTGGGGATTTTGGGGCTAGCTAAGCGGACCTGCTATCCTACGGTTGGTGATAATCTGTGACTAATAACAAGTAGAAAAGAACATAACTTGATTCATTGTTTCGTAACGAAGAAGGATTCCTTGATCTTGTCTCTCTTATTGCTTTCAACTTTATCTTTTAATTGTTTTGTTTATTTTTATTTTGCTTTTACACCCCCTTTCGTGACAACTTTTACAACTAGAATCTCGTGCTCCTCGTGGGATCGACCTTGACTACCCTATATTACTTGTTAATTAGGTAGTAAAGTATTAATTAATTTGTTGTGGTTACGACACGCATCAAATTTTGGCGCCGTTGCCGGGGAGCAACGGATGATTTTAGTTGTTTTTATTTTTCTTTTTGCTTTATTCTTGCTTTGTTGGATTCTATTCCGTATCTAACTTAAGTTTTTGAATCTTATTTCAGGTGCCATGTATGGTGGACGAGAGCAAGCATATTACAACAATCAATACGGTTTTCAACCTCAACATTATGACAACTTCCAACCATCCTTAGGATACAATCAAAACCAATATTTTGGCTATGATAAATTTTCTACAGAACCTTATGGATATTCTCATACATATCAACAACCTTATGACGGGTATGTAAGTGGACAATCACATGGATGGAAGGATAGTTATGCATCTAACAATTTGTTTTCTAGTAATGTGCAGACAGAGAATTTGGAATATACTCCTCTTCATCGTGTTTTTCCTTCACTTTTTCCAAAAGAGGAGATAATCTAGAAACTCTATCAACGGTGGTAAGCGTGTGAACGTCGTGAAACTTGCACGTAAATTATACAAATTGGAAGATGATGGAGACTCGGAAGAGCTTGTCGCGGAAATTAGTAGGACTATTCATATGGAACTTAAACGACGTCGGGATAAAGGTTATGAAACCGATGAAGATTCTTATTATGGTGAGTCCGAAAATGAAGATGATTGTGTTGAAAAGGACCAACCTTTGGAGACTTTTGATGACACTAGTGTAGATTACTCGAGCCTTGATCTTAATAATGATCAATCACCTATTCAAAAGGAAGAGCTTGAGGAAGATGCATTTATTGCTTGGCAAAACTTTCTTAAGGAAAGATGGGAGTCCGCGGAAGTGTATGAGTGTTCCGACAATGAGGAAGTTATTCCAACTCCGGATCATAATAACGATCCTTCACCTATTCAAAAGGAGGAGATTGGGTGTGACTTACCTATTGTTATAAACGGTGTAACACCCGCACATGAAGATCTTACAATCTATACCGATGAAATTCATTTTAGTGAATGGCCCGATTCCGATGATGAGAATGTTGAAGAGATGATTATAGAGGATGAAACCACATTCATTGATTTTGTGGAAGACCCAATTGAACTTGCGAATGATTATGATGATACCGAGACTTTGGTTAAGGTAGAAAACGACGAAGAATGGTTGCAAGGTTTAATAGAGGACCACGATATACAAGAGGTAAGTAATTCACTTGAATTTTTTAAGGATGAAGAGGATTCTATAATACAAGAATTTTTGAAAGGTTTGTCTAACCCTTTGCCTATTGATTCTTCTCCTTTACCTCTTATTGGTTTGGATGTATGTGCTTCGAAAGTATTTTTGGATGATTTTGTTTCTAAATATCCACCATTGAAACACTTGATGCTAACACTATGCAGGTTTGCCAAGAGGAATACATGGAAGTTCGAATTCTATGTTCTTTATACACTTCCGAGTGTGGACGAGAATAAGTGTGGGGGAAATTTCTATCGAGCGATAATTTCACTATTGTTTTCTTGTGCTAATATTTGTATGGAGTTATTGTTTGCAAAACAGTATTATGGGTGGATCCTCAAATTTTCAGATTGTTAGTATATGGGGAATGAATCTTACAAGAGCTAAGTCGGGCCGTCGACTTTAAAACAAGCGCTTAATGGGAGGCAACCCATCGGTTTTGTATTTCTTATCTTTTTGCTTTTTGTTATTTCTTTTTCTTGTTTCTTATCATGTTAAAATTTCCCACCTTGACTTTACTAGGAGGATTCAATTACATTGAGGACAATGTAAGGTTTAAGTGTGGGGGAGTGGTTAAGCATGTTTTTAAAACAAAAATTACAAAAAAATGAAAAAATTTAAAAAAAAAAAAAAGTTTTACATAAAATTCCAACTTTTAAAGATTTTAGAGTCCCTAGCATATTTCTAGGTATGTTTACATAGAGATTTTGACCGACATAATTGAACTTGGAAATGTTAGAGAACTACATTCGGATTTCTTGTTTGTTTGAGTGTTAAATAATGGATTTAATCATGCCGGTGATGCGAATTTGGTGCAGGAGAAATGCGTTATTAGAGTTCTTGATCAATCATTAGTGGAGACTACCCGTATTCATATCATGAGAGGCACCGAACAGAAATTTTCCATCTACTAAAGAGCTTCTTTTGAGTGTGTGTCACCATACGTTAATTCCGGTAGAATGGTGAGCTACCCAACCTCCCACCAATAGAAGCACTACTCTTTGATCTCTTGAGTGCTAATTTTGTCAATCATGAGGGTGACGTCCATGGATGAAAGCTTCCTTCTTGTAGTTCGATTTGCGGCTAGCACTGTGTAGTAGCAGGAAATCCCACACTACACCCTCACTATATTTTG
>JAJJWW010006907.1:0-196124 GCA_023531295.1 Papaver armeniacum
CGGCTTCTCGAGTCCACTACCATCTCTGCCAACAATCACGGCTCCATCATCGAGACCCATTCTCTTCTCGACTCGGACTCAACCTTCATTGCTTCCATCATCTGCCCCGACTTCATCCATCGGCGAGATCATTCCATCGACATCTTGCCACGGCGTAAATTCTGGTAAACTTCATCATTAAACTCTCTTTAATGCGCGGCCATCGCGAGAGTATTCTTGCCATTCTCACATTCGTTACCTACTCCAACTCTCTGAGATTACGGTGTCATCCATTCATTTGCACTACTCCATATCTCTCTATATCGTTTATCTCGGCCGGTTCTCTTGTTGGCTCACGGTTATTTTTTCCATCCATCTGCGTCATTCACAACACAACGACCGGACCATCCCATCGCTACTTCTTTCTCGACTCACTGGCAACAACCGTCAGCCATTCTTATTTCATAAGCTACAGAAAGCCTAACTCAGTTATTCCGTTACACATCCCCACTCCTCTACATAGTTGCGAGTATGTGTCTCTGCAAATGGCAGTGACATACAGCTTCTTTCAATGGTAGAAACATCACACTACCATTCCCTTCCATTTCTGGCAAATATCCACCAATTCCTCAAGTCCATTCTCTGCTGCCATCACAAGCATCATCATAACCACCATACGACTTCGCTTCTCGTCCTTTTAAAGCATAGATTCCCATTCCATCATCATCCAACAGTTCACTCCATCCTTGAACTCCCTTCGATCACCAACACCAACCATAGACATTAGTTCCAACTCCTTCCATCACTGCTTCCCTGAACTGTAACCAACAAACTCGAGCAAAACCATGCCATCGTCTTCACTGCCAAGCAAACTACATTATCTCCATCGCTGTCAATGCACAGCCCGACTGTCATGATCATCAACATCTTTTAGATCAACAACGAGGCAACGACATCACATCCATCTCGTTATTCTTGCTTTATCGTGTTGATCAGCCTCCTTCTCATCACTTTGATAATGACTTGTGTCCCATACGAACGCGTACGTGGGAATAAGATTACCCCTTGTAAAATACGTGACTCTGTTTAAAAGTTCCTTTGAGAGATGACTGCCCCTTAACACTTAATGAGGTGTCAATAGTAGTTGCCCGGAAACTGACCATTTTGCCCTTTTGTCTTCTGAGTTCTTGTTTTGCTCATAATTTCTTCATACGAACTCAGAATGACTTCGTTCTTTCGCCGTTGGCTTCATATTTTCGTCCTCTTCAAGATGAAAAGTAGAAATCTTGTACTTGAATGAGTTCCACTTGGTCTTTGGCCCTTATCCATTTGTAACTAGCTTCTTTTAGTACATAATTAAGTGCAAATTCACTTGTTTTGGATGATTCATCTAGCAAAACATAAATAGGAGAAAACAAGAGTAATATACAATAATTCCCAAGAAAATATAGCAAATACTAGCATGGATTCGACACTAAATATATGCAAAATATGCACTTAACATGTTACACCATATTCGAGGAGTATTATTCGAAACTTCCTGAATTCATTAAGCCATATATTTTATCTACCGCCGATGTGGATGCGGATGGGAATTATGTTTATCACGTTGCGTCGGAACAAATAGGTCATATAAGTTTGGCGGACGATGAGAACCGAACCCAATGCCTATATTTTAGAAAGACGATGGCCTTGCGCCTATAAGAAGACAACAATTTTTACATTTAAATGATGAAGGAATGATCAAGAAAGGATAAAGAAATGATATTTGATGAAATGGTTGCTAGTGTACAAGGGCCAAAGGGGAATGGACCAATTACCCCGGAGTACTGGATGAACATGCCTCTATGTGGTCATCTTCTGGCGGCAACGTGGAGTTGTGTTGTTCATTTATTTGGTCAGGGAACATATTATACATACGCCCCCAAGTACCCCATTTGGGATGAATCGCTTAAGGATCTGAGAATTATTTTATTCAACCCTAACAACATACATTATATCGGTCTTAGGCTATGTGAAGATTGTCCATTACCACCGTTGTGTAGGTTTCATTATGACTCAGAGCTCACCAAGAAATGGCTTGAAAATACGAGCCCAACATGAAGCGTTGGGAAGAGTTAGTCGAGCCAGATCAAATGAAGGGTCTTCAAGTGTTGGAATGAGTATTTTCCTTTTGTTAAGAACTTGAACTATCATATGTTTATATTTTGTCGCTTTCATATATTGTATGTTGCAAACTGAACCAAGCTTAATGAATAAAAGTAGTTTGTCTTTTTTGTGTACGTTGGACTCATGAAATTTGTAACATAATCGGTCTTTTAATACGTTTTTAAAGTCCGATTCCGGAGGTAGTTTGCTGCAGTTTTTTCAGAATCGGTTTATACTACAACTGTTATAAACCGATTCTGAATTCAAACAAGAATTCCTTTACGCGGGAACTATTATAAACCGATTCTGAACAAAACTTGTTTGGGATTCTTTCAGAATCAGTCTTTGAGGACGATAATGTAATCCGATTCTGGGAAGAAAAAGTTACAGAAGAACAAACAATTTTTAACTCGATAATCGGATTATATATATACACTAATAATCCGATTCTTGATTTCTCTACAAATCCGAACTTAACTATGAATAGGTTGATGTGTGCATTAACGTAAACCGATTGTGGTTGATGTTCACCAAGAATCGGGTTATGTAGGTGCACAATAAAAACGGATTGCTTGTAACATCAATTACAGTCAGACTAATATGGTGCACACATAAACCTATTTTGGGTGAATTTTCAGAAAATTTGATGAGTGAATTTAAAAGATTTAGAGGTAAATCATTGTAGAGTACCTCTTAGAAGGAATGGATTAAAGGGATTTAACCCAATCACTTGAATTCGTTGGTTTTGTTTTATTTTTTTCAAAACCCAAAAAGAAATTATATTTCAATTGTTGTTTGTGATTGGTTAGGTTTTAGTTTTGATTTTGATGGAAATTGGAAATTTTTGAGTTTTGATTAATGATTTTTTTATTTGTTAATTAAGTGATCATGATTTTGTATTTGTATTTGTATTAGAATAATTAAAGTTTCTTTCAAGGTTAATTTAGTATTTTTACCATCATTTAGAAAAGTTGTACTTTTGGGGGACATGGTAGTGTCCAAAGGAAATTGGATGGTGGAAGGGGGTTTTGTTGAGTTTGCGCTGAAGCGCTAATGAGGCAGTTGTATCCTGAAGCAGTAGTATATTGTCCGCTTTTAGTAAAAGGCCATATGATCCTATCTGGTTGGTTGTTTTGAGGGATGTGGATGTTAATGATTCGTTGAATTATGGGGTGAGGTAGTAGGCTCAACTTTTCATGATCCCAATTCCTGGTTGATGAGTCGATGATGTCGGCAATTGATTGTATTGGATGACAAGAAGCTGGGTTAATGGTATTTGCAAATTGTGGGATCCAGTTTGCTTGTATGGGGGTGTGCAGACCATCTCCTATTTGGTGAAAGAGTTATACGCATTATGAACTCAAGTTTATTCTTTTTTTCGTTTAGGATTTTCTGCTTACCAACGCTGCTAGACCCAAACCACAAAAGAATAGTGTGTAATGTTGAAAATACTAGGTACAATGAAGAAGGCTTCGACTAAAGTGAGGTGGGTGGGTCTTTAACTGAAACAAATGAATTGGGTAGAGTTTACTGGCAGTTAAAAACAAGACTAAGCATGTCTCCTAGACCCGCGTGTTCCTAAAAAAAACGTGTGACATATATTTTCACAATATTCATTATCAGATAGCATCAAACTCTTCTATCAATTAAATAAACAAACTATACAAATCATGCAAAAATAAATAAAACTGTTTCAGTACACCTAGACAACGGGTGCTGAAACAACAATTCCCATCAGGTCCAGTGAGTAGCACGGGTTACACGCTAAAATATTCTTGCACCACGTTATTCTTACACCATGAGTAACATAATTTAAATAAAATCCGGACCATTCAGATTTGCTACAACTATACTATTGAAATAGATAGATTTAAAAAACCGAAAATCATGAAAAAATAAAAGAAAATAAACGGGTATATTTTTGGCACAACATGGATTTGTTTTTAAAGTATTTAATCTTATTAATTCTTATTTCCCATGAAAAAAAAAATTATACGAAAAATCTTTGAAAAAGTCTTATTAATTTCCATATTTTGATTTTACGCCGAGATCTTTATCTAAAAAAAAATAACAAAAGTAAACGGAATATTTAATCTTATTAGTTTTGCATATTTTAATTTTTTTATACCATAACCTTAATAAAAAAACATATTTTTTTTTACTAGGCATGGATTTGCTTTTCTAGGTTATTTTTATTTTTATAAGGAAAAAACTTTGAAGCGGTCTTATTAATTTCTATATTTGATTTTATACCAAGATGTTAATCTAAGAGTAGATTTTCTGAAAGTTTTCCCTTTCTCGTTCAATATATTTTAGGTAGCATATCTCGGAATTGCAGAGACAATTATTCATCTATCTATATTTGGATTAAAGCGGTTGGTTCATCGACAACAACAAGCTTTTCTTTGGTCATAGATGTAGGGTCTTTAATTTGAAGGATCACTATCGCAAGGAAGCACGAAGCATACAGTTGTCTGTTGATCCAATTATATATGGATAAAATGTATAGATATGCGACAACAAAAAATATATTTGCAACATAATAACATTGAAGAATTGAAATATGTTGAACAAAATGTAAAGAGTTAATTTATGACGGTTGAACTTCACGGTGTGATCTAAACATATGTGGCATGCTGGAAGAAATATTTCCAAGGGGTTATATATAAATTAAAGGCTGGAGGTCCAAGATGAAAAAAAAAATGATTCAACAAAACAAACCAATAAGCCTAAAGAAAATGTTAAAATACAACTACAGAGAAAAATGAGAGACTAATAGAGTAATAATTTCTGATGAGCACTGAGAATGAAAATCCAATGATTCCTGTAGGAGGGTACAATCCATAAGTCCAATGACCAGGATTATTTTTTTAATATAGATTGCTACCCACCCTACAAATTCCAATACCCTCCTTTGAAACAGCTAACGTTGGCGGCTATACCCATTTATTTGGTCTCGGAGCCCCGGGCGTAGCGGGACGGACAGACCAAATCCCGGTTAAATGGAACGTTAGGCGATTATATTTGGTCGGGGACCCAGGCAAACGAAATATAGTCGAGCGTGCATATAATGTTCGCCCCAAAACCGGGGCGAGCAAAGTTTCGCCCCACACCCGGCGGGGATATAGTTTACGCCCCGCGCAGCGGGGTAAAATGTTCGCCAACCCATTTTTTTTTTTTTGTTGAGGCGAAGATATATGTGATCTGGTGTGGGGCGGAACGTGTGATCCCCACACCGGGCGGACATTATGTGTTCGCCCCATTTTTTTTTGCGGGCGGGGATAGGTTTGCGCCTCACACCCGGGCGAACTTATACTCCAGCTCGACTAAATTACTCGCCGCCTTGCGTCACCACGATGGACAAACTAAAATTTGGTCTTTTTTTGGTCTTTGATCTTTGGGTTTAGTCGCACCGCTGTGGATGCTCTTACAATTTTGGAAAATCCAGACTTTTTTTAGCAATTGATCTTTTCTATACATATAGTTTCTTAACAATTTTTATTCTTTTGGTTTTAAACTACTTTGGATTATGAATTATATTTTACTACAAGATACACTTTGTGTATGAATTACTATAGATTTCAGAGAAAATTAAGTAGTTTGTTTATGCTTTAAGATTTCAATAGTTACTTACTTCTTCTTTTTTTTTAGATAAGCAGGCCTCCAACAAAGACTAGATAGAGCTGCAATTAACGATTCTAGGAGTAGTAATTCCCCTTGCATCATTTTGAAATACATGAATTAAAAAACTAGGTAAAGTTCCTATCCAAATGCCTTAATTTTCTTTAGAAATTCCATCTTTAGCAAATCTATCAACAACATTATTAGCTTCTCTATATCTTTGGTTGAACCTTATAGTTACTTATAAATAATTACATTACTGCTTTCTCCAAGTTTTATAGGCGCAAATGTTAAATACATCCATCTTCTTTCCTATATTACCCCTTATGTTTTGATGAAAACTAAAATTATAAGTTAATGTTGTTGTGTTATAATACTATCATCATAAATAAGGGTATGCATGGAAAAACTATCTGGAAAGAAAGAACTTATATAAACCAAAAACTACAACTCCTGTCTATAAAACTTGGACGAAGGAAGTATAAACTTTCATTACATGAGTCACACTAAAAACATCTTTGTTGTCTTGCATTCAACATCTACTTTAAATATATCTTAATATAGAATTAGTGGTTTGAACTCATTTTATTTTTATTTTTCTGGTACAAATTTGAACTCACTTTTATCTTATTGCGGTATATATGACAACTAAAAAAAAATATTTTAATTTAGATTTTAGATTTTTGTTTTTCTAATGATTTTTAATCACCGATATTTTAAAGGGTGAATTTGTTTCTAATTAACCTATTAAATTAAATGGTAATTTGTCCCTTAATTATCAAGTGCAATCTTTGTAATTAACGTCTTTGCTTTTGTGTAGGTTGTGACATGGATGGATGTTGCTGCTCCAAAGCTTTGTACTGAGAAGGGAAGGATTTATGATTTAATTTAAATTTCAAATAGGCAGGAGATACTCACCATCTTTTATTTCTTTATCGTTGATATAACGACATATATCTGATACTTCATTTATCTTTTATATCACTACACGCACAAAAGCGCAATAAGAAAAATTAATATGTTGAATGATAATTATATCTCAGTTATACAATAAAATTTTTAATTTAAAATTTTAAACATGTTCTTTGTTACGTTCTTTGTTACTCATGTAAACCCGACAATCTATAAAAACTTAGGTTTTTTTTTTTGTAATTCTCATGTCTGATATAAATGGTAGTTAATAGGCTGGCCAAAATAAAGGCTACACAATTTAACTATATCTTGCACAATTTTTTTTTGTTAGGTAACCTAAATATTGTTCATACTTTCACTAGATGTAAGCCATTTTAAGCTATACATGCATATATAGTTGGATTGCTCAAAACAGCAGTTTGATTACTAAAATATTCATCAAACTTTCTTATCCATTAAAAATAAGCAGACTAATCAAGATTTTTTTCGAAGATATTCTAATGCATTTGGACTACGGGAGCGGGGCGAAACCCCGCCACATCAATCGACAATTCCCACTAAACCCGGTGCGTAGCACGGGTTACATACTAGTTGTAATGTAAAGGTTGGTTATGAGTTTTGACTACTTAGCATTTGCTCGGACAAATATTGTAAGCCATTTTAACAGAGCTGGTTATTATCTAGTTTGTTCTAGATGAAAGGTTGATCGGTTTTCCGTAGACCAAACATCCATGGGAAAAGTAGTCATTTAAACAATAAAAGACGAAACAAAAATACCGCATAGGAAAAAATAGGGGTGCACATACCTTACCCATACCCGCCATTTCGACCCTCTCGCCACTGTTTTACCCATATCTTATCATATCCGCTGTTTGATGGGTAGAGTGACGGGCAAAGATTTTTTACCCGTCGTTTAATGGATAGGGTGACGGGTAAAGCTCGAAATTATCCTACCCTACCCGCATGATATATTGAAAGACCAAGTAACCCTTCCATTGTTTTTTTCTCCTGCACAATTTCTTGTTATTTTTAAAGATATCAGGGGCAAAATATAAACACACTTTTGTTATCTTTTTCTTCAGAGACCTCAACCCCAAATCGAACCATTTACTCTCCCTTTTGTCGTCTGAAAAGTGAAAACCCCATTCAAAACTCTCTACTGAAGAAGATCAAAAAAGTATCATCTCCATATAAGTATTTTGGGTCTAAGTGGTTTCACATTTCTCTAATCCCGTCTTCAGGTACGATTCAAACTCCTCAAAAACTGAAATTTCAGATCGGAAATAGATTTATTGATGTTGTTGTTGTTACCTCCGAAATCAAGTAATTCTTGGCATGTTAAAACTAGTGTTTGATGACTTCGTAGTGTTTTTTAACTAGGGTTTGACCATTGCCAAGTGCTTTCCTCTACTTTCTTCATATGAGTAATCAGTTGAGTAATATGATTTAGGAATTTAGTTGAGAAATTAACATGCATGTTAAGCTTGATTGATGAATTTTTCATAGAAATTTAGTTTGTTCCACTTGGAGGACAAGTTTCAATGAGATTCTTTTAGGGATGGGAGCAAAAAGGCAATTGAATGGGATTTAAAAACTCAGGTCATATGTTAACTGATTGATAAATTGTCTCTTCATGGTTGTATAGATTTTCATTAATTCATGATTTCTAGCTAAAACACATGTCTTTAAATCTAAAAAGTTTTGATGTTTCAAACAATTTCAGTGAGATTTTGTTCATATAACTCTGAACTATCTTAGCATCTTGGCATAGACTGTGTTTAGTAAGTGTCCTGAAATTTTGTTATGAATTTTAGGTGTTGTAAGTGAGCACAAGTATGGCTCTCTGCTGATTGCAACCAATGGAGGGCTAAACCAACAAAGAACAGGGGTAAGTAAAGCTTTTCCTTATCCTGCATTCGGATCTGTCATATGTTTGATGTCTAGTTTTATCATCCAGGACGTGAGATTAGATCTGTTGTTAGGCAGCATAGTACGGTGACACCAGTTTGGAGCTAAGACTAACTTGAACGATTTGTCAATCAGAAAAGGATGTTGCTCCCAATTTAAGTTTATTGTTACTGATTGGTTGGTTAACGGCTTGAAAATGAATATATTGTTGCTTTAAGATAATATATAATGAGCTCAATAATTATGATAGATAAGTGTCTTTCTAGGCTCAGTAGCTCCATGTTCATGTTTACTTCATTCACATTTCTAAATTTTTGTAGTTTAGAAACAGAACATGTATTCGGCTTAATGTGGAAAAAAGAGATATGCTAAATCCTACCCACCTACGAGTTGTGCAGCCCTAGGTAAAATAGACCAACTTTACCAAAATTTCAATTCCTTCTTTATCTTACTATAATAAAGAAAAGACCCCTTTTTGGTGAAGCCTTCTTTTGGTGAAGAAGCTTTTCACATGACAATAATACCCCATTAACTAAGTTAATATTTTATATTTACGGGAATGCCATTGTTTTAAAAATAGATCAAAAAAATTAAAACTTAAATATCTTTAAAAATACACATCGGATTTTTGCAAAATTGATATATTTGGAAAGCTCTTTAAATTATCTATGTAATGAGTACAAACAAGGATATTAAATTTTTATTTTACGATTTTTTTTCTCCATTATTATCAAATTTGGTGTTGTTAAAATAATCCAATTCAAGCATGTGCATCGCACATGTGGCCTTACTAGTCACTACTAAAGAGAACCCTAGTCTCTAATCTTAATCTCTTCATTCAGACTAGAAAGAAACCGTGCTCGTGACCTGGGATCAGATTTTCCTATGGGATTGGAATTTTTTTTCCTGCACTGCGTATTCCGGGTAAGGTCTTTGTTTTGTTTTGAATTTGCTATTTTATAATTTTAGATGTCCACATTTTCGATGAACTAATGCTGATGAGAAAATTTTACGCCTTCGTGGCTAAACAAAAACTTCATTCGAGAAAGTATTGTGAAAATAAATATCCAACAAACCATATCACAAATTTGATAATGATTCAAATGAGATAACAATTTTTTTTCTTTTCTTCTGATATATAGAGATCAGATGGATACAAAGTCATTGTAATAAGTCGTAAGTAAATCAAGAATCCTAATGTGAAGTACAGTGTGTAATAATAAGGGACCTAGGCTAAAAAAGTGCCTCCCCCGTGGCTCCAATCTGTTAGTCTTCTTATCAGTATCTAAATAAAATCCAGACTATCCAAATCTTTGGAACTACATTTATGTCATCACTGGACATGATAACATCTCTACAGGAGCAGGTAGAGCCAGTAGCCACATAAAGAACAAAGGGGTGGACTAAAAACCAACATTTAGAATTGAAGTAACATCTATTTTTGGTGTTGTTTATCTGTTGGCACCATCCAACACTTAAAGTTGAAATAACATTACAAAGGGGTGGGATAAAAACCAACTAACCTTCATTGTTCTTTGCTAAATTGAAATATTCAATTTTCTCCGTTGTACATTTTTCTCAACTTACACTTTCTCCGCTGTAAATTTTTATCGATTTTTTCTTTCGAAATGTGTTGTATAAAATGTAAATACACATAGTAAAGTCACCAAAACTACTCCAAATTAACTATTAATGCCTCCTCAAGAAGAAAAACAACAATAAGACGTTGAGCTAAACCCACCTCAGCTAGCTCTAATAGTTTTCCCATGGTGTCTTGATTACCATATGGTCAACCATCAGCTAGCTCTAATAGTTTTCCCATGGTGCCTTGTAATCTAAAAACAACCCATCAAACTCCCTAAAATGCCAAACAAAACCAACCATTAACCTTATGAAAAACCATACAATCCGTGAAATCTCTATTAAAAAATGAATAAGAAACACTAAAAGAATAACGGTGCTTGACGTGTATGCCATGAGAATTTCTAATATGGTTGAAAAACGGACAGTGGAATCGAGAAGGTTATGTAACTTGAGGGTTCAACAGACTCTCATCCTTTCTCGGCTTTCGTACCTTTCCTAAAGGATCAAATGAAAATCATCCAATCAAACATATGGAAACGTTATGCAAGAAAAACTTGCAACGTACCAAAGCTGCAATTAAAAAGTGATATTACCTGAAACCGACAGTCAAACAAATAATTCCAGCAATAGGTATAAGTGAGATCAATTTTAGTGTAGCACCCTATACATCATCTTAGTAAGATTATTATGTAGTTCATTTTCTTGCTTGACTAATATCAACAATATACCTCCAGTTTGCCTTATGTTTGGGGGTCTTAGGTAATAAGCAGAATTCTTCAGTCAACCAAAAAACATCCGAGACATTTCTGGTGCGCCAAAATCAATTGCATGCTTCCCGGTAATTTAATACAAAGTTCAAATGCCTGCAAGCATGTGGCTGCGATTCAACTTTCTGAATATGCAATAATAAAAAAAAAGTTAGGACAAAATTAGAGAATAATAACATTTGAACCAAGAGGAGAAGATATGAGATTACTTACATTGCATTTAAACGGATCTTCTGGTGGTGGTGGTACAATAAGTAAGAACAGAGAAGACACCACCTATCAAGAAAGACGGTTGACCATCTGCAACTCTGTTAAGGGTTCGTTCTATGGTGTTAGTATTATATTGCAGGATTTTCTGTAAGAAATTAAAGGTTGTTGTAGACGACATCAGTATAAGAATTGTCCGTGCTTACGGATTGTTGTAAGACTTCTTTATATGAAAGTGCTTCTACAAATCCACTACTAACAACAGAAGATAATGTAACTAAACCTCCCATTTAATAAAATTCTTTATATGAAAGTGCTTCAACTTTGTAGGTTGTAGAGGAAGACTTTGAGGAAGGACAAATGTTATTCCATCAAAATTAAGGAAAAATGCCAAACAATTGTTAAAAGCAGGTTCTCTTTTCTATTGCTCTTGCTTGGTTATTTGTTAAAAAAATTCTTGACAGTTTCAAGAAACTGAAATCATCAGGAAAAAGTGATGAAAACTTCCACTCAAACATTTTTTTTTTTAATTTAGTGAGAACCTCTAAAAATGTTACTCTTAAACAGTGCAGGGAGAAACTGAAAATGTTTAAAGTCTTATACAGTGCTATTTGACCCACAACAAACATGAGTAAGAGATTAAGCTTCCAAACTACTTTTGTTGTTGATGCAATCTTAGCTACAGGTGAAACGGGCTTCAACTGCACTGCAAGGACACTCAGGATGGAGCGATAATATGTACGACTCTGATATCAGTGCTATCTTTAGCAAGACACAAAGGGACAATCAGTTGTAAAGTGGAGATTGAAGACAAGAATGTAATTAAACAGCGCAGGAAGAAACTAAAAGTGCTGGAAAAATTTGACAACAATCTACTTGATATATCGAAAACCTTTTTTTTTCTTTTTTTTTTTCTGACTTAAGCTACTTGAAGTGTAATCTATTAAGGCAGCCTTATTTTCCAAGCTTAGTTGAATTTGCGAAGGTTAACCAATGTCCTTTTTATGAGGATGTCACAAGTGAACACTGGCTTTATGTCTGAAAACTCTCCGTTTATAAATTTGAACACTAGGTGGATCTCACTCTCCATTAGCTAATAAATATTGGCAATTCCGATATTCAAGGCAGCCTATCTAATTTGTGATTCACCATGATGAGTTTTTAATTAACTCTATGAGCTACGCAGATATGCATACTTTTACATTTATTGAACTATCAAAATAACAACCACAAAAAGATAAGATAGGACGGCCAAACAAAAATACAGGCAAACAAAAAGGTATCACCCGGTGCGTAGCACGGGTTACCATCTAGTACGAGCTTAATAAATGTGTTTTGTTTCTCTATCAATGATTTACCTTCTAGCTAGATTTTTCATGTTCTATGCCATGTATAGTCCATCGTTATATTAGTAGAAGAATTCATTGAACCTTAGTAATAATCGAATTATGAATTTTGTTTGACTAGTTATGCCATGTATATCTAGTGCCTAAGAGTTCTACTTTTAGGTGAGAACAAACAATCTTTTGATAATTATTGTCGACATTTTAAACGAAATATCTTCTGTGTCAATACCCTTTGTGATTGAATGCAATAATTTACCTACAATGGATTCCCGGAACCCTAACACCTCCATAATCATTGGTTACGTTCTATTATGTTTCTTTAGTTCCACAAATTTATGAAAATATTGAATTTGATTATTTTATTCTTGTTATTAATTAGGAATACTGGTTATTGATATTTTCACCGCTCCCGTGGGTTCGACCCGTACTTTCCCCTGTCTACTAGTTAGACACCGTGCGATTACGGTTTATTACATAGGCATCTCCGGATCCTATCACTTGTGTTGTGGTAGTTAGGAACTCAGAGGCTAAATTCAAAGGTGGTGGTACTTGCAGTCACAACTGTCTCACCCCTTTGGAGGCTGAAACCAAAATAATTCTGCTGGCTATGGATTTGGCGGAAAAGAAGGCTTGGTCAAAAATTGTCATCGAAAGTGATGCTGAAATAGTAATCAAAGTCCTCAACAACGAGAAGCTTTCCTATCCTTGGAGGATCAGACAGATGGTTCTTCAAATTAGAAGCAGAATTTCTTACTTCAACGGAGTTCAATTCAAGTTTAAGAAGAAAGGCGCTAATGAAGTCGCCCATACTTTAGCGAGTTTCGCTTTTAAAAACCACGTCATTAAATGGTGGTTAATTGATACTCTACACTGCATGTGCATCGCACATGTGGCCTTACTAGTCACTACTAAAGAGAACCCTAGTCTCTAATCTTAATCTCTCTTCATTCAGATTAGAAACATATTATTCTCTCTTCTGAGATAAAGATACATCGGAGATGAAGAGAAGAGCTGATGAAGATCGAAATCTTGTAATTGAAAAAGATGAAAGATTAAAGAAAAAAATAAAGAAACAAAAAAAGAAACAGAAGAGATGAGGAAAACAGCTGATGAAGATCCAGATCTTGTAATTGGAGAAGATAAAAGATTGAAGAAGAAAAGAAAGAAGATACAAACGAGAGAAACAGAAGAGATGAAGAAAACAGCTGATGAAGAACCAGATCTTGTAATTGAAGAAGATAAAAGATTGAAGAAGAAAAGAAAGAAGAAACTGGAAGAAGAAGATGATGAACATGAAATTGGATTGGGTAATCTAACTGATGATTTAACATTTGAAGTTTTGAAACATCTTGATGTAAAAACGTTAGCAACAGCAGCCTGTGTTAACAAGAAATGGAGTAAAATGGCTGAAGATGACAGATTATGGGAATTTATTTATACTCGTCGCTGGGTTAATATGGATATTAGTAATCGACAATTTCGCTCATATGTTCTTCGGTTAGGTGGATTCCGAAGTTTTTTTTCTGGTCTCATCTCTACTTTGTCGGAGAAACAAACTTCTTCTTCTTCTTCAATTGCATCATCATCATCAAGAACAACAATTGTGAAACCAGTACCTAATTCAGGAAATAATTAAGTCATGCTTCCAATGTATGTATTTTGTATTGTTCGTTATGAAGGGAGGAATCTCAGTATTAATAATAGAAATTCGGATAACAAGGAAAAGGAAAAGAAGAAGTAATTGCAAGACATGAAATTCATAATTATTCCTTGTTTGATTCTGAGTTTCTTTCTTGTATTATTAGATCTGAAATCAAATTCCTGAATGAAGTTGAAATTTGTTTTTTGCTTTTTTTTTTTTTTTTGTCTGTTATTATGCCTGTTTGGATTATTAATTTTTGCCTGTTAAGATTATTACTTTTTGGAGTTTAAATTTAGATAGAGTATTCAGAATGGATAAACATAGCCATTCTCTTTTCTGCGAAACCTTAATTTTTTTGTCTTCTCAGGCGGCTAGTTTTTGGGTTTACCGGCGGCCCTATTAGGGACTAACTTAACTTAGGGTTATTAATGCTAGATCTATGTAATACCTCCTTTTTGTTTTCAGATGATGATGCGCCTGTGTTGATGATTATCCAATTTGTGGAGTTGGTAATCTGCGATTCTTTTTCTACGGCTGTTGGAGTTGTGTTCCGCGGTATGCTGCTCTCTGCACCTGTTCTAGGTGATTTGTGCATTGTCTTTAATCCCACCTCCGTCAAATCATGTGCAAAATCTGTTATGATTAAAACCCATCTCAAATCAACCATTTTCAAATCCATGTGCGAAATCTGTTATGATTAAAATCCATCTCAAACCAACCATTTATCTCCCTGCTACTAATTCCTCTCCGTTCCTGCTTCTTCACCTTGGATATCTTTTGATTTTAAGTGATCTTTGCAAAGGTTTTCTGTAGCTTGTCTCTCCTTATCGTAGTATTGAAATGGTGAGCCTTCTCGTCTTTCCCTTAAGCCTGTAAACACCTGAAGCTGTCCCTTTTGTTTCAATGGAGGTTCAGGGGGTTTCAGGTAATGTACTTAGTCAAGAACCAAGGAGAATTTTGGGAGTTATTAGAGTATGTTATATGTAGTCTAATTCAAGTTGGTTTAAAAATAGTAACCCATTGTTTGAATCTCTGAGCTAGCGCGTCAATGCTAAATTGTCATAACTCAACCAATTTCTATGTCCGATGTTTTGCAGAAAGATTTATGGCTAAACTGATACTCGAATTCAGGAAACAAAATCTTCGATTCTTAAATATTGCATTCCAAATCCAAAGAAACAAATTACATACCATTACTTTAGTAATTCCAAAATTCGACGTTTAAAAAATTAGATATCAAACACCAGGTTTCACACAGTCCATGGTCGGCATCAGACATGATAAATTTCGAAATTGTTCAGTTCCCACCCATACCTATTTTCTATCATAGCCTGACGATGAATTCAGAACATCCTGTTCAAGTTTGTTTACTACAATATCATACACAAAAGAGTGATGAACATAAGTATATTAGTATTATTAACTACTGTCACACATACCAAAGTACAAAACAGTTCAGTTCACTTCATCAGTAGATCAGGAATTGTAACACTGCCAGACGGTTGTCAGTGCCTATCCTCATTTGTGATTCAAATCGTCCTTTTGGCTGAAACAAAAATAACAAAACTAAATAAGCATAACAGGAAATGATAGGCATTCAACCAATGTATTTTACGGTATGAAGAGTATAAAAATATTGCGGTCTAATATATCATCCTTGTGCATCAGGTAACAAATTAATGAATAACATGAATTTTAAGTTACCTAAATAATCAACCTGCGCGGGAGGAAATTTCAAGAGGAATTCTCTTAGAAGCATAATTCGGCATTAGCAAAGATTCTGGGCTTTAGAACTGTTAGCCAACATCAGACCTTTCCTTCAGGCTTGGGTTTCTTTTCTTCTTCATGAGAGTCTTTAACAGTTGTTTCTAACGGAATTGTAATGGCAGAGATGTCTGTAGTAGGCCTATCCGCCTTTAGGGATTCCTTAACTGCATCCACATTCACGCCCCTCTCATGTTCCTTGGAACACACCTGTAATTACTCAAATAACGATCCCCATCAGATATCTCTACTAATAATGTCTTACACTCTTGACTATCTTGCATATATTTAAAATTTCTATGAAAAATAATAATTCAGAGAATAAATTATATATGAGAAGGAAAAGACTAATGAAGACTTCTTAAGGTGTACTAAGTACTCACTTTCTTGCATATAATTTTCACATTAGAAACCAAGTATATGTGTCGCCATCAATATTAAGATAAAATTTATAAGGGAAAATTTAGTTAAAAGCGAGAAAACCAACTTACAGAACTGATAAATAAAGATTACGGAGTTATCAGGTATATGGTACTCATCGCTACTCACAGTATAACCCTCCACCTTATAGAAATCAAAGAAAATATCTAGAACTTTCACTTTAATGAACATACCTAATATCGTCTCCCAGTGGAGTACATGAGAATACTCTAATCTGGTAGAGGCATATTTAAATGCAGAGTTAAGTTCAGTTTGTACTATCATCCTTTGTAGAAACCAATGTACGTTATGAGTTCATATGCTCATCGAATTGTGCTTCAAGTTCCCTTGCTTATATATATTCAATAATAAACAATTCAAACAAAATTTATTTATACTCCAATGTGAAAATACTAATAACATTAGCTCCAAACGAAGAACTAAAGCTAACCTTATAACCAATTCATGGGCAAACTAACAATGATAATTTTCTGACAATTTAAACAATGTAAAATATTCACCAATGGCTTTCTGGTAAAAATGTTTCAACCAAGATATCCTTAACAGCTGATATTTTCAGGAGTACGATTTTTTGATGTCTTTTAACAGCCAAGATATCTTTCCTTAACTCTCTGCCTTTCCTGGCCTTATCTAGTTTCAAGTTCGTTTATGAAGTCATCCAAGTCCTGCAAAGTACAACTCGAAACCAATCAAAAATTTGATGCATTTAGCAATCGATTTCACCGCATGACTACAAATAGGCTATTAATTTGAAGTGCAAACACTTGTAATGCCTTTTTGTTGAAGCGGTTTAACAAAATTTAAAGTAAAACAATTAAAAATAAATCTTTAATTGTCAGAAACATTGAAAGAAATCCATTAGTCCAAACTGATGGTCAGTGTTAGAAATCATAATCCCATCCAAGAACTAAAATATCTTTTCAAATACCTAATGAAACAATCTATTGGCAGTAGGTTTAGGCTTACCCAAAATGATGGAGAACAATGCCGAATCGTCATCTGTGATGCCTTCCTGAAACCCATAATCAATGTTTCGTTTTGTTGGTTAATACTGCGGATCAGAAGATTGTGAGAGATAAAAAAAACAAACTTTTAAACAGTTCAAGGGCAAAACAGATTCAACTAACCTCCTCACCAATTCTCCAATTACCCTATCTCAACCCAAACAGATCTCCTTAACATGTTTGTTTAGCCAAAGTTGACACCTATTCCCTTAGGGCATGTCGGTAATGTTGAGAAAGAAAAATAAAATTAAACAACTTGACTTTAATCAATGGATTCCACTCTTTTCCATATACAATGTGCAGAGAAAAAACAACAGAGAGAGAGAGAGAGAGAGGTGTTTTGGTAAAGGAGAGTTGTAATGGTAATGGCGTTGGTGTCTCGGTTTTCAAATACTGCATTACATGAATCAAATTGATGAAAATATCATGGATCAAACTTAAAAAACCAAACAAATTAAAAGAGATATCAATTGACGAAAATATCGTGAATTAGCATATCATTCAATAATTTGATCAATTGGTTAACGTGCATCTGAAAGAGTGACCATTTTATACCCCTATGAACTAATTCCAGATTGTTATTCGATAACCGCAACACGTCGGGCCGTTGCGCAGTAACATCAATCAGGCCGCAGTAGCACGAGAGGGACGCTCAAGGCCCTTTTACTATGCATCTTTAAAAGCCAAAGACGGAAGATCAGGACTAAGTGAAAGCAGGGATAAATTCAGATACTTTCACAGCGCTCAGAGTCGATTCTGTAACAGGAAAAGTGAATACCGCTACTGCTCTACGCCTTACTAAGAGCTATACCACAACTAACAATGTACTAGGACTGTCGCATATCGGTTGACGATGTCTTTAGGTGTTAGCCCTGCTTTCGCTGGTATTGAGATCTGGGAATAAGGAGTATCTGGCCTCGTAAGCTAGGTGCCTTTTCGTGAATGCGCTTTCCTGCTAGATGGGATTTCCGTTTGATGAATCACCCTAATTGAAAGACAAGAAATGCCGTCGAAAAACACAAAGATCTTTTATATGAAAAAAGGTATAAGTTACATTCAACGAAACAAAGTAGAAGAGTTTTATCTTACTGGGAACGATTCAATGATAGGTCTGGACCGAGCTGCTATATCTCCTTTTTCTTTCTTGTTGATCTAAGTCTTCATTCAGTAAACTCATAAGAGAAGAAAAACTACAATACGGACAAAACAAAAGCAAGATTCACGAGAATGACATGTCATGTTAGAAGGGATGAAATTAATTGGAGCCGGTGCAGATGGACCCGATAGTTTACTATGCTTCTTGCAAGCTTCGGCTTGCAGAAATGCATTGACTAAATTGGAGGCAAGGGAGAAGAAGCGGAAGAGAGACAGAATTCAAAGTCTCTCTCGGTTTGCCCCTTGCCCTAAGATTGATTTGGAATGTAATGATCACAGAAGGAAGAAAAAGTTTTATGCCTTGCGGATTCTAAGAAACGAATTTTTTTGGTGAGTAGATCACATTCAAAGCTTTATACGATGAGATGGTGTTTCATCTGCTTACCTTCATGTTACCGAAAGTCTTAGAAATTCTGATCAGTTTGTGAACGAGGGGAATAGAAGTGGGGAGTTTTGTTAGGTCGTGGACGGAAAGAGAAGTGGGAATAGAAGCAGGGTGTAAAGGTCTGAGTTCTCTTGCTTCCAATAAACATAATCCTCCATAATTACTTGTCTTCTTTTTTTTTTTCTGGACAAGTTTAACAATCAACTAAAACTCTACAAGAACCATATTTTTACAGCAGAAGCTCACTAAACTCATTATGTGGCAACTATAACAAACCTAACCTTTCACATATTCCACCCCAATACTGCGAATTACTGAAGGAAGGTAAAATCAATCTGCAAAATGTAGATACCTGCAACCTTGATGGACTCTAAGATGACAGCCAATCAATAGACCTAAATCTTCACTGTCATAATCAATGTTTTCTCATTACATCTTGTTTTCTGAATGTTGTCCAGAAATTAGAATAAGAATATAATTTTTTTTTCAGAAAAGTCAGTATCACTATACCACATTTTGGGCAAAACTGACGAAGCAGCAAGGTGGAAGTATAAAATGAACATCTTAGTGAAGAACATAAGCACTGGTGCTTTTGCATCACCAAATGAAGCTGAAACCATTCAGTAAAAATGGAATTGAAAGAAATTTGCACCCTGCATCATTTAAAAACCTTGATATTGTTTGAGCTAATCAAAAGTCATTCAGGTGTAAACAGACATTGTTTTCTGAAGATCCTTGGACATGCTATTTTTCTCTATTTTACCGAAGGAGACTAATTTTGGGCAAAACTGAAACCAAATGAAGTCAGTATCACTATACCACATTTTGGGCAAAACTGACGAAGCAGCAAGGTGGAAGTATAAAATGAACATCTTAGTGAAGAACATAAGCACTGGTGCTTTTGCATCACCAAATGAAGCTGAAACCATTCAGTAAAAATGGAATTGAAAGAAATTTGCACCCTGCATCATTTAAAAACCTTGATATTGTTTGAGCTAATCAAAAGTCATTCAGGTGTAAACAGACAAAGATCCTTGGACATGCTATTTTTCTCTATTTTCCGAAGGAGACTAATTTACTTCTCCTCTCTAGAATAACAAGACTTTTTACCAAAAAAACAAACAAAAGTTACAGCATTCCAGCCCACTGAAACGCAGTTTGTACATAAACCTATAACTACACCAAGACTAAATTCAAACACATGTAATTTGCAATTCTCAATCATCATAAAGGAAAAGAAAGTCATCTAGAACTGGATGAGATCAACATTTACCAAGAGCCAATCTACTCCATGGGCTAATAGAAAAGATCTATACACAAAGTAAGAAACAGCTAATTACATCTCACTATTTGTAGGGCGCACGCCTCGGGGCGTTAAACTTCTTTTCTTTTATCATCTGATGCTCTCATCTTCCGGTACCTGTATAAGAGTAAAAATATTCTGTATATAATTCATAAAGAGTGAATAAAGCTCCCAGGAGACCTATCAGACTAGCAACACTTTGTTCATTCTAATCAATTTATTTCTTTACATGAAATTTTGATTATTGGGTAATTACTAATTAGTATCAATTTCCACATGCTAGTTTGTGAGCAATGAACCAAGAAATCAGCAAGCAATGAATTAAAAAAAAAACAGCGTATGATGAAGAGTTAAGTTTGGTACCTGCACAATCTTCTTGATGATCAGACCGACCTCCTCTTAAATACAATCTTTTACTTCCATCCAGATCTGCACCTTCTTCATCCAGAAGTTTTTCAAGTAAACGACCAATAAGATTATGTGCTCCCAAACTTCTGTTATCACAAATTTCTTGTATGGCGAGGTATTTATTCACAGGTTTCTGCTCCTTGCCAGCTCCATCGCTTGAATCTTGTCCCATATCTTCCAGTGTAAAAGCATTTCCACCACTAGTTGATTCAGGCAATACAGAACCAGCTTCGTATTGCCCAACACTTTCATCACTGTGATTACCTCCATCCTTTGACAAATTATCATACTCATCATAGCTATTCACTTCAAGATCCTTAAAGTATGCATCGTTGTAGTCCTCATCCATGTTATGGTCACAATTTTTATCCAGCATAATTTGCTTAAACTGAGCACTAACATCTCCTACAATCTCTAACTCTTTATTAGCTTGCTCTTTTTTGTTGCATATAGTTGGTGACTTTGGCACCATAGCATTTTGATCCATACCATTGATGATATCAATAGTCTTTTTTACTGGCTCTGGGATCTCAACAAGCTCGAGCTCAGGGTACTCATATAGGTACTCAATCAGCCATTTCCGTAAGGTCTCCTGGAATTGTTGTGGATTCACTTTACGGATAGATATCGGATCCAATACTGTTCGCAACTCCTTTACATCTTCGAGTTTGTTGTCACTGAGAATTCTAATACACTTTAGAAGATCCTCATGAATTACCAGTTTTGAAGGACAATCACTACCAAAAGCAGGGACAAATATTTCTGGATTGGATTTCATATTAAGCCCCAAAACAGCAACAGATGTTGCTTTAACCAACCCTATGGAAAATTCCTCTCCTGCGCTAACTTTACAAAGCTCTCCATTGAATGCTTTTGCCACTTCATTAATTAAACGAAATCTGTTTGTATTTTTTTTTTCCCAATACATCACCAAACTTAGGTTCTTTCATGTCACCTTTGAGCCTCCTGATCATTGCACTCAATAAATGACAATCCATAACTTTATTTTTTTCTTCTTGAAGTTTACAATCCATAGCTTTTTTTTTTCTCTTCTTCAAGAACTTCCAGTATCTTGTTTGCAGCACTGTGAGAAGATAAGTAAGCAGGGTCTACAACCTGCACCTTCACATCACCAGTTATTTTTATTTCGAAGTTGGATGGATTCTTAAGAAGTTTAGGTAATTCTTCAATAAATCTTTTATGGTTTCTATGCCCGGGGTTCTGTAGTATCTTCTTGAAATATTCCAAAATGATCTCCCTCATCTTGGGACGAGATTTCTCATACGAAACTGAGCCTCCTGTAACTGCATTGGCAAACCGCAGCAGACCCGTGCAACTCATAGACTTAATAATGGACCTTAGATGCTCTCTAACATCTTGAAGTATATCGTTGCTGTCCAAAAGAAACAAAAAGCTATGAACCACATAACCATCTCCTTCGAGATTATGTAATCCAAATCATTTTTTCAACCGATGCCTTCGTTTTCTCGTATGAAACCTAATGGCAAAGTAAATACCAAACTATCAGAACAAAGAAGAGGAGAATAATCTAGTTAATATTGATAAGAAGAGGGTTGGAAGTGGAAAGAAGTGATCACTTACATCATCTCCCCTCAGAGCTGATTCCGGCATACGTCTAAGTCATCACCAAAGTATAGAAAAAATCCAAATAATTAGTAACCAGAAGAACCAGATGTAACACTATCAATAGAAGTTATTTTCTACCACATAAAGGTGAAATTTAGCGTTCCTACACATTTAAAGCATTCAAAAACGGAAAAAGTTTGCTCAAACGTGTATGACTGTGTTTCCTACAACAATAATAAAAATTCAGATGCATGTTTGACAGTTCTCTTAACAATGATAAAATTGAAATTAACAATGGTAGAAAAATGAAAATATGTTGTTCATCTCAGAAACTACATACACCAGAAGTAGTGAGAAATTCCTACAAATGCAATACAGCTCAAATATAACGAAAGCATAGCAGTGCATTTTGCCAGTGTATGCATCATATCTCCTCATGCACATGAGTGAGGGATTCATAACAAGTACTAGAATACTATCCTAACAAATACACGGACTTACATATCATCCAAAGGTGGATCAGAAGTACTTCCATCCTGAAGTCCCAATAACGACCTGCAAAACATATTCAAAGACATGACATTTGTGATTTCTAGATTGTTATAACGTCAAGTTAATAATAGCAATAATAATTCAAAATAAACCCTGAATTAGTTGTTATCCTGTGACCTGATTTTTGACATGCGTCGAAGAGCATCTTTAACTTCTTCGGGAGACTGGAAACACAATCACAATATAATACATGTGAATCATCCATCAAGAAATAAACCGGATTATCATAAACCCTAAATTCTACTAAATGTCTAGTCGAAGAACATCTTTAACTTCTTCAGGAGACTGGAAACACAATCACAATATAATACATGTGAATCATCCATCAAGAAATAAACCGGATTATCATAAACCCTAAATTCTACTAAATGTCTACCACTGCACTTAACATTTCTGCCTGAAACAGAAACAAATTTTAAGGAAAAAAAAAAAAGTGGGAATTAAGCGTTTGACCCTCCCCTCACCCTCTCTTACTCAAATGGCTTAAAACTCAATTTTAAAAAAATTAACTCATTTTATTGAAATGACCCTCAAAAAAGGAGGGCCATTTGGATAAAGATGTTTGATGATATTATCAAATGATAAACTATATCCTTTAAGGGTATAATCGTCATGCCAACTTAAACATAACATGTCTCACGAATCATACGTAAGAATTCGACAAATTTTATATATTTGGAAAGCTTTTTTAAAAATCTACACAACGAGCGTAAATACAACTATCAAATTTTCATTTCATATAATTTTTTTAATTCTTTAAGTAATTTTTTAAATTTTCTTCATATTTTATAGTGTGCAGACAATATGCACACTGATTTTATGTGCAGAAAATATGCACACTGATTTATGTACATAATTTTTTAAATTTTCTTCATATTTTATAGTGTGAAGGAAATATGCACACTGATTTTTGTAAACATTTTTTAAAAATTTCTTCATATTTTATAGTGGGAAGGAAATATGCACACTGATTTTATGTGCATACAATATGCACACCGGTTAAAATATTCCAGGGCCACTAGAATAATTTGCAAATTTTATTAAATAACCTTGAGGCCAAAAGAGTAAGACCCATAATTTTCAGGATCATAAGAATAAATTTCTCTAAAAAAAGTAGCTTACCTTTTAACTTTTTCATGATAGCTGCTGCTAAGTTGACTTCATTCTGGTCACTATCCATATCATCATGACTATCATTCTGGTCACTATCCTGTAGATCATCATGACTATCATTCTGGTCACTATTCAAAAAAATTTAAAAACAAAAATAAGTAAAAAAGACGTACATGATTTTCATAATAAGTACTAGAATACAATCCTAACAAACATCAAATACACGGACTTACATATCATCCAAAGGTGGAGCAGAAGTGCTTCCATCCTGAAGTCCCAATAACGACCTGCAAAACATATTCAAAGACATGAGATTCGTGATTTCTAGATTGTTATAACATCAAGTTAATAATAGCAATAATAATTCAAAATAAACCTTGAATTAGTTGTTATCCTGTGACCTGATTTTTGCCATTCATCGGCCCTCTTCGTTCTGAATAGATCCCCACCCATAAACGAGTGCATCTTTATCTTCTTCGCGAGACTGGAAACACAATCCCAATATAATACATGTGAATCATCCATCAAGAAATAAACCCTAAAATGGATTATCATAAAACCTAAATTCTACTAAATGTCTACCACTGCACTTAACATTTCTGACTGAAACCACAAAAGTGCAATCTTTGTCAATCTTTTGGTCATTCGAGCAACAAATGTTCTTTGAAGAAAGCTAATGGGAAAGCTCACTTGAATCCTAAGAAGAAGCAAAATTCTGAGATGTTGAAACGGATTCAATCCTTCTCTAAGGAAGGGGAAATAGAGAAGGCAGGGGAGGATATTGAGATCTCAGAGAAGACCAACCCTTCTACCTACATTGATGACCAACCTAATCAGCAAATAACAATTGTTGGTGAATGAGTCTTAGCTAAAGCTGCAGAGATTGGAAAGCAAGTAGAATAACCTTTTATTAAGAGTAGAACCTATGCTAGAAGGATTAAGAGATCATTCAAGAAGGGGAATAAGCATATCCCAATCTGCAATTTGAATCCATATAGTGTCTTAGGTGCTGTTTCTGAAACTGTTTTGGAAGAGTTACCAAAGAGCTGTGAAAAAAATGCAAGACCAGATGAGGATAGTGGTCAGGCAAAGGCTCAAAATACTAACTCTCATGTCTTTCTAACTGCAGCAAGAGAAGACTCTGAAGATCATAACGAAGACGAGCGATGTTAATGAAGAACATGATATTGAATTGAAGAGACCAAAGTAGATTCGTGTGAAGATGAAGAGTCTGAATACGAAACGGACAGTGATGTCGTGGGTGTCGCAAAGGTAAAGTCAGTTGAGGAGGTCTCTCAATGGAAACCAATGACTAAAGAACAAAATTTGGATAAACTTATGAAGTTTAGTTCATCAATTGGTCTTTCCGCGGATCTAAAGAAGTTGAAGTTAAGAAAATCTTTGGAGGCATCGTTGATACTTTCCATTCCTCAAAACCAATCAAAGATTTAGGTCCTAATTTGGGTAGAGGGAAAAGAACCCCAATACCCAAGAAGAAATTATAGTCTGTGTAGGTTAGGCTTGCACTTATATTGTTAGGCAGTTGCTGCCGATGTGCTTTTCTTGCAGCTTGTGTGTTGGGTCGGCTTTTGCCTTCTCTTGTTTGCGCTTAGGCGCCTCTCATCTTGTACTTATTTTTGTTCTTTTGAATAACATTTTAACCTTTTAAGAGTCAAAAAAAAAAAAAAAAATCTGACTGAAACAGAAACAAATTTTAAGCACAAACAAAAAAAAAAGTAGCTTACCTTTAACTTTTTCATGATAGCTGCTAAGTTGACTTCATTCTGGTCACTATCCATTAGATCATCATGACTATCATCACTGTTATCCATCATTATCATCACCGCTATCCATTAGATCATCATGACTATCATCACCGCTATCATCAGTAGCATATGGGCCGTCATCGTATTCTTCAGCCATCTTAGGGGAAATAGAGATCTCAGAAAATAACTTCCGATCCAAATCTTAGACAGGAAATATCAACTGTAAGAGACGGCTAGGGTTTCCTTCAACTGTTGTGAGAAATAAAGAAGAAGAAGAATAAGGAGGTGCTGGTGGAGGAGGAAGAGAGACAACTTGATCTGTGACTGTGAAGGTGAGGGAAAAGGAGGAGGAAATGGGAAAATCGAAGCTGAAGGAGAAGGAGAGGCGGAGAAATTTAAGAATACAAAAAGTTAGGTTTCTCTCTCCGAAACAATTCGTACTATTTTATGGAAACATTTGTGATTCGGTCGAAGTTTGCATGTTGCAAGTTGCTATTTACCCGAGAGAAATGCTCTCCCGGGCGGCTCAATGCTGCTGATGGATACCGAATTCCACACGAGGGTATCTACGTGCATTTTGGTGCCTTTCTGTGATATTCGGTACCTCTATTAATAATGTTGGCGCGGCCTCACGTACGTAGCTATTCTTAGCCGTTGATGATTTATGAACAGTTGCCAATTATTTTAATTATTCAATAGCCCTCCTACTTTAGTTTGACAAATTCAAAAAGTCCGAGTTCATTTCGATATTCTAATCTTGAGACATTTTTTATTGAAAAAAAATTGGCTGATCGTCGATGAGTGGTTACTGGCAATTTTAACCATCCAGATACATAACAAATCTTTTCAGTTCGAAATGTATTGTGTGGTTCAACTGTTTAAGTTCATACTGATCAACTAACAGTCACACTCCATGGCATAGCCTTTCTTCATCCATACTTCTAGAAGGTTGCATATAATAAATAAATAGGGTAAGATAGTCCGTCTGTCGTATAAATTAAACCAGGTAATTCATCCTAACTGTCATATAAATTAAAATGGGTAACACAAGTAGTTGATACTCGGAACCCCGAAAGAAACAATATACAGTACATCATAGACATAATCAATCAATGAAATAAAACTAAATACCTCCCACAAAAGAAGGGATTCATAGAGTAATAGTGCCTACAGAAAAGAATTCAAGTAAAATAAGTACAGTCAGATTGTAAATTTTGACTACCATACATTTCAAGGTAATCTGGAATTGACTAGCGATGCAAATGCCACAACAAGTAACAATAAATCATAGGTCATGAGTAACCCAAACCTCAGAAATTTCTCCAGAAAAACTCGTAGTATACTAGTATATGATGAACATAAGAGATATAGCCATTTTTGTTCCTACATTATTCATGTTGATCCAAGTGGATGGCCTCCCTATGGAAGTGCCAGAACCTGTGAGTAGAAACAAACCCATCAAATTGACACATTACATTACATACTAAGACGAGGAAAAGCAAATACACAACTATCCAGAGAGGAAGAATTAGATGCTAGTAAAGAGCGATACAAAATATAAAAAGGTCTATGTGTTTCATACATAATCATTTTGGTATTTTCAGATACCATCATGAATACTAAATTAGGCGAGAACACTGAACATCTAATATCATTCTTCCTTTAAAGAAGGTAAAGATTCATAAATGACTCCCAAGCATTAAACCTGATTGCTATTTGGAAGGCAATATATTTATGATAACATGGCATTACTTAGGTGAAAGCAGGTGAGAGCTCAGGCGTTTAGGATAGAAAATGATAACATGACACATACTCCACCTCGACTAGTTGAGTCTTAGGGGTTTTAGCAACACCTATCATCTCTTGAAGTGCACCTATCATAATGTATACTATAGTAAGGCTCGGAGTTGAACCTATAACACGAAAATTTAGTTAAACATGGTAATCAAAAACTAAACTATAAGGACCATCCGCAGAAAATAATCCACAATAGACTACTTTTGACCTTAGGAAGTAACACCCATTTAAGTTGAACCTTGCTATCTTAAAGTTGAAGAATTACCGCAAGTTCAGCCTACACTTAAACTAGTATATGAAATCCTAACATCTTAAATACACAGTTGTGCGCGCTGGGTGAGATTCTAAATCCACAGTTAAGATCACACGTATTTCAGGTCTTCAAAATTCTTTACACAAGAAGAAAAACACATTTGTATGTTCTAAATGCAGCATGCACCGTGATTGGGTAACTAAGTAGCCATTTTGAGTTTTTCAAAACAATTAAAAAGAAATAAAAACTAATAGTGCAATTATCCAATTCATAGAATTTATACAGGAAACCCCTTTTAAAAGGTTGTATAAAATAAATTGGGTACACTTATATATTGGTTGTATAAATTAAAATGGGTAAATGTTCATAACTGTCATATAAATTAAAATGTGCAACGGAGTTGGTTGATACTCAGAACACCGGAAGTTACAATACATCATTGTAAGAATCTATCAACGAACTAAAACTAAATACCTTTTTCATAAGAAGAGGTTCATAGTGTAACAATTTCTACAGAAAAGAATTCAAGTAATATGGACTATAAATTCAGATTACCATACGTCAATGCAAATCTAAAATTGAATAAGA
This sequence comes from Papaver armeniacum, assembly GCA_023531295.1. Lineage (NCBI taxonomy): Eukaryota > Viridiplantae > Streptophyta > Magnoliopsida > Ranunculales > Papaveraceae > Papaver > Papaver armeniacum. The sequence goes on from JAJJWW010006907.1 coordinate 28,231, forward strand.
GATACAAATACGCCTACAGGTAACAGTTAATCATAGTTCATGAATGACCCACACCTCAAAAAATTATCTAGGCTGATTCATTTATATATTATTGGGGACATGCCGTACTACCTCCATGGCAGATGCAGTTTCGTCGACGCCAGCATGAATAACATTCTGGCATACGCTTACAATGACGCACTGGAGGAGACGAGTCATCACTGGCATTATAAAACAAAACATAAGTTATAAAATTGGGAAAATATATAATTTCAACTTACTTTAAACTCTTATAGAGGCCTCCACAGTATACTTTGTCAGTAATCGTTGATAAATTCAAAATGTAGAGTTTCGTCGAGACCATTTGGCGACCGTAAGTACTGCAGCTTTTGTGAGCTCCAAGACATCTAGCTAGTGCTTTCGCTTCTGAAATTTCTCCCTCTCCTTTTATTTTGTTGAACATAGAAATATCATTGGCACACCCTCCTGCGAACATATTCGACAAACTGAAGGGGTTAATACATTTTGTAGAGTGTGATATATTCTCAAAGTAATGATATAACCAGTCTATGAATCCAAGTTGCACAGCTAGTACATGCTCTTTCAAACCTTCCCATGTTTCGTGTTGTATAACATTTAGTTTGGGACTATTGGCCTTGCCTTCATGCATAAAAATCCAAGGACAAAACAGAACACCAAAAGGTGTTGTACTCAAACAGGAAGATTAAAGAATTGATTTCTAGAGCTTTCTCCAATTGTGTCTCATTTGTCAAAAAGGTGCTATAATTGTTTTTTCTAAAGTTCAAACTCCAACACTAGTATATCTTTAGATCCCATCGAAAACACTAGACTCAAGGGTTTTTCTATCTGCATCAGAAGCCAATATTATATACGTGGCGTACCTCCATGTGAACTATCACCCGCTAAACATTAAGGGATCACTACCATTTGACCATTATACTCTTCAACTTGACAATTGCACCCTATTAGATTTTTCCCATTAACACATCCAACTCAATATGGCTACAACCAACAATTTCAATAATTTAAAATGCAGCAAAACACCAATATGAGATTTACACCCTTGAGCATTTAATAGAGACCTTATGCAATCTAAATATACATATGCAATAAAATAGTTAGGGTAAACATGCTTCTGGTGGACAAAAAATTTTATTCTTTCATATGTAATCATTTACCTTACACTTAGGACCGTTGAGCTAACAACGAGAGCAGAAACAACAACTTGAGCAGTGTGTTTTGTTCTTGAAAATGAAGAGTAGCAAATTCTAACATTTTTAGTTGTTGTATAATAGCTGCATATAGTGGTAAATGAAGAAACCCTTTAATCAAATGAAATTATTACGCCAAGTCAAAGATTCACATGAAACTTTAGGTTCATACACAAAATATCCAAGTCATTTGAGTCGTTTCTGTTTCCACATCATGTCTCACTAACTATACGACTACCATTTTTCTTTATCCTATGGATAAGATCCATCCTATGGCTATCATCATGTGATCCCTAAACCCAATGTAGTGATATGCTCTAAGGGTTTCCAAATATCCTCAACTATCAAATAACTGGCAATGATTTTTTGAATCACAAAAAAATAAATGACAATGATTTTACGATTGTTATAGAATATTGGCATCAAGTCTAATAGATTTTATCTGATGGTCCGACGGACAATAAATTGCGATGTTTCCTATGCCAATCGGCATGGATTTCACCTAATCACACAATGAGAATTCAACAGACAGGAGAAAAAAAAACTTACCTTTTGGAATGATTCACCTGCTAATCTAGTTTGGTTAACACCTTCATCATCTAATCGATATATGAAAGAACCCTATTTTCCTGATCGATGAAAATTACTACTTTTAGCAAGAAATCGATAAAGAGTTCAGGAAAACAAATAATGAACAAGTTTACAAAATAAACCAACAAAATTGGGGATAAGAAAACAAGCCAAAGAAGACACGATGATGCCTTTCTCATTGAGATGCTTTTACCCTATCTCGGAATCCAGTATTTAACAGAATTTCACCATTCTTTATTTCTCAGTTTTCACTCTCCTTCTCTCTAATACCCATGTTGGATACGGGTAATAAAAAGTATCCATATTACATACCAATTTGTACAGTAACTGCGGTTAGTTGAGGGATAAACTTGGGAGAAAAAAAAAACGAAACTTAAAAAAGCTTGACGGACAGCCGATTTTGTCTGTCAATTTCAGTTGACTCAAAAGATGTCCTCATACAAGCCAAAATCCAAACGTTTGGATTTCCATGACGATAGAAATTACTCTTTTATTTCGGATTAATTGAGGGTCAAATTTATTGTTCAACAAAAAGAGAACTTTGATCCCTCTAGAGAATTTCATCATCAAAAGGTTATTATCCATTGACTATGTGTTTAAATCGATTTACACATGACATGATACATTCTTTTAAGGACGTAAGATAGTGAATTAGTTAGAAGAATGATTTAATGCCAACAAAGGGGAATAAGATTGATTAAGAGTATTTAGCCATGTGAAATCTCAAGGAAGCTAAATATGTATTTGCAAGGTACCAAGGATTGAGTTTTATACCATTTATATACACAACCAAGTTACTGGTGGTTTTTAGAACTATAAAAATGAAAATGAAAGATCAAAGATGATTAAAGATCACTCATCTGTAGAATTATATGCTTCAAAAGAAAAATTTGTAGAATTATAAAAAACGAAAGCATTTGGAGAATGAGAGGGAACGATGGAAGTAGAAATCGCAGCTCAAAGATTACCAAAATACAATCTTCTATGTAATCGTGACTAAGTTTACGGATACAGTCACATCTCAATGATACTTAGAAAAGGGGTATCGATTTGAACAAGGAGGTTAGTTTGAGATTAATTTGGAATCTGATGTCATTCATAGATAATGTATATGATTTTTACAGCTGGACCCACCAAATAGAGTAACTAATAATGGGAAATAAATCTAAGGATTTTTTTTTTTTTTCTTATGGGTTAGTACAGTGGTTAGTTGTGGCCCCTAAAGACTACTAGCAATTACAAGGTCCAGGGTCCGAACCCTTACCTCCTCCAAGGGAGGGAGCATGAGAACCATCAGGCCACTTGATGGTTCTCAAATAAATCTAAAGATCATTGGGTAATATATACTTTTTTGATAGTTGTCTGACAGCTGTGTTATTTATCGAAAACCCAAAATACGAGATTTTCTACATCAGAAGGTTGTAAACCTGCTAGTTTATAAAGCCATTGTGCGAGGTCATGTGGGGTAGCAGCCGTTTACTCGAACTCTCTTTTGTCTTGATGGTAATATCTTTATTATATATCTAATCTGAGTTTAGTTTAATAGGGTGTTTGGATAATCCGAGTTTTAGAATCTTTCAATAACTTTTGAGGGGAAAAAATTTGATCTCCCTCTACGAGTTCAAAAAAAAAAAATCTGCAGCCTAATAACCCTCGGATAACAGGGAGATATGACGTCATCAAGCTGAAGACTTAACTAGTATGATTTGAAAACAATGCAGGTTTTGCTAAAAACCGACAAACGCGGAAAAACAGATAAAGCATATTAAGATAATTAGTTGTACGGAAAATATAAAGTTCTACCAACCAATCATCCGACACACATTCACAATAGAGATAATAGTTAGGCAATGTAATCCTTCGGAGTAATAAGGCGTGACTCTTGTGGATTCTTCAATGACTATTAAAGCGCCCTGAGGTTTGCGGCCCCGTATTATTATAAGATTTGTACCTCACCAGTACCTCATTATACCTGCATTCTACATAGAAATTACCTAAAGAAACTAATGGTGGTAACTGAAAACGCGGGGATATCAACACAACCCAATAATTCGTTCGGAAATCTGTATGGACTAAACTCCAATATAATTCCAAGAGCACCAACTTATAAAGCGAGCCCAATCAAGAAAGATATCAAAGAGATTTTACTCGTTCTCAATACAATTTGTAAATCAACAAGATAGAAATCTGTTAGACTGATTGATAAGAGAATAACCCGGACAATACCAAAGACCAATGCTCGAGAGTCAATCAAATTATATCCAACAAACAAGGTCAGATTTATCAATTATGATTGAACTACACACAACCTGTGATATTTCAATTATATTAAAAAAATATAATGTGAAAACGAAATAACACAGACACCAGAAATTTTGTTAACGAGAAAACCGCAAATGCAGAAAAACACCGGGACCTAGTTCAGATTGAACACCATATTATATTAAGCCGCTACAGACTCTAGCCTACTACAAGTTAACTTTGGACTAGAATGTGGTTGAACCCTAACCAAGTCTTACACCGATCAAGGTACAGTCACGTTCCTTACGCCTCTTCAATCCCAATTGGACTCTGCGCACGTGATTCCCTTAGCTGATCTCACCCACAAATAAGAGTTGCTACGACCCAAAGTCGAAGACTTGTAAATGAATTTGTCTCCCACAGATTAGTCTGTTCTTGGTTTTGTTTTCATCTTAAGATAAATTAAGGTGAACATGAAACTCAACTAATACCCCGGACTTATACTCCTAAAGAGCAGCCTAGAAATATCAGTCACCTCACAATAACCCAACTGATTAACAGAAAAAGTTATTTCGGAATCATAAGAGTCTGAGAAGAAAAACTGTTGTGATTACTTTTTATATCTTACGTATCGGATACAAATCTTGAGTAAATCTTAGAGAAGATAAAACTTAATACGATAGAAAAAGTAAGATCAGAATACGCAAATACAGAGAAAATAGTTGGATCTGGCTTCACGAATCCCAAATGAAGTCTTCAAATCGTTAACCTAGTAATGGTTTTGGAAAACCCTAGGTTAATGGAGAATCAACTCTAGTTTGCAACTAGGACACACATAAGTGTCAGGATTAGGTTTCCCAGATGCTAGAATTCTCCCTTATACGGTCTTTCAAATCAGGGTTGCTTACAATCAAAGCTAAGATAGCTTAGTAATAAAGAAAATGATATTCACTGTTAGATGAACTCCTGATTTAAGATTCAAGTTAAGTCTGCTTAAAAACTAAGCAATCAATCTCCACTATTATATGGTATTATCTTGATACACACAAATTAAATATATTTATATTTAGATATAGATAATCGTACCTAAACGTGTATATCTTGTTGGCTCAATAATAGTTAACCGAAGTTAGCCATATTAACACTTATAACTTAGCCATATTCATCTGAAACTTCTAGATCAAATATGATGATCTGATAAGTGCATATTTTACATATATTTGGTGTCAATTCCATGCTAGTAATTGCTTATATTCTTGCAAATTATTGTATATTACGTTTGGTTTCTTGTATTTGCCTTTCATTAGGTAAATCATCCAAAAGAAGTGGAAATAGCTACAAAAGTGAAGTCACAAGTGAAGAAGGGCCAAATACCCAGTGGAACTCGTTCAAATGGAGGATTTCTAGTCATCATTTTGTAAAGGGAAAGAAAACGAATTCAATGGTGAAAGAACAAAGTCATTCTGAGTTCTTACGAAGAAGTTACGAGCAAAACAAGAACTTGGAAGATTAAAGGGCAAAATGGTCATTTTCTAGGCCAAGTGCTATTGGAACCCCACTGTACGTTAAGGGGTGGAATGTTTTAAAGGAACTACTAAAGGTAGTCAAGTCAATTACTATAGTCCGCTATCATCTTCTCCATCACGTTTACATACGTGACTATCAGGGACAATGCAGAAAAGACATGGAAGGTGCTGTAGATACTGCCATTGGCAGTGACGTGAATAAGAAGGAGATGGAGTGATCTTGTGATAGTCAGAGATGTAGAGATGGCCGGAGGAGCTGTAGATGATGACTGATGATTGGCAGTGATCGCTGGAATGAGTTGGTTGATAATGGTGTTGCTGCCATGATCGCTAAAGTGTTGAGATGCAGTGGAGCTGTTGTTTGCGATCAACAGCATGGAAGTGACGAAGCTCGTGGATTTATTTGCAGTGGTTAGAAGGACTCAAGCGAGTCTAAACAGGGTATGAAAGTTGGAGCTCAGGTTTGGAGTTGTGCTGATGGGTTCAAGTGTCGATGGAGATGCTGCTATTATGATCAATGGAAGGGAATGATGAGTGAAAGGGAATACGAAGAAGATTATGTTGGAATCTTGCAACAATGAACAACACGTTATATGTATCAAAAATAATATGTAAAGAACTAATGGGAAACAACTCTACCAAGCAACTTGACGAGGGCAGAATCACAGGTTCAACAAGTTGTCCTTAACACATTAGTTCGCGGGTATACTCGAGTTGAGTAATGCTAAACCACTCACGGTGAAGATGTGTCCGAGGATAAGGCTGCTCGATATAGCTCGGAGTTAGCACAGCGCCAAGTTACCCACTCTTCGAACTCAGCAACGGGGATGGATGTAAAAACGTATGGAGAACCCTAGAATAAAAGAAGAATTTTTCGGTGTATTGAAAACAGATTCTCGAGTTGTATTTATAGGATGAAATACTTGCAAATCAAGTTAGGTTTTGATTTTCTTCAAAAACAAGTAAAACACGTAAAAGGAATTTACCCAAAAATAAAACTCTTAAGAAATAATTTTGGAATTAATTTCCTAAAAAAAAAATTCTCCCAAAAATAAATCCGTCTAGAAAAGGGACTTGGTGCATGGCATACGCGCATATCGCATGGTTAAAAATATGTGTTTTTGCCCACCCGCTCCACCCACGTTTTACAATTCATACATAATTGTATGATTATATAGTGGAGCTCCTCTTTAGTTTTCCACAATGTGGGACTAAAGGTTCCACTTCATTCACCCAAAAATGAGTGAGTATCCTTAGACCCTTAGGTCATTAGATAAAACCACACCAAGACCATAAAACCTTTTAATTAAAACTCATTTTCTCCAACAATCCCCCACATGAATGAAATCTCGGAAAAAGAAAAAATCAGAGTAAGGAAAATACCATTTAGGCAAAGGTGTCCATGAGGTCTTGAACCCTTACTTAGTGAGAAGTTACGGAACTACTAGCTAAACGGTAAACCTAGTCTTGAGTGATAGCGTTGGTGTAATTCGCGACAACAACCACACATGATATTCTCCTGGTGTTGCTAAGTTCGTCTGCATTTTTGTCTTATTTGGCCACTGGACATATCTGTTTCTCGAGAATGCTCTAGAGAATTGGCTCAATTCTCATAGGAAGCGGACCCACTTCCACATTCAGATAGGTGAGTTCCATCAAGAGTGTTTCTTGCTACACCCCACTTCAATCTTAAATTGAAACTATGGAACTCATTAAGACTTATTTAAAAGTCATCCTCCACATGCGTCACACTATCACATCAACACCATAGGGAAGGGACAGAGAGAATGAAATTCTCGATAGTGTTTACTTTTACCCACCATGAATTAGTTGTCTCATTCGAAACCTTGATCTTGGAATTTCCAGTCAGCAAGGTTGAGTATCCTTCATGGCAAGTTTAATTATTGAGCCTAAGCCCCATCCCCATCGATGCTTTACTAACTATCTCCTTGGACAAACCTTTCGTCAAAGGGTCCGCGATATTCTCCTTGGACTGCGTCCAATCTATGGAAATAACGCCTGTTGAGATTAGTGTTTTCAAAGTATCATGTCTTCTACGAATATGTATAGACTTTCCATTGTAGAAGCTACTCTTAGATCTACCTATGGCAGATTTGTTGTCATAGTTTATAGATATAGCTGGCACAGGCCTATGCTAGAGAGGAATATCTTCTAACAAGGTTTCTTAGCCATTCGGCCTCCTCTCTGCTTTATCTAACATGATAAACTCGATTCCATAGTGGAGCGAGCTATACATGTCTGTTTGGAACTCTTCCAAGATACGGGCCTTTTCTAGAGTGAATACATATCCACTCGTAGACTTAGAATCCTCGATCCTGTTATCCGGTTGCATCGCAAAATCCCTCAGAGACGGCCGGATATCCTTCGTAATTCAAACTAAAGGTCATTGTGTACTTCAAGTACTTTAGCACTCTAATAAGTGCATCCCAATGTATACGCCCCGGATTACAAGTATATACATTTTAACCTACTTACGACATAAGCAATGTATGGTCTCGTACAATTCATCAAATACATCAGACTTCCTATGACTCTCAAGTATTCAAGTTGGTTAACTCCTACACCCTTATTCTTCTTGAGACGACAGTTAGAATCATAAGGAGTACACACGAGTTCTGATTAAAGCCGATTATATTTCTTAAGTATGGATTCAACATAATGAGGCCGGCTCGGACTATAGCCATTAGAAGTTTTTCTAATCTTCATCCCTAATATGACATCGGCGGGGCCTAAGTCTTTCATGTCAAAGTTCTCATTCAAACAATTTCTTAGTGGAATTAATTACATCCATGTTTGTACCTAGTAAAAGCATATCATCAACATACAAGCATACAATCACACGGGCATCCTTGACAAGTTTAGTATAAACACACTTATCGGATTCATTAATTCTAAAACCACTAGAAATCATCACATGATCAAATTTCTCATGCCTTTGTTTAGGTGCTTGTTTCAATCCATACAAAGATTTAACCGGTTTACAAACTTTCTTTTCACAACCTTTAACTACAAAACCCTCGGGTTGTTCCATATAAATTTCTTCATCTAACTCACCATTAAAAATATTTGTCTTTACATCCATTTGATGTATCTCTAGATTATGGACGAAGCTATAGCAATTAACATCCTAATGGAGCTAATTCTACTCATTTGGTGAATAGGTGTCAAAGAAATCTATACCTTCTATTTGTATGTAGCCTTTATCTACCAGCCTAGCCTTGTATTTTTAAATAGTTCCATCTATCTTACGTTTTCTTTTGAAAATCCATTTACAACCTATGGCCTTACACCCTGGAGGTAAATCTACAAGTTCAAAAGTACCTTTTTCTCGAAGGGAATCCATTTCACTAATGGAAGCTTCTTTCTACCATGGAGCTTCTGGACAAGTCATGGCTTCTCTATAAGTCTGAGGATCAGACTCGGCTAGGTATGTAATGCAACCAGGATAGGTTTTCTTAGTTTTAGCCCTTTTACCTCTTCTAGGTTCTACTACGGTTCATCTTCCTCTAAAGGTAATAATTGACTAGTTGAAGGCACGTCTAGGGGATCATCAATACATCTCTTACGATAGTCACGTTTCAAAGGAAAAACATTCTCAAAAAATTCAGCATCCCTAGACTCCATGATAGTATTCAACCCTATGTCAGAAATTTCAGAACTCACAACCATAAACCTATGAGCACTAGAATGCTAACAGGATACCCTATAAAAACACAATCAACGGTTTTGGGTCCTATCTTATTTTTCTTAGGAGGAGGGATGCCCACCATTGCCAAGCACCCCCACACTTTGAAGTAATCATAAGATGGTTGTCTACCTTTCCATAACTCATATGGAGTTTTATCGATCCTTTAAAGGGTACTCTGTTCGGGATGTAATTGGCGGAGAGGATAGCCTCCCCCACAAATTCGAAGGTAATCTGAATTAATCAACATGGCATTCATCATATCCTTAAAGTACGGTTCTTACGTTCAGCTACACCATTGGATTGAGGTGAATAAGGGCTGTAGTCTCATGTATTATGCCATGTTCTTCACAAAAATCTCCTACGGGAATTTCATACTCACCACCACGGTCAGACCTAATAGTTTTAATGGTAGTATTCAATTGGTTTTCGACTTCACTTTTATATATCTTAAAGGCTTCCAAGGCATCATCCTTCACTCTAAGTAAGTAAACATGGCAATACTTCGTACAATCATCTATAAAAGTAATAAACCATTTCTTACCACCTCTTGTTTGAACTGACTTCATATCAACTAGGTCTGAGTGGATTAAATCCAAGGGTTTAGAGTTTCTCTGGACATTCTTATTGAATGATTTCTTAGCATGCTTAGATTCTACGCAAATCTCAAACTTATGATTTTTATCTAAAGTGAATTTGGGTATGCATCCTATGCTAGCCAATTTATGCATTGATTTATAGTTTACATGACCAAGTCTACCATGACAAACGTTGATGACACACACATGTAAGCGAGAAGAATTATTGATTTCAATTGGGACAAGTTACATTAATTTTATAAAGACCCCGAGTCTTATAACCCTTACCCACATAATCATTGCCCTTAGTTACTATAAGTTTTCAGACTCAATTGTAACTTTAAAACCCATATCATCTAAAAAGCAGAGACAAGAAACAAGATTTTTGCGGATGTCGGAACATGAAGAACTTCATTCAATGTGAGAGTCTTTCCGGATGTGAGCTTGAGACCAGAGCCTTTCCTTTTCCTGTGACCCTCGATGCGGATGAGTTACCCATATAGAGTTTCTCGCCTTCCCATACCCTCTGGTAGGAGGTGAACAGTCTTTGTTCCCACAAACATGCTTGGTAGCTCCAGTCTACCCACCGAGTCCATCACATTGGTTACCAAATTAACCCGAGACACTACTGAAAAACTCGTCTTTGTTCTTCTCAACCAAGTTAGCATTATTCTTCTTATCCTTACGTTGTCTACGGTGAACTCCCATATGACCGAGGTATTTCCCATACCCAACAAGGACCTTTAATTTTAGTAATGCGAATCAGTTTCTGAAACATACCTTTCTTGTTAGGTCCATGCTTGAATTGCGATTGTTGTTGTCATCTTTTCCGGCTTTGGATGACTTGTGTTGACATATGAGCTTTGTTAGACATGTCCCTTGCGAGATGACACGTTCTTGTCTTTGGTGCACAACATCTCTTCCACTTGAATCTTCTTTCCCAATTCAACCATGTTGATCTCTTGACTTCATGTCTCGGCTTTTTCTTGTACTCAGACCAAGAAGATGGTAACTTCTCAATCCTTTGATAGGTGTAGAATACACCGTATTTACTATCTAGAGTTTATGCTTTCTTTGCTATTTTCGTGTGAATTATGTATCTTATGTTTGCTTTTGAGTTTTATAGGTACTCGGGAGACACGGAGAAAAAGAAGAAGAAATCATTCAAATTGAGCTGTAAAGGGAAAAAATGTCAATTCACAGGAGAGTGACACTTGAAGCGGTCCAGATTGCGCAATGAGGTCAAGAATGAACCGTCAGTCCTTAGAACTAACAGTCGAGTTGAGCAAAGAATTAGGATGTCGGTTCGCCAAAACCGACAAGGCATATTTTAGCTGGTTGGCCCTTATCCATTTTACATGGGGTGGCTATATCCACTTCATTTCCTAGACGACCTAAGAATCAGAGAAATCATTCTCTCTTATCTTTTATCCACCTTCTTTGTACGAAGAAAGTATGGAGGCGAGAGATGTTAAGAAATTCGGGAGATAGCGAAAGAATTAGGGCTTGTTGTGATTTCTATTTTGAATTCACGAGAAAGTTGTTGTGGTGATTGATTTCATAAAGTTTAGAGAAATGAAACCGCATCTGTGCTGACCAAGATAGGGAGATAAAGAAGATGGCCCTTATCTGATGAGTGGTGCCTAGAATCACTGTGGTTACCCCTTATCTGTCTTACCCGAGTGGCTATATCCACTCTCATTCTCTTACACCAACCTTGGAATTCGGTGAAGTAAATTTCTCACTATTATTATTTCTTCTTCGATCGAAAAAATCGAGAGGATGGTTGCCACCATGAGGCGAGAGATTGAAACTCGGAGAGAGGAAATGGGTAGTATTGAAACTAGGACGTTCTGGTGAAGGAAGAAAAGAGATGAATCTGTTGATGGTCGAATGCGAGAACAACGGGGAGAAGATGGAGATCGAAATGAGTTTTCAACAAACTCTTGAGATGAATCTGTTGAATTGGTTTACGAGCTTCAATTGAAAACCATATAGATGGGTTATTTGATAGATTGTTTGGATGGGTAGAATCGAGTTGGGGTTTTGTGTAGCGGCTCACGGTGACGGTTGAGGTGATTTAATGGAGATCTTTGGTATTCTTTGTTATGCCATGGTTGAGGCTGGTTGAGGTTCGATGAGGACTTACGGCGGGATTGAGAGCGAGATCTGGTTTGGGTTGTGGTAGGCCGAGAAGATGTTTATATTTGAAGCCTACGGTGATCTGAAGTGCACGGTGTCGTGATGTAGCAGGCGCGTGCGGGTCGAACCACGAGAGACTTGTGGTGCCCTTATGTGATCTATGGCTATGCTAAATCGAGCTTCCTAATGTGTGAGTAACAAAATAGTGTTTTGCACGTCTGGTGAGTTTGGCGAGGTTGATGAACCTAAACTAAGGTAAACAAATAGTGACGGGGATGCTAAGGTCTCAATTCCACCACTAACTCCCTATATTCCGTGCTCAGCGAGTTGAGACTTTCTTACTGTGGGCGATAAGGCGGGGTGTCAAACCCACCACTTATCTAAGGGGTTTCTCCATGTTATGCTTGGTTATCGGCTAAATTACTAACCTAAGAGTCTTGGTTGTCTAATGAAGCACAACCAGTCGAGAGAATTAGCTATTGTGCCTAAAGTGTGGTGTGGCAATCTCAAAACAATTTAACATGACTACAATGGATACAAGGCATCCATTGTGAAAGAAAAAGTGTTGGATGCTTCTCTTGAAAACATAATTATAATTTTGAATATTCAAGATAGTTCAACGAGTTTAAGAACATAATATGGAGTTAGGGTTTCAGTGAAAACCTAACAAAACTAATTAAAACATAAAAATGAAATAAAACTGCAAATTAAACTAAAATGAAGCACTGGCTAGCCCAGGCGTAACCCTAAAACATCTTCTTCACTTCTATTTATACATGCAGAGAACCTCCAATACCAAACCCTAAAATAAAAATTAAAAACAACTTACTCCCACCCATGCTCTGAATCTGCTCTCTCTTCTTCTCATACGGCTCTGCCAGAAGTCCATCGGGGTTGGTGAAAACCCTAGCTTCACTCGTCTCAGTCTAGCTTCTACCATAACCTAGAAGCTATAGATGGAGAAGTGTGAAACAAGGGTGGCGAAGGTAGTGCGATGATAGTTGTTGGGATGATGGCGACGAGGAGATGAAGGTGATGTTGCGGAGGGTGGTATGGGTGAAGAGGGGAAGAAGCGGAGCTACGCACGTGTCGGGGTGAGGTGAAGAAAGAGAAGATGGAGTGAAGAATGGGGTTTGCTCGATAGGTGTAAGGGTATGGGGATTTCGTTGTTAGGCAAGTATATCGAGAGTCGATGGGAATCTTTGCCCGGCGAGCATTGGATCTCGGGGGTGGAAATCTCACGGCCAAAGATGTAGGCGGTTGATTCTTGTTGAGCGAGTAGCGTGAAACGATGAAGCGGGTAGAGCGACCATCGGATGTAGGCGAGGAGATCTCAACGGCTCGAAATGGTGGGCTTGGATCAGGGTCGTGGGTCGGAGATGGATAGCTCGAGCCCATGTCTTATAGATGAGTTGCTACTTGTTGGGTTGCAACTGTTGTGCGCGCGGGCTTTGGCTTTATGCTCCATAGAAGCTCGTCTCCAATTCTCTGCTCCTTGGGCTCCTCAGATTCTCCGAGCTTTATTTATTACCTAAAAACACAAAATTAATTAATACAAATATTTATTCTTGAAAAACAAAGAAAACACGAGAATGGGATAATATCTGATTCTTGAGCACAAAAGATGAGTAAAATGCCAATAAAAAGGTGTATAAATATGCACTATTTGGCACTCATCAGGTTGTTTTGATTTTGGAGTTGAAGAAGATTTAGAAGTGGTTACTCATTGACATTGAAACCACGAGAAGGGGAGGAGCTGGTCTTTGGTACTTCAAGCTGTGGTTGTATTTGTTGCAAGAGGAAAGCGACTACGAGATGGAGTGCGAGCTTCTTTGGAGGTTTGAATTGCAGTGAAGGCTTGATTTGAAGCGACTAACGAGGTGGAAGAAGCATAGATGTATGCTTAGGTTTGAGGGAAGGTTGAGTGAGTAATGGAACCGAAATTGTTGATGTGAGAATGGGTGCGATATGAGCTTGAGAAGGAAAGCATTGGTGGTTTGTGAAGGTGGGGTGGTGGACAAAGTGAATGAAGTTGTTGATGCTCGGGGAGGATGCCTCGGAAAGTGCGGTCATGGCCTCGAGATGTTTCATTATTCTTTGGTGGCTCGGGGCAAATTTGGTAGTGGAAATTGTTGGTGGGTATGACCAAAAATGGGGTGAAAGGCGGTTTATTTGGTCTTTGTTGGTGCATAAGTATTGAGTTGGGGGTGGTGCTCAATTTAGACGTAAGTCGGAGCCGAGTTTTATTGCAGTGAGTACGGGGAATCGCAAGCAAGGTTTGTCTTTCTTTTGTGGTGGAATGGTTGTTTGCGGGTAGTGGTGTTCTTTGTTGCTAAGCTGAAATCGAGAATGGTGAGCGAGGATGCTGTTGGCTTAGGTGATCTTGTGATTACGTGTTGAATGTATGGTGGAGGTGGTCGGAAGATTTGAACAAGTTCGAGAGAATGGTCTGCGAGATGGCACTAGTTGAGTTGTGAAAAGAGAACCAAATAGTGAATGCGGCTGCGGCTTGAGAAGAATGGGTATTGCGGGGTTAGTAGTGCTTTGAGCGAGATGGGTACTAGAAGCTGCAGGTGCTCGGATTCGGGTTGTTTTGTTAAAGATAGTTAAAATTTGGAATGTATGGCGTGACAAAGATTTTGCGGTTTGTGAATGTGGTAAGGGCTTATGGCTGGAGTTGAGGTGGTCTTGAGCTTCAAATGAAGGCGGAGTGTTTTGTGACTCATTTGTGATTGCAAGATGGCGAGGGCGAAGATGGGCGTGTTGCATCGTTCGTGTTTCTCGGCCAAGAGATGGATGAGCTGAGCGGAATTGAGTGAATGCTTGTATTACGGGTCTTGTGGTTAGGACTGGTAATGAGCTAAAAGATCCAGTGGAGGAATTGTGGTGGTTAGCTAGGCATTGATGTTATGGGAAGTAATGGTGCTTATTACAGGTAAGTGAACTAGCATGAAGTTTGTAGCAGATTTGGGGGTAGTTACGGGGCGGGATGTTACAGCGAAGCACAATGATTGTCTTACAAGTTCAGCTAGTGCAACTAGCCCGAGCCAAGGTCACTCAGCTCGGGCGAATCGACTGAGGTCTAACTCGGTTTGAGGCGGTTCGGCGGCGCACACACGATTCTCGGTTGGACTCGGTCTGGCCAAGGAGTTGACCCGAACTAACCCATTGACCTGGCCGTTTGGCCGGTTGGCCGTGTGGGCGGACTTTGCTGTCACTGAGCCGATTTCGGCGACTTTTTTAGGCCGTTTCCGGCCCAATACTCGCTTTTCAGCGACGACTTTTGGGACATTTTCTACATGGGTTTCTCCTTCTTATGGGCTTGGTGGATTTTCATCTAATGGACTTTGAAGACTAGACCTAATTTTAGAAGTTGGAGAAAAGCTATAAAGGGAAGGTCTTCTACAACTTATAAGATATCTTATTCTTGGAATTTTGGAGAGCCGTTTTGTTTACGCTTCTAGGGTTTGCTTTTGTTCTTCTTCTTCATTATTTTATTGAATATTGATTATGATGAACTCCATAGCTATGAGTAGCTAAACATCTTATTGGTTATGGGATAAAATTTGATTTCTCAACATGCTTTTGATTCAATGAATTAGTTTTGTCTCGGTAATTTATTGTTTGTGATTCACAATTAATAGTGTTATAAGATTTGAAAACTTGTTAGGTTGAGTCCGGAATCAATCCGATTTGTGTTCATCTCTAGAGCTATATTAGGGTTTTGATCTGAAAAAAGTTGTTTATCACGATTTAAGTAGCATAATTGTGGTTAGTGCTTGTAGTGATATATCCTACTAGTCACAAGTGAATCATAACTTTTGTTAAAACGTTTAGTGCTTTTACACATTCGTTTGCATTGATGAGTCTTATTCCATAAAACTTAATGCTTTTAGGGAGTTAAACTTAATTGTGCTTTTACACTTTAGGTTGCTTTCTACGAAGAATTCACATATGCATCTTTTAATGTGGTTGTGATGAAAACGGGAATTAACGGGTTATACTTGCGATCAAGGTATCCTAGGACTTTTAATAAATACGAGATTAAAATACCAATTCTAATCATTGATGAAAATACATGTCTGTGAATGATACTATCCCGTGACCAATATCTTCTCCTTATTGATTTCTCCAATTACTTACTTTGCTTTCAACTATTTTTATTTGCTTAGATACAACAAACATTCCCCTTGGTTACTTTAGAAACTGAAATTTTATAACAACAATTGCCTCTCTGTGGATACGAACTCTTCCTTACCTTGTGCTTCATTTAAATTTAGTGCGTAAGAAAGTGAAATTATTTTTGACGGATTGACACACGATCAATCACCGCAGACACTTGAAACGTCTCATCAATGACCATACCTTCAGCAAGAATCTCATTAATGATTTGTTGAAGTTCGAGGAATTGATCAACAACAGACTTATCATTCGTCATCTTGAACTCCATAAACTTTTCTACCAGAAATTTCTTGCTTCCTGCAGTCTTAGCTTGGTACTTTGCTTCTAACGCAGTCCATAACTCATAAGCAGTCAAGTTATCTTTGGCATTGTAAAAATCATACATCGCATCTTCCAAACCATTCATGATATGATTTTTAGCCATATAGTTACCCCTTGTATAATACGTTCTATCTTACTTCCAGATATTATCTTCAACATCCATCAAAACATCAAGAGGACTTGCACGGTCTTTGCGTCCAAATCATGATTGCTCGAAAGAACAACATCTTGGATTGCCATCTCTTGAAATCCTTTCCGTTAAAATTATGTGGTCTTTCAACGTTAACGTTCATCTTTGTTTCCATAGTTGACATCGTTGCAAGGAAAACTAATGTGTTAATATTGTTGGAATCTTGCAACAATGAACATCACGTTAGATGTATCAAAAATAATATGTAAAGAACTAATGCGAAACAACTCTACCAAATAACTTGACGAGGGCAGAATCACAGGTTCAACAAGTTGTCCTTAACACATTAGTTCGCACGTATACTCGAGTTGAGTAATGCTAAACCCCTCACAGCAAAGATGTGTCCAGGATAAGACTGCCCGATATAACTTGAGTTAGCACAATGCAAGTTACCCACTCTTCGAACTCAGCAACGGGGATGGATGTAAAAACGTATGGAGAAACCCTAGAATAAAAGAAGAATTTTTCGGTGTATTGAAAACAGATTCTCGAGTTGTATTTATAGGATGAAATACTTGCAAATCAAGTTAAGTTTTGATTTTCTTCAAAAACAAGTAAAACACGTAAAAGGAATTTACCCAAAAATAAAACTCTTAATAAATAATTTTGGAATTAATTTCCTAAAGAAAAAATTCGCCCAAAAATAAATCCGTCTAGAAAAGGGACTTGGTGCATGGCATACACGCATATCGCATGGTTAAAAATATGTATTTTTGCCCACCCGCTCCACCCACGTTTTACAATTCATACATAATTGTATGATTATATAGTGGAGCTCCTCTTTAGTTTTCCACAATGTGGGACTAAAGGTTCCACTTCATTCACCCAAAAATGAGTGAGTATCCTTAGACCCTTAGGTCATTAGATCAAACCACACCAAGACCATAAAACCTTTTAATTAAAACTCATTTTCTCCAACAATCCCCCACATGAATGAAATCTCGGAAAACGAAAAAATCAGAGTAAGGAAAATACCATTTAGGCAAAGGTGTCCATGAGGTCTTGAACCCTTACTTAGTGAGAAGTTACCAGAACTACTAGCTAAACAATAAACCTAGTCTTGAACTGATAGCGTTGGTGTAATTCGCGACAACAACCACACATGATATTCTCTGGTGTTGCTAAGTTCGTCTTTGTTTTGTCCAATTTGGCCCCTGGACATATCCTGTTTCTCGAGAATGCTCTAGAGAATTGTTTCAATTCTCAGGAAGCGGCCCCACTTCCACATCCGGATAGGCGAGTTCCATCAAGAGTGTTTCTTGCTACACCCCACTTCAATCTTAAATTGAAATTATGGAACTCATTAAGACTTATTTAAAGTCATCCTCCACATGCGATCACACTATCACATCAACACCATAGGAAGGGACAGAGAATGAAATTCTCGATAGTGTTTACCTTTACCCACCATGAATTAGTTGTCTCATTCGAAACCTTGATCTTGGAATTTCCAGTCGGCAAGGTTGAGTATCCTTCATGGCAAGTTTAATTATTGAGCCTAAGCCCCATCCCCATCGATGCTTTACTAACTATCTCCTTGGACAAACCTTTCGTCAAAGGGTCGCGATATTCTCCTTGGTGCGTCCAATCTATGGAAATAACGCCTGTTGAGATTAGTGTTTTCAAAGTATCATGTCTTCTACGAATATGTATAGACTTTCCATTGTAGAAGCTACTCTTAGATCTACCTATGGCGATTCTTTGTCATCACTGGTTTATAGATATAGGCGCACAAGCCTATGCTAGAGAGGAATATCTTCTAACAAGGTTTCTTAGCCATTCGGCCTCCTCTCTGCTTTATCTAACGCAATAAACTCCGATTCCATAGTGGAACGAGCTATACATGTCTGTTTGGAACTCTTCCAAGATACGGGCCCTTTTCTTAGAGTGAATACATATCCACTCGTAGACTTAGAATCCTCGATCTGTTATCCGGTTGCATCGCAAAATCCCTCAGAGGACGGCCGGATATCCTTCGTAATTCAAACTAAAGGTCATTGTGTACTTCAAGTACTTTAGCACTCTAATAAGTGCATCCCAATGTATCTGCCCTGGATTACAAGTATACCTGTTTAACCTACTTACAGCATAAGCAATGTATGGCCTCGTATAATTCATCAAGTACATCAGACTTCCTATGACTCTCGAGTATTCAAGTTGGTTAACTCCTACACCCTTATTCTTCTTGAGACGACAATTAGAATCATAAGGAGTACACACAGTTTCTGATTAAGCGATTATATTTCTTAAGTATGGATTCAACATAATGAGGCCGACTCGGACTATAGCCATTAGAAGTTTTTCTAATCTTCATCCCTTATATGACATCGAGCGGGGCCTAAGTCTTTCATGTCAAAGTTCTCATTCAGCCAATTTCTTAGTGGAATTAATTACATCCATGTTTGTACCTAGTATAAGCATATCATCAACATACAAGCATACAATCACACGGGCATCCTTGACAAGTTTAGTATAAACACACTTATCGATTCATTAATTCTAAAACCACTAGAAATCATCACATGATCAAATTTCTCATGCCCCTTTGTTTAGGTGCTTGTTTCAATCCATACAAAGATTTAACCAGTTTACAAACTTTCTTTTCACAACCTTTAACTACCAAACCCTCAGGTTGTTCCATATAAATTTTTTCATCTAACTCACCATTAAGAAACGCTGTCTTTACATCCATTTGATGTATCTCTAGATTATGGACAGAAGCTATAGCAATTAACATCCTAATGGAGCTAATTCTACTCATTTGGTGAATAGGTGTCAAAGAAATCTATACCTTTTATTTGTACGTAGCCTTTATCTACCCGGCCCCTAGCCTTGTATTTTCAATAGTTCCATCTATCTTACGTTTTCTTTTGAAAATCCATTTACAACCTATGGCCTTACACCCTGGAGGTAAATTTACAAGTTCAAAAGTACCTTTTTCTCGAAGGGAATCCATTTCACTAATGGAAGATTCTTTCTACCATGGAGCTTCTAGACAAGTCATGGATTCTCTATAAGTCTGAGGATCAGACTCGGCTAGGTATGTAATGCAACCAGGATAGGTTTTCTTAGTTTTAGCCCTTTTACCTCTTCTAGGTTCTACTTCTGGTTCATCTTCCTCTGAAGGTAATGACTGACTAGTTGAAGGCACGTCTAGGGGATCATCAATACATCTCTTACGATAGTCACGTTTCAAAGGAAAAACATTCTCAAAAAAACTCAGCATCCCTAGACTCCATGATAGTATTCAACCCTATGTCAGAAATTTCAGAACTCACAACCATAAACCTATGAGCACTAGAATGCTCAGGATACCCTATAAAAAACACAATCAATGGTTTTGGGTCCTATCTTATTTTTCTTAGGAGGAGGGATTCCCACCTTTGCCAATGATGAGTGCCAAATATTGCATATTTTTACACCTTTTTATTGGCATCTAACCCATCTTTTGTGCTCAGAAATCAGATATTATCCCATATTCTGTATTTTCCTTGTTTTCAAGAATAAATATTTGTACTAATTAATTTTGTGTTTTAGGTAGTAAATAAAGCTCGGAGAAATTGAGGAGCCAAGAGCGAAAATTGGAGGCAAGCGTGCATGGAGCGAGAAAGCCAAAGCCGCGCGCGCGCATCAGTTGCAACCCAACAAGGAGCAACCCATTCACAAGACATGGGCTTGAGCTAGCCAAGACCGGCCCGAACCCGGATCCGAGTCCGTTCTTTCTGGCCGTGCGATCTCGCCTTGTACGCATCCAATGCTCGCTCCGTCCTTCCCATCAACACTCGATGCACCTGCCTCACTCCATAGCCATCAAACCCTTCAACCATCGACCAACACCTCATTTCTCACTTCTCTTCTCTTTCTTCTTCCCTGCAGACACAAACCAGAGCTCCACCTCCTTCACCCGACCAGATGCGAGAACCACCTCGCCTCCATCACCATCTTCTTCCACCGACACCGGACCATCGTAGCCACCACGGCCATCTTCGCCCCCTCTCTAGGTCTAGCTATCTCTTTCTTAGCTTCTCTCATAACCCTAGAGGCTAAATTAGAGATAGATAGAACTAGGGTTTCACCAACGGCTCATGCATGGCTACCGAGAGACGAGTTCGCGAGAGGGAACAAGATTGGGTTGGCATTTATTGTAAGTTTTGAGCGATTTGTGAGATATAAATTGATGTTCTTTGTGAGAGAAAAGGTAGTCAATTTTTAGGGTTTAATTATGTAATTTAATTTCAGTGTGCTTATTATGTTTATCATGTTCTAAATCAATCTGCTAGGATTTAAATGAAACCCTAATTCTGTACATTTGTTATTTGTGTTTGAGTTGTTTTTGCATGCTTAAGTTAGAAGATAAATTCAATTATATCACTTCAATGCTTTACTCTCACAATGGATGCCATGTATCCATTGTAGTTAAGGCTTTCTTGTATTGATTGTGCTTCAGCTCAAGCTTTAGAGATTGTTGCTAACCCTTGACTAGTTGTACTTAATTAGACAATTAGTGCTCTGGATTAGTATCTCACTGACAATTGAATTATCCCCTGGTGAAATTCCTTAGATAAGTGATAGAAGTGACATACCTCCTTATCTCATCACGGGAACAAGAACAATCAAACTAGTTGAATTACATAACTTGAATTAGTGGTGGATTTGACAATCCTAGTGCCTTTAACCTCAATACTTGTATTTCATCTTGTTTTCATTACTATAACTCCAACTCGGTTGTATCGACACCAAAACCCCCATATTTGTGTTACCTTGTCTAGAAATCGAGTTTAGTAAGCTCTACATTAACCTACACAACAACTCCATTTCTCTGTGGATCGACTTTTACTTGCCCTTGCCTCCAATAGGCCTTGTGCACTTGCTGATATTACAAGTAGGCATAAAATAAACCCCATTACACAGCCTACCAAGTTTTTGGCGCCATTGCCGGGGGAACAGTAGTGCGCTGTGTAGTTCCATAGTGCTCCCTTCTTGATTTTCATTCTAAAGCTTTGTATATATGTGTTAAAAGTTCATTTGTTTGCATTTGTGGCTAGTATAATTTAGCTTAACTTAGCTTAAATTTTTGCTTTTAATCTTTGCATCTTGCTCTTGCATTTCTTTTTGTTAAACTTTGCATATCTATGACGTGCATTGCATTGTAGTGTAATTTAGATGTAACTTCTCATGTAATTGCATTAGCTCGGTTCCTGCAATAGAATAAGCATCTTTACATCTCTATCATCATTTGTAGCTAATCTCACTCTTTAGTTTAGCATAAACATTTTGTAAAATCTTTAGTTAAGTCAGAGAAAAGTACCACATGTAGCTTTTCATCGGTCTATTTCTTGTGTAGTTTTCCGTCCATACTAAAGTGCATCTCAGTAAGTGGAGCATTGGTATCATTGGATAATTTTTTTATTATCTGTGACTTGGTACCCTGAGCAGAGATAACCAAGTACAAGTGGTTAATCTTCATACTACAAGTATTGCTCACCTGTTTTGAAATTCTAGTACAGCCTTTTGAACTTGCTAGGTAGTGCTCTCTTGCTTTGAATTGTGCAAGATTGAGAACTGAGTTTGATCTGTTGAGTTAGCAGGTACTTGAGTGGTGCTGCTGTACAACCAAGGAAGAGGAGAGACAAAGCAGCTGAACTGTGGAGTGCCTAAACCGGTTTATCTTGGTGGTATCGTATTCTATCCTTGCTCACGTGTGATGATTATATGTATGAGAACCCTGAATGCATGATAGACCTACTACCTTGCTATCCCCACAAGCCGCAAGTTTTGAGTTACAACTTGGAAAGCCAAGTTAGCTGTAGCCGCAAACCCAGAGTTGATATCAACTGAGTAAGTTGATACAACATGCCCTGAGCCTATGCATACTGTACTCTGTTAATCACATCTGGGAGACTCTCTGTGAACTATAAGCTGTCATTTTCACTTATTGAATGCTAAGCATGCTAGACCTTGATTGAGACCTTGTGTGATACTTTGTGTGAGCTATAACCCTCCAAGTTGCTATTATCATCACTTATACATACCCGCTGATTTGTGGTGCATAAATTTGTGAGCATTGAAGTCATCGACCCCTGTTGCTACTTTGCCTTGGCTGATTGCCATGAGAGCTTAGCTCGAAGTGGTGATGTGATCACAAAACCCCCGCGATATCTCGCATGTTTGTGTATAACCTCTGAAAGTGAGGTCAACTGACCTTGTTGGCAACTGTGTTAGCAACAACTTCGCAATTTGTGTGTGAATTAGTTTTTTGCAATTGTGTTATCGGCATACTGTGTGAATGCTCCTGAAATGTGTGTGAACCTTTGGAGTTTGAGTGAGTGTTGAATATTTGAAATAGTGATAGCAATTAGTTGTTTTTCAAATACACAACCCAAGACATGCTTCACCACGAGTGAGCACATCCAAATTTGCACCATGCACAGTTTTTACTTTCCTTGTGCACTTGTGACTTTGTCTTTGTGTTACTGCCGTGCACAAAACCAGTGCATAAGGCGATCTTTGCACAAAGGCTGTGTATGTACACTTGCTAAGCTGTCTTTGAGCACAAAGCTTGTCTTTGTCTTGTGCACTCTCCAAAGCACCCCTGTGTGCTAGAAATTGTGTGTAATTTTTGTTGTTTTTCCTGGGCTGTACACTTGCCAACCACTGAAGCCCACATAAACTGGGCTGTAAACCTGCCCAAACTAAAGCCCACATACTGGGCCGTGCAATAACTGGGCTGGAGCCCACCTAATCATCTGGGCCTTACAGCATCAAAAAGTACTGTTTTGGGCTTGAGCCTGGAATTAGTGTATCATTTTAGTAGTCTTTGCTTATCTGTGTTGAACTTGATTGTATGTTAACATGCTAGATGCGCTAGCTAGGCTATGATTGTGTCTTTTAGAGACCAAACAAATCGACTAGTTAGAATCCGCCCGACGAAATTGTCGGCATACCCGGTTCTTCAACGAAATCCCAAGCCCATCGGAAACGAAACCATGGGTGATGAACAAAACCAACCCCGTAGTCTCAAGGACTACATGTACCCAACTAGGGCAAGCCAGCCCTCTTGCATCATTCTGACCCGTCGATGCCGGTCGGGTTTGGCGAAAGCAAGCACCATTCACATGCTACCCGTGTTTAGAGGGGTCGATCTTTGAAAACCCCTACCATCACGTGAGAGATTTTGAGGATATTTGTGGGACTGCGTTTTAACCAAATGCCGAGGAGTCCCTCAAATTGAGATTGTTTCCTTTTTCTCACAAAGACAAAGCCAAGTCATGGCTTCATTCCCTACAACCACAGTCCATTAGAACGTGGGATGACCTCACAAAAGAGTTTTTCAAAAGTTTTCCCAAACCATAAGACAGCGACAATTTGCAAAGTCTAAATGGTTTTGTGCAATTAGAAGACGAAACTCTAGCAAAGTACTTGGAGAGATTCAATGAATTATTACTCCAATGTCCCCACCATGGTTTTGAAAAATGGAGACTCGTGCAAATCTTGTATGAGGGTCTAGATGTTAGAACCCGTACCACGGTCGAGTCAATGTGCAATGGTGCATTTATTGACAAAAGTGTTGATGAGGCTTGGACTTTCTTAATCGAAGTTGTTGAAAAGACTCAACACTGGGAGTCCATCAAGTGAACCAAAAAGGACTACCCCTGTAGGTAATGTTCATAGAATCGAGTCTGACTTTGAGGGAAATGCAAAATGGCATCTTTGGCCCGGAGAATAGAAATGCTTGAGTTGCAAAAGAATGTAAAATCTAATGCCCCCACTCTCCGTGAACAAATTGAAATGGCCACTTGTGCCGCATGCCATAGCTACGACCACCTAGTGGACAAGTGTCACGACTTACATGCATTTCAAGAGTCAAAACCGAGCAAGCCAATGCATTGTACCATAGGCAAGAGAACAACCCGTATTCTCAAACCTACAACCCGGGATGGAGGAATCACCCTAACTTCTCATGGTCTAAAGGACCAAGTACAAGGGGGACCAACAAATAACAACCAAGGATACTCATATCCTAGAAACCCCCAAGTACAACCACATCCTCGTACCCTGTAGAGAAAAAAGACTAGCTTAGAAGATCGTGTGTCGGTCTCACGTTAACCCAAAATCTTTCACAACTTCGAGAAAACCACCGACCAACGTTTCACAAGTCTAGAACTTAAAATGGGTCAAATCTGTGATGCATTGAATGAGAGAGAAAGGCAAACTTCATAGTCAACCCCAACAAAATCCAAAGAATGTGTTTCAAGCGAGGCTCCTCTACTCTCGCAATGAAACTTCACATAGTCATGCGAATGCTGTCACCACTCTCCGTAGTGGTAGAGTTGTTGAGAACAATGTAGGTGTACCACAGTCAAGCGAGTCTCCATCAGACTCCCCAGTACACACAACACCACAGAAAACATCTACTGTAGAAAAAGAATCTGAGCATGTTGATAAACCCAAGAGTCCTACTGATATAGATGTTCCTTTGCCAAGTCATGCACCTGTTGCTCCATTCCCACAGAGGTTGGTGCAGCAAAAAGGGGGTACCCAGTACAACAAGATTTTGGAAATGTTCAAACGAGTTGACATAAACATTCCATTTCTCGAAGCAATCGGCAAATACCCACCTATGCTAAGTTTTTGAAGGACTGTGTGCACACAAAAGCGAAAGCTTCATGTGCATAAGCGTTCCTTTTCACGAGCAAGTAAGTTCAATTATTCAAAACAAAACCCCACCTAAGTTTAAAGACCCAGGTAGCCCAACTATCTCTTGCACTATAGGTGATCATACAATCATAAAAGCTTTATTGGACTTAGGAGCTAGTGTGAATCTACTGCCATATTCTGTGTATGTGCAGTTAGGTCTTGGGGAATTGCAACCTACCCCCGTTACGCTACAATTAGCGGACAGATCTGTGAAAATCCCCCGTGGCATTGTTGAAGATGTGCTAATCAAGGTTGATAAATTTTATTTCCCTGTGGACTTCATTGTGTTAGATACTCAACCTGTGCAAAATCCTGAAAATCATATTCCCGTTATCTTAGGACGTCCCTTCTTGGCAACGTCAAACGCTATCATAAATTGTCGTAGCGGGATATTGAATTTGTCTTTTGGCAACATGACTGTAGAACTGAATGTCTTTCGTGTGAATCAACAACCCATAGAGTGTGATGATGATGAATTGCACGAGGTTAACATGATTGAGTCTGATTCAAGACTCATTGTCTGACATCTTATCCGTGGACCCTGTGCAAGCATGTTTAGATAATTTTGACTTAGATCTCTTCAATTCTGAGTACATTAGTGAAGTCCACTCTTTGCTAGAGTCTGTGCCACCTATGGATATTGCTAAATGGCAGAATGCAGTGGAACCCCTTCCACTTTCTGATTCCAAATATGCCCCACCTCTTGATATACCACCTAAGCTTGATTTGAAACCATTACCTGATACCTTGAAGTATGCTTTCTTAGGTCCTTCTGATACTTTACCTGTGATTATTGCATCATGTTTAGACACGGAACAGGAAAGCCAACTTTTAGAAGTACTTAAAGAACATAAAGGATCCTTAGGTTGGACCATCTCAGATCTTAAGGGTATAAGTCCCACAATTTGCATGCATCACATAAACCTTGAAGAGAACACTAAACCATCTAGGGAAATGCAAAGGAGACTTAACCCCAACATGAGAGATGTTGTTGAAGGTGAGATCTTGAAATTGTTTGATGCGGGTATCATTTACCCAGTTCCCGATAGCTAGTGGGTCGAGTCCATTCGAGTAGTACCCAAAAAGTCCGGCATTACTGTAGTTCAAAATGAGATGAACGAGCTTGTTCCCACCCTTGTGACCACAGGGTGGCGAGTTTGTATTGATTATAGGAAACTGAACACAGTAACAAAGAAAGACCATTTTCCCCTTCCCTTCATTGACCATATGCTAGAAAGGTTGGTGAAGCATAGTCACTATTGCTTCTTAGATGGCTATTCTGGCTACAACCAAATTCACATAACACCCGAAGACCAACAAAAGACCACATTTACATGTCCTTATGGAACATTTGCTTATCGTCGTATGCCTTTTGGGTTGTTTAATGCACCCGCCACTTTTCAACGTTGCATGATGAGCATATTTTCGACATGGTAGATAAGTTTCTTGAAATTTTCATGGATGATTTTTCGGTGTTTGGTTCTTCTTTTGATGAGTGTTTGCATCACCTCACTAGTGTGCTGATTAGGTGTAAGGAAAAGAGTTTGGTTTTGAATTGGGAAAAATGTCATTTCATGGTTAACTCAGGCATTGTTTTAGGGCATATCATCTCGGAAAAAGGCATAGAAGTAGACAAAGCCAAGGTTGATCTCATTCAACACTTGCCTCAACCTCGTTACGTGAGGGACATAAGATCATTCTTAGGCCATGCGGGTTTTTACTGTGATTCATCAAAGACTTTAGTAAAATTTCAAGACCTTTGTGTAACCTTCTTGCAAAAGATGTTGCATTTGTCTTTGATGATGCTTGTAAGGAAGCATGGGAGTGGCGAAGGCTCTCCTTACATCGCCCTATAGTTATACCACCCGACCGGACATTACCATTTGAGATTATGTGTGATGCGTCTGACTATGCTGTAGGAGCTGTTTTGGGCCAGCGAGTAGACAAACTCCCATATGTGATCTACTATGCTAGTAAAACACTTAATGATACTCAATTGAATTATTCCACTACTGAGAAAGAGTTGCTAGCTGTTGTGTTTGCATTAGATAAGTTTAGATCTTATTCGATAGGGTCTAAGGTCATCATATATTACGACCATGCTTGCATTGAGATATCTTTTGTCTAAAAAAAAGATGCTAAGGCTCGTCTAATTCGATGGATACTCTTGTTACAAGAGTTTAACCTCGAAATTCGAGATAAGAAAGGGTCAAAAAATGTTGTTCTTTGATCACTTGTCTAGGTTGAATGTTGAATCTATTTGATGAATCGTCTTTGATTAGAGAGTCATTCCACGATGAACAATTGATGCTTGTGTGCGAAATGCCTTGGTTTCTTTGATATTGTGAACTACCTTGCTACTGGGTAGAATGCCCTTGCATTGGTCTAAACAAGACCGTTCTAAGTTCTTGGCTGAAGTTAAACATTTCCTTTGGGATGACCCATATTTGTTTAAGACCAAATCATTGCCCTGCCAAGACCAAATCATTAGGAGATGTGTCCCCAATTCTGAACAAAGGGACGTCATTTCTTTCCTGTCATGACCATGCATGTGGAGGCCACTTTAGTGCCAAGAATACTACCGCAAAGATCTTGCAAAGCGGTTTCTCTTGATTTGTTTAAGGATAGCCATGCTTTTTGTGTTGCTTGTGACCGATGCCGAGAAATTAGGAAGTATCTCTAAGAGAAACATGATGCCCTTACAACCCATTTTGATTGTTGAGCTGTTTGATGTTTGGGGTATTGATTTCATGGGTCCATTTCCTAACTCGAAGGTAAGTTATACATTCTTGTTCTTTGTTGATTATGTCTCTAAGTGGGTAGAGGCCATTGCATCCAAAACCAACGACCATAAAGTTGTTCTTTCTTTTCTTAAGGAAAACATTTTCTCCCGTTTTGGAACCCCTAGAGCAATAATCAGTGATGGAGGTAGTCATTTTTGCAATAGACCCTTTGAATCACTAGTGCGCAAGTATGGAATCACTCATAAGGTAGCAACACCTTACCATCCTCAAACTAGTGGCCAAGTAGAAGTTTCTAATAGGGAAATTAAGCATATTCTTGAGAAGACAGTCAATCCCTCTAGGAAAGATTGGTCTTTGCGCTTAAACGATGCTTTATGGGCCTATAGAACTGCATACAATACTCCCATTGGGATGTCTCCTTACAGACTTGTGTACGGTAAAGCATGTCATCTCCCTGTAGAGTTAGAACACCGTGCATATTGGGCTGTGAAGAAATTGAATTTTGATCTTGATAAAGCTGGTACCCAAAGAAAGCTTCAACTCGATGAGTTAGAAGAATTGATAAATGATGCATATGATAGTGCCAAAACGTACAAACAGAGAATGAAAGTGTTTCACGACAAACGCATTCTCAGCGCAGAGTCCTTCAGAACCAGGTCGAAAGTTTTATTGTACAACACTCGTTTGCACTTGTTTCCGGGAAAGCTACGTTCTCGATGGTCGGGACCATTCTTGGTACGCACAGTTTTCCCCCATGGAGTGTTGAAATTGAAAACCCAAAGCAACCAAGAACATCTTCAAGGTCAATGGTCAAAGATTGAAACCATTTCTCGGAGCATCTTCCACCGAGAAGTTGAGACCGTCGACTTGGAAAACCCCATCTATGTGGACTGAACTGGTTCACTTGTGTACATACCTATGGACTAAAAATCCATCATCATCTTTCCCTTTTCTTTTTCTTTTTTTGCATAGTTTTTATGTGTGCTAACCAAATTTTTTGTCTTGCCCTTTGGTTGTTTGCTTTCAAAGCATTCATCCTCCTTTGGTTTAGCAACACCTTTGTACATCCGGTAATCTCTTCCCTTTTCTTTACTCAACATAGTTCTCTTGGTATGTGATTGTTTAAATTCTTATCATCTTGTTGACACATTGAGGACAATGTTTGATTTAGGTTTGGGGGTGCATTTGCATACGAGTTTTTAGTCTTTTATTTCAAAAAAAAAAATCAAAAAATCAAAAAAATCAAAAAATTCAAAAAAATTCAAAACTCTTTGTAAATATGTACATAAAAACCTCCAACTTTTAGAGATCTTAGAGTCACTAGCATGCTTCTAGCTATGTTTACATAGAGAGTCGACCGAAATAACGAACTTGAAGTCTTGGAGAACACAATTGATGAGTACCAAATATTGCATATTTATACACCTTTTTATTGGCATTTAACTCATCTTTTGTGCTCAGAAATCAGATATTATCCCAGATTCTATATTTTCTTTGTTTTCAAGAATAAATATTTGTACTAATTAATTTTGTGTTTTTAGGTAATAAATAAAGCTCGGAGAAATTGAGGAGCTAAAAGAGCAGGTGGGAGGCAAGCGTCTATGGAGTTGAGAGCCAAAGCCCACGCGCGTGCATCGGTTGCAACCCAACTTGCAAGACATGGGCTTGAGCTAGCCATGACCCGGATCCGAGCCCATCCACCCCTTGCCGTTGAGATCACGCCTAGCTACATCCTACGGTTGCTCCTTCACTCACATCATTTCTCGCTGCTCCAACTAAACACCAAATCACCCCGAGTCTCCTTGAGCTGTTCAGATCTCCCTCAGCTACATCCTACGCTCGCTCCGCCTTCCTCATCAAACTTCGATGCCTCCGCGCCACAACAAAATCACCTAACCCTATACCCCGTCGACCTAACCCATTTCTCTCTTCATCTTCTCTTTCTTCCCCATACCTCTGCTCAGAAACCCTCACCTTCTTTCTCTCTTCCCATACCAGTGCAGAAACCATCATCACCACCACCCTATCTCCTGTCGCCATCGCCTCTAGCTACATCACCACCTTCTCCGCCACCCTCGCATCACTCATCTCCATCCGTAGCTTCTCACTTACCCTAGAAGCTAGGTTTGAGATGATTGAAGTTAGGGTTTTCACCAACAACCTCGCATGGACGATTCGAGCGGGGAGAGAGGCGGGGTTCGCTTGATTTGTAAGTTTGGTTGTTAGAGAGGTAGTTTGGAGAGTATAAATTGATGTTTTGATTTGTGAGAGAGACAGTCAATTTTAGGGTTCATAGTTAGTTTGCAATTTTAATTTGAAGTTTGCTTTTATGCTTAACATGTTCTAAATTACCTTGCTAGGATTAAAAATGAAACCCTAGTTCATTGTTCTGCTATTCAACTTTATTTGAGTTGTTCTTGCATATTAAATTCTAAGATAAGTTCAATTCCAGCACACTATTGCTTTGCTCTCACAATGGATGCCATGTATCCATTGTAGTCGAGGATAACTTCTTGTGGAGAGTGTGTTTCAGCTCAAACTTCATCCAATACTGCTAACCCTTTGATTAGTTGTGCTTAATTAGACAACTAGTGCTCTGAGTTAGCACCTTTAGCTGATAATTGAACAATCACCTGGTGAAACCCCTTAGGTATATGGTAGTCTGACACACTTCCCTTACCTATAATAGGAACAAGAACTCTCAAATTAGTTGAAGCTCATAACCTGAATTAGGGTGGATTTGATAATCCTAGTACCTGCAAACTTCAATACTCATATTTCTTCTTACTTTTAGCTTTGTAACCTTCAACTCAGTCGTAAAGACTATAAACAAACCCATATAATTGAGTTACCAAACCCTGAAATCGGTTGAGAAACTCTTAGAACAACCTTGCACACACTAGTTCTCTCGTGGGTTCGACCTGTGCTTGCCACTGCCTCCAAAGGCACTGTGCACTTGCAGATTAAGACGTAGGAAAAACACTTTTATAGACCTACCAACAATCGGGTTTCTTAGTTGATTAGAGCGTTAAAGTTGGATTTAACCATACCGGAGGGCGAATTAGGTGCTTTTTAGACATTCGGTAGTAGAATTGTGATCACCCATAGTGGAGACTACCCATTTTACATCAAGCGAGGTATCAACCTTCATTTTTTATAACTTTCTAGAAAAGCTGTTAGAGTGTGTGTCACCGTACGTCAATTCCGGGTAGGAATGGTGAGATACCCAACTTCGCACCACTTTCAAAAGACTATTTTTGATCTCTTGAGTGCTAATTTTGTCAATCATGAGGGTGACGTTTAAAGATGAAAACTCCTTCTAAATATTGATTTGCAGTTAGCATCACTCACTCTCTCTCCCTCTCAACAACATCAACACATTCATAGAAACACATAATCGTCAAAGCCAGTTTTAGCATCGGCGAATATTTGAAGAAAAGTTGAAATAGTCCAAGGTTCACGTGCAACAAAGAAAAGAAAAGAAAATAGGATGAGAATTAATGAAGTTTGTGAAATCAAGACAATACAAGTTGTGAAAAAAATTGAGTTTTATTGTTTTATTGTTATTTTCATTTCATGTATTAAGAAAAAAAAAAAAAAAAAAATTGTCAAGTTTTTGTGAAGTTCAGAAGTTCGTCATCAACAATTGAAGACCGAAGACCGAAGATTGAAGACGTTTCTATGAATGCTGAGAGAGTGATATTAATTGCCGATCGGGTGAGAAGGTAAGTGAGTACTCCCATCCTTGCTAATGGTTGATTTCCCTTCTTAGAGATCATCGAGAAAAGATTCTTTGTCCACACTTCTATGGAGTCTCCGGAAATTATTTCGGAAGGTTATCCTTCTTACCTTCAACGTGTGCAGGATTTCTCTCTTTATTCCTGCCTGCACACATGAGAGACTAAAAAAGCGATCTTTTGAGTGCAATTATCATAAAACCCTAATGGTGAGGCAGAAGTCGAGGCTTATGATCACAATCGAATCCGAACTCTTTCATATGGTATGGTTACTTCTCGCTCAGCACTTAAGGATGAGAATGCGTTCTTTAGTAGTTCTAACTTCGTGTTACTAGCATGCAGAACTCTATGTCCTCATAGCTCCTTGGATGCTTGAGACTCTTTTACACTCGAAGTTGGAGAAGGTTTTGGTGGGTACACCTGTAAACCCTCACGAGACTACAACTCGTCCACTAGGGACACCTAGGGGTTTAAAGGCTTAGTGCATACGCTAAATGCATTCGAGAGACCAAATGACGGTGGTATAGTTAGGATTTCTTAATTTCTGTTTCACTTGAGGACAAGTAAAATTCAGGTTTGGGGGTATTTGATGAGTGCCAAATATTGCATATTTTTACACCTTTTTATTGGCATCTAACCCATCTTTTGTGCTCAGAAATCAGATATTATCCCATATTCTGTATTTTCCTTGTTTTCAAGAATAAATATTTGTACTAATTAATTTTGTGTTTTTAGGTAGTAAATAAAGCTCGGAGAAATTGAGGAGCCAAAGAGCAGAAAATTGGAGGCAAGCGTCTATGGAGCAGAAAGCCAAAGCCCGCGCGCGCATCAGTTGCAACCCAACAAGGAGCAACCCATTCACAAGACATGGGCTTGAGCTAGCCAAGACCCAGCCCATAACCCGGATCCGAGTCCGTTCTTTCCTGAGCCGTGCGATCTCGCCCAGCCGCATCCAATGCTCGCTCCGTCCTTCCCATCAACACTCGATGCTCCTGCCTCACACCATAGCCATCAAACCCTTCATCCATCGACCAACACCTCATTTCTCACTTCTCTTCTCTTTCTTCTTCCTCCGACACAAACCAGAGCTCCACCTCCTTCACCCGACCAGATGCAGAACCACCTCACCTCCATCACCATCTTCTTCCACTGACACCAGCACCATCAGAGCCACCACAGCCATCTTCGCCCCCTCTCTAGGTCTAGCTATCTCTTTATTAGCTTCTCTCATAACCCTAGAGGCTAAATTAGAGATAGATAGAACTAGGGTTTCACCAACAGCTCATGCATGGCTACCAGAGACGAATTCGCAGAGGGAACAAGATTGGGTTGGCATTTATTGTAAGTTTTGAGCGATTTGTGAGATATAAATTGATGTTCTTTGTGAGAGAAAAGGTAGTCAATTTTTAGGGTTTAATTGTGTAATTTAATTTCAGTGTTCTTATTATGTTTATCATGTTCTAAATCAATCGCTAGGATTTAAATGAAACCCTAATTCTCATTCGTTGTTCAATTTGTGTTTGAGTTGTTTTTGCATGCTTAAGTTAGAAGATAAATTCAATTATATCACTTCAATGCTTTACTCTCACAATGGATGCCATGTATCCATTGTAGTTAGGCTAACAATGTATTGATTGTGCTTGAGCTCAAGCTTTAGAGATTGTTGCTAACCCCTTGACTAGTTGTACTTAATTAGACAATTAGTGCTCTGGATTAGTATCTTCAGCTGACAATTGAATTATCCCCTGGTGAAATTCCTTAGAAAAGTGATAGAGCTGACATACCTCCCTTATCTGTCACAGGAACAAGAACAATCAAACTAGTTGAATTACATAACTTAAATTAGTGGTGGATTTGACAATCCTAGTGCCTTTAACCTCAATACTTGTATTTCATCTTGTTTTCATTACTATAACTCCAACTCAGTCGTATCGACACCAAAACCCCCATATTTGTGTTACCTTGTCTAGAAATCAATTTAGTAAGCTCTACATCAACCTACACAGCAACTCCATTTCTTTGTGGATCGACCTGTACTTTCCCTTGCCTCCAATAGGCACTGTGCACTTGCAGTATTACAAGTAGGCATAAAATAAACCCCATTATACAACCTACCAGCCAAGCACCCCCACACTTTGAAGTAATCATAAGATGGTTGTCTACCTTTCCATAACTCATATGGAGTTTTATCGATCCTTTAAAGGGTACTCTGTTCAGATGTAATTGGCGGAGAGGATAGCCTCCCCACAAATTCGAAGGTAATCCCGAATTAATCAACATGGCATTCATCATATCCTTAAGGGTACGGTTCTTACGTTGACTACACCATTGGATTGAGGTGAATAAGGGGTCTGTAGTCTCATGTATTATGCCATGTTCTTCACAAAAATCTCCTACGGGAATTTCATACTCACCACCACGGTCAGACCTAATAGTTTTAATGGTAGTATTCAATTGGTTTTCGACTTCACTTTTATATATCTTAAAGGCTTCTAAGGCATCATCCTTCCCTCTAAGTAAGTAAACATGGGAAAGATTTTGTACAATCATCTATAAAAGAAATAAATCATTTCTTACCACCTCTTGTTTGAACTGACTTCATATCAACTAGGTATGAGTGGATTAAATCCAAGGGTTTAGAGTTTCTCTGGACATTCTTATTGAATGATTTCTTAGCATGCTTAGATTCTACGCAAATCTCAAACTTATGATTTTTATCTAAAGTGAATTTGGGTATGCATCCTACGCTAGCCAATTTATGCATTGATTTATAGTTTACATGACCAAGTCTACCATGACAAACGTTCAATGACACACATGTAAGCGAAGAATCATTCAATTTCAATTCAGAGAGGTTACATTAATTTTATAAAGACCCCGATCTTATAACCCTTACCCACATAATCACTGCACTTAGTTACTATAAGTTTTCCAGACTCAATTGTAACTTTAAAACCCTTATCATCTAAAACAGAACAAGAAACAAGATTTTTGCGGATGTCCGGGAACATGAAGAACTTCATTCAATGTGGAGAGTCTTTCAGGATGTGAGCTTCGGGACAGACCTTTCCTTTTCCCGCAACCTCGATGCTGAGATGAGTTACCCATATAGAGTTTCTCGCCTTCCCATACCCTGGGTAGGAGGTGAACATGTATCTGTTCCCACAAACATGCTTGGTAGCTCCAGAGTCTACCCACCAGTCCATCACATTGGTCACCAAATTAACTTCAGACACTACAGTATAAAACTCGTCTTTGCTCTTCTCAACCAAGTTAGCATTATTCTTCTTATCCTTACGTTGTTTACAGTGAACTGCCATATGACCAGTATTTCCACATACCCAACAAGGAACTTTAATTTTAGTAATGCCGGAATGCAAGTTTACGAAACATACCTTTCTTGTTAGGTCCATGCTTCAATCATGACATTGTTGTTGTCACCTTTTCCGGCTTTGGATGACTTGTGTTGGACATATGAGCTTTGTTAGACATGTCCCTTGCAGATGACACGTTCTTGTCTTTGGTGCACAACATCTCTTCCACTTGAATCTTCTTTCCCAATTCAACCATGTTGATCTCGCTGACTTCATGTCTCAGCTTTTTCTTGTACTCCGACCAAGAAGATGGTAACTTCTCAATCACCGCAGACACTTGAAACGTCTCATCAATGACCATACCTTCAGCAAGAATCTCATTAATGATTTGTTGAAGTTCGAGGAATTGATCAACAACAGACTTATCATTCGTCATCTTGAACTCCATAAACTTTTCTACCAGAAATTTCTTGCTTCCTGCAGTCTTAGCTTGGTACTTTGCTTCTAACGCAGTCCATAACTCATAAGCAGTCAAGTTATCTTTGGCATTGTAAAAATCATACATCGCATCTTCCAAACCATTCATGATATGATTTTTAGCCATATAGTTACCCCTTGTATAATACGTTCTATCTTCATCGGTATTATCTTCAACATCCATCAAAACATCAAGAGGACCTTGTAGTACTGCGTCCAAATCATGATTGCTCAGAAAGAACAACATCTTGGATTGCCATCTCTTGAAATCCTTTTCGTTAAAATTATGTGGTCTTTCAACGTTAACGTTCATCTTTGTTTCCATAGTTGACATCGTTGCAAGGAAAACTAATGTGTTAATATTGTTGGAATCTTGCAACAATGAACATCACGTTAGATGTATCAAAAATAATATGTAAAGAACTAATGCGAAACAACTCTACCAAATAACTTGACGAGGGCAGAATCACAGGTTCAACAAGTTGTCCTTAACACATTAGTTTGCGCATATACTCGAGTTGAGTAATGCTAAACCCCTCACAGCAAAGATGTGTCCAGGATAAGACTGCCCGATATAACTTGAGTTAGCACAACGCAAGTTACCCACTCTTCGAACTCAGCAACGGGGATGGATGTAAAAACGTATGGAGAAACCCTAGAATAAAAGAAGAATTTTTCGGTGTATTGAAAACAGATTTTCGAGTTGTATTTATAGGATGAAATACTTGCAAATCAAGTTAGGTTTTGATTTTCTTCAAAAACATGCAAAACACGTAAAAGGAATTTACCCAAAAATAAAACTCTTAAGAAATAATTTTGGAATTAATTTCCTAAAGAAAAAATTCGCCCAAAAATAAATCCGTCTAGAAAAGGGACTTGGTGCATGGCATACGCGCATATCGCATGGTTAAAAATATGTATTTTTGCACACCCGCTCCACCCACGTTTTACAATTCGTACATAAGTGTATGATTATATAGTGGAGCTCCTCTTTAGTTTTCCACAATGTGGGACTAAAGGTTCCACCTCATTCACCCAAAAATGAGTGAGTATCCTTAGACCCTTAGGTCATTAGATCAAACCACACCAAGACCATAAAACCTTTTAATTAAAACTCATTTTCTCCAACAGGTTATGGATAGAGTTTGTTGTAGGGAGGCTGTTGGTTGATCGAGTAGAAGGAAGAGTCTGTGATGGTATGGAAATACTGGCCGAGTAAGGGAGAAGATCATGGAGCTCGATAGATGATGTGATGGAGCTCGTTGTTGGACAAAGATCGATGATGACTGAGTTATTGGTTGGATTAATGGCAATGCTTTTACTGAGGCAGAGAAGACGATGGTTGCAACTGCCATCGGTGAAGCTTGCTGTGATGCTCGATGGACAGAGTCTGTTGTGGTGGTTGGATGATTGAAATGTTATGTGATCGATGGAAGGACTGAGAAGGGGCTGAGATGAATTCGATTATGACGATGAGCTAGCTGTTTCTTTTGATTGATGGAGAATAGTTCGAGAACAATACAGGGAAGGTGCTATGCTAGATAACAGAGAATGATGCTGGTGATTACGAGTTAGGTTGTGCGAGTCCAAGTCGGTGAAGGTGTTGATGCTATTTCGAATGGGAATTGGAGACAGGAAAGTGAGAGTTGTATGAGAACTGTTGGAAAGAAGGAAAGAAATAATAAAAGTTACAGGAGAAGTTACGTGCGGGAAGTCCTGACATTAGAAGAAAAGAAGAACAAGAGAAAAGTTAACAAAGTACAACTTGCGGTAGGAAAGTCTTGGCCGTAAGAAGGGAAGGCGAAAAATAGGCTGTCAGTTTGGGAAGATGGACAAGCCAAATGAAGAAGAGTTGATTTGGGCCGGACTAATTGTTGTTCATTTCCGAGCCCATGAAAAGTATTTTGACGTGGGCTATGAGAACTTGCACGGATTTGGCAAGGTTTTGGCTCGTTTTGGCGACTGTTTTACACGAGATTTGGAGCACAGTCACTTCTACAATTTTGGAGACTATATAAGAAACACTTCTTAACCTAGATAATAACACATCCTACATTTCATAATACACTTTTGTTCTTCATAAAATATTCTAGGGTTTACCCATTTAGGGGGAAACCGGGTAATTGTGTAATCATGAGAAGCTAAACCTTTGTTGATTAAGGATGAATTCAATGTTCTAGCATGAAGCTTTATTAGTTACATAAATCTATTCGGAGTTATAATCACATAATCGTTTGTTTTCACTATTTCTAGGGTTTATGGTTGATTAATTAGATTGTTGGAGTGCACGCTGGATTAATCTTTTGATCATTATATTGCTAGTAAAGGGTTAGGATATCCATGTAATTGTTGAATAACCCTTACACAAGTAGAGAACGTGAGACCTCACAGAGGGATTCTGTGGAGCAATCGTGTGTGAAGACAACACTAGTAAGTGGACCTTGTGCTAAGAGTTTAACTGCTAGGATCAACCTAAGTTCACATAACTTAAAGCTTCCGTTGGGTTACACCTTGAGTGCGCTACTACTTGGTGGTTCAGTTGGATAGAAATATACGAGCGCTTCGGTATCCGGTTACATAAGGGACTTTGGGGATCGCACTGAGCCAGCTGCTTTCCTACGGTTGGTGATGAATGGTTCTAACAAAGATAGATAAGTATACTAATCCAGTTATCGCTTGGTAACAACGAAGGATTCCTTGATCATATTTTTATTATTTATTTGTTATTCTTTTACTTTAAAACAATCCCCTCTTTGTATTTTATTTTGTTTCGCTATCTAAATAACTTATCAATTACACAGCTCTCTGTGGGAACGATCTCTTACTACCGCTATATTACCAGTTAATTAGTAGGAAATATCTCGATTAATTTGTTGTGGTTACGACATGCATCATGATCAATCAATCATGATAGATAATCAAATGAATCTAAATGTGTTTCAAGAGTTGTTCAAATGTTCATCATCTTATGAAACATGTATACAAACCATTTGAAACAAAATCGGTTTGGTTTGTAATCGCACAAAGTACTTATACAAGAACCAATTCATGAACATAATGCCACAGTTTGAAAACTAGTTCACGAACCTGATTTCATGAGTATGAAAATCACACTTTACCGATTTTAGAACTTAACCACTCTGTTCGCAAACTGAGTACGCGAACAAGGGTTCCGTACTTGGCTTTGTCCAGCGTTCGCAAACAGGGCACGAGAACATCATCTCCAGACTTGGCCTTGTCTAGCCATTCGCAAACAAGGTACGTCAACAACATCTCCGTACCTTTTCACAGGAAACTAGTTCGCAAACAATAGTTCCGAACCTGAACTAGACTTGCACAGTTAGTATACTAAGTATACACCCTGTATTGTATCCAAACATGGTAGTCGTTCTAAACCTTATTTAATCATTGAAACATCCTTGGAAGACAACAATGGTAACCATACACATACCACTAGCTTCAAATAATTTTCAAGTGATTAATCAATCAATACAAAACTTTTCAAGTTGACATCAAATGACCATCTCACACAAATCATGTAAGATTTTCAAGTCATGTTCACATGATCATCTTTGACTTAATATTTAGTTTCCAACAAATAAATTATCTCCAACTAAACTCGTTAAGAATACGATGAACTTAGCTAAAGCTAAAAGCTTTCAACACATATTTCGAGAAATAGATAAGCGAGTTAAGTTCAGCTCGAAATATCAAATGTGTATAATGTAAAGTCTATATAGCTATACGACTTAGTCTCATTAGAAGATATAACATAATAGACTTCTAAGTGATATATAAGTTTTAGTCTCCACATAATTTTTGTTGATGAAGTTCCTCCAAGATCTTAAGTTGATCTTCTTCTTCAATTGGTGAACGTCGTGAAGTCTAATGCTCAACTACACACTTTTATCCTAATTCGAGACATAGCTATAAGTAGACTAGAAATCAAGTATATAGTTTTGATCAACTAAACTTGACAAACAAGCTTGAGATAGCAACGCTTGCGAGTTCGACCGAGCAGTGCTATAACAATCTCCCCCTTTGACAATTTTAGTGACAAAACTGTTAATACATATGGATTACAAAATAAATAAACTTTATAGCTTCTGATCCATCATGCTTGATTTCCTTGGCTCTTCAACTTCCTTGAATTCTTCGTTACTTCAGGTTCTCCATCGATTTTGAATGTGTTCAACTCAACATCATTGTTGTTGAAGATCCGTAGCAATAAAAATATACAGAAAACTAAAATTTTCAATCATTGTTATTCAGTGTCATAGTATTATTATATAAAATAAAAGTCCAATTGCATCACAACTTTGAAATAATAAGGGCTTTTTACAAAAATAGGCCTATTTTTTTGGCGCTTTTCAATTCTAGGAAACTTTTTTTATTTATTGCTAGACTAGGCAAGTTTTGACCAAAAGTGATGGATGGAAAGTTAGCACCGTTAGGTGTAACTAAAAAGACCTAAAAGTCCTTTGAATCGGTTATTTTGGCCCAACAACCCATGTTGACTCTTGTATATGTCACCACATATTGCTTATGTGGCACTACTTATGTGGAGCTGCTGCGTGGAACTTCTTACGTGGCTCGCTCATTTGCATCTCGCATCTCTCTTTTGTAGCTTCATCTCAACTGGTAAACAATCCACAAACCCAAATCGGTTTCACACAATACCACCAGTGCCATATTCCTTCTAAGTCAATACCTCATGTCGTACATCCCTGTAGACTACCACCACTTGCAGCTCACTGCTCAGCTCATTCATTGTAGACTTTAACACCATATTTACCTACTTCTTAGTTCCTGCAAACTTCCCAGCATCACACTTGCAGGAAATATTCATTGTGATCCGCCTGACCTTGTCTTCTCAAGCCAAAACCACCGCTCCAATACACATTCATTTCATTGCTTGATTAATCCATTCTACACCTTGTAAACAATAACACCAGCACTTTCTTCCTAGCTCAAGACCTCAAGATACAACTCAACCTGAGTTCCATGCCTGCAAGTTTCTTCCATCACCATTCCCTTGTAATGCTTTCAATTTGCAAAATAATCAATCCACCTGAACTGCCATACAACTCTTCTCAGCTACCTATTCCTTGTAACAATTCTCCTTCAATTCCTGCACAATAATGCACCCTAACATACATCTATACCAACTCAGGCCATTGCAATTGTCATATTATCACTACAGCACACTCAATCCCTGCTTAGCTTCCTTGGTCATATGTCACCTGCAACAACACCATTTCCTGACAAACAGCCATAGCTCCTTCCGCTTCCTACTCCATGGCAGCAGTTGCAAAAAAATCACCACACTGCAATTCAAACACTGACCCATTCTCAATTCATCTCAGATCACAATCTAGCTTGCAGTCTCCGTTCAACCTTACAGGAGCATAATTCTTCTTCCATTTCTCACTTCTTTGAATTCCTTTCATCTCATATCTGAGAACCCCATTTAATCATCATCTTCTCATCAAATCCAGTCTCCATAAGCATCTCCTTAAGCTTCAACTGATGAACCACCACAGCAGCAGACTATTTCCTCTATTTTCTCGGCCTCAGGATCCCCTCATTCTCTTGTCTGAAAATTAGTCAAACAAACACACAAATTCGTGCCATCTTGCTGCCAATTTCAGATTTGAATCCATACCCAGTCTTCTAATTCATCCGTTGAGCCTTAAACTCATAACAAATTCCATTTCTTTACTGCTTGTACATATCACAAAACCAAGATATTTGACTCAAACACAGAAAAACCCTAACCTGTTGATGAATCTCAGGTAGTAATTGATGGCGAACCCAAACTTTAATTTCATTAATCTTTAATCAATCACCAAATTACGGTATCATCTGTTCTTGATTCTTCATCTCATCACATAAATCCTAATTTCTCAGTCTTCTCAATCAAACCCTAATTGATTCACGCTACCACACAATTACCACCGGACCTATCTACTTATTATTGAATTCGAACTCAGTTCCATCTGATTCATTCACACCGTCAACTTCAAGCAAAAGCCATTCATAATCGTTTCCACATCATGATTTCTTCATCGGGATTCAATCAAACAATGAGACCCGGCAAAACCCATTCGATAATAACTATGATTCGATGCGCAATGCGGTGAAGTAGCTCAATCTGAATGAATGAATGTGTGGTTACAGAACACCACGAATCCGCTGGTGAAGAACAGAGATATGGAAGAAGAATAGATATGGAAGAGAGTCTCTTCAGATTGACACATGTGGGCAAGGGCATTTCAGTAATCTTACCACATCTATGAGATATCCCTACATGATATTTTGGCGAGATATTGACAAGTCAACGCAATAAATTGACCGAGATGGTTAAATTGGATGGAAACCGTTTAACTTGCCTAGTCTAGCAAGAAATAAAAAAGTGGCCTAGGAATGAAAGTGAGGGTTCGGATTGTGCCTATTTCTCGCAGATATATTCCAAATAATATTATGGTGATATGTATCACTCCCCCT
This sequence comes from Papaver armeniacum, assembly GCA_023531295.1. Classification (NCBI taxonomy): domain Eukaryota; kingdom Viridiplantae; phylum Streptophyta; class Magnoliopsida; order Ranunculales; family Papaveraceae; genus Papaver; species Papaver armeniacum. The sequence goes on from JAJJWW010006907.1 coordinate 70,395, forward strand.
TAGTCAATACTTTCATCTTATAATGAAAACCACTTCCCCTTACATAATGATCCGTAAACCATATGTATGTTGTGTGAACTACCAAATAATTCTCCTCATTTTTGTCAAAGTAAATTGACAAAGGTACGAAAACTACGAGATCATAATGAATTCTCAAAATATAATTCATGACTAAAAGAGAACATATCAACTTTGTTTCGATGATTTCACAAAGTCGAAACTTAGTGTATTCATCAAGGAGTTTATAAAGATACAAGATAACTCCTACAAAATTCCACAACCGCTCTCCCCACAAAGATATGGAAACTAAGCACCAATTCAATTAAGAAATCTCCCCCATTTGATGTCATTCCCAATAGAACAAATATAGACATGATCATAATAGTATGGTCATAGTATTAAGGAATTACACTACAAAGTATAACGCTTATCTTTTGAGCTTCATAGATATGACATCGACATAATCTTGTCTATAGTTTTATGATTACGGGTTTATGGTGAAGATTTCATCCTAGGAAGCAATGTTTTACATTTGTTTAAAGGAAGTAAGTTCATGAATTGAAAGGGAAATCAATAGGTTTATTGGTACAACTATTCATTGCATATTCTTTGGATAACCAATATGTGTGAGTTGGTAAAACCAATCTTAACTCAGGTTATGTATCTTGGTATAACCGATCACAATACCTAGGCTTATGATTTGGTATGAACGGTTCTGGTAATTGGTGTAACCGATCATAAGTGTTTGTGTGATCGATCCTTGTAATTGGTATGACTGATCCTAGTGACTGGTGTGACCAATCACAAGTAGATACCATGTGTAGATGGAACCGCGCGATCCTAGTGACTGGTGTGACCGATCACAAGTAGGCACCATGTTTGGTAGAACCGATCCATGTGATTGATATAACCGATCTGAACCGATGTATGTGACTTAGTATAACCGATCACAACTAACCATTGTGACTTGGTTTGACCGATTACATAGTAGACTTGAAGTTTTGGTTGAACCAATTCTAAACTTGTTTGGAAGTGTGGTAGAACTGATTCCAAGATGCAAATCCATGTATATTCGGAATAAGGATTTATAGTGTAAAGATGTTGACATACTTTGAACATATGCATTAACTCTTATCATTTATTGTTCAAAGATATTCCTTGGTACTCAAGGTGATCCTGTATCGAAATGAATTGAGAATATTTTAATTCGAAGTTTTTAATTTATGTTCTTTAGTTACCAAGCAATTAAAGCATATCTCTAGAAAATAAAAATTAGTAATGTGTATTTACTAATTGGTGATTAGAGAATTTCGAAAATATTGGACTACATTTATTGGAATTAGGAAAACCAAATTTGGCATTCATTGCATATATTAAAAATCTTTTCGGTTTTGGAAATTCCTTAGTACGCCGGTGTCCAAACTTCCTTGGTCTATCAATACCCAAGTTTTCATATCTAGCAAACTATCCTAAGATCCAGGCAAACTTCATATCTTGTTGTTTACGGGTGGAGCCGTCTATTTGAAGATGAAAATATCTCGAATTAGGTGAAATCTCTTACGACCGCTCGTTTAAAGATTTATGTGGGATCAAGAAGCTCTACGAGTACCGTTGGTAAGAAACTAGACAATTGCAGTGTTATTAGTTTTGGATTTGATTCGATTGACTAACGATTGTTGAAACTTTGATTGCACCTAGTTTGTAAATTCTTGAGAATCTTCTCTTCGATATAAGATTCACTCAATCAAAGTATTGACGAGATCTTTAGAACTAATGTTAGATCTAATGACATCTTATGATAATCCATTGTTAACAGACTCCATTTTGTGTGTGATTGATCACAAGAGGATTCAAGTGGTGTTGTGCAGGTATTTGAAGGCAATAGAATATTTGAAGACGGAGAAGAATTCTTATTAGTTTTTGTATCTTGTGGATTTAGTGCATAAACTTTAATAGGCTGGGATCCAACTAGAATCAGTTTATCTTTGATAGAGATTGATTAGTTGTGGGAGATTGAAATTCTCCATAGTTTCTCTTTGAGATCTATATCGATTGAGTGCGAATATAAACTTGACTATTTCGGTAGTTATTGGATAGATTGATCTAAGAAGACAAAAGATTTTATTAGATTATACATAAGATCCTTTGTACACGACTCATCTATATCTTGTATCAAGATTGAGAGTGGTTACCAAACAAATTCTTCCTTTGTTGTTTGGAATACGATCCAAAGGACTTGTTATTCACGTGCGTGACTCTAGAAGTCGAAGGCGCGGGGATACCGAGGGAACTAAGTATCTAGGGGTAGTTTGCTTGGTCTCAACGTACGAAGTTAGTATTATATTTTATGTAACGACTTAATTTCGAGAGTGTTCCAAACTGGACTAGGTCCGGGGTTTTTCCGCATTTGCGGTTTTCCTCTTAACAAAATCTTGTGCCGTGTTGGTTACTTTAATTCCGCATTATAATTGTTTTATATTATAATAAAGTAAATACACTAGTGCGTTAATCCTAATCACTTGATATTGATCTTATAGTAAATTGGTTTCGGACCGTAACTATTATCAAGTTGTCATATTATCTCGACTTTGTCCATAGACGATCACACTTGGTATCGGACTTACGGGTTGATATTTAAAAGATTGTGGTGTATTTGCGTACCCTTGTGTTTTCAAGGAAGAAGGTGCAAATTGCAGCAATTAATCAAGTTATATTAGATTTGAGGGAGCCTAATGGGTGTCTCACCCTGACACATAAGTTGTTTCATGCATCAAAACAAATGCAAAAAAGCAATGCCCATCCTAAAAAGAAGCAGCAAGATAAGAACAAGACCAACATACATGCATGTAAAAAGAGAATTAGTTATGGGAAATACACTGCTGCAATCAGGATATTGTGTTCCAATGGTATTGACCCAGCCAATGCAGATACTTGTGTAGCACTTAGCCAGAAATATCCCAATGCTCCTCCACTTATCCTTTCTGTAGAAGATGTTAGTGTGCCAGCAATCACTACTGATGCAAAAGCAGTCTTGAGTGCAATCCGGAGTTTCCCTAAAGGTACTTCATGCGTAAGAGATGGTTTGAGAACTCAACATTTGCTTCATGCTCTTGGTGGGACAGCTGTAGCTGTTGCAGAGGAGTTTTTGAACTAAATTGTTGTGAATTTATGGCTTGTAGGTACTTGCCCTGCTTAGTTAGGAGAATATATAGCAAGTGCTCCTTTGACATCACTAATGAAGCCAGATGGGAGCGTCATACCAATAGTTGTAGGCACAATCTGGAGAAGATTGTGTTCAAAAATTGTTGTTGCATCTGTAAGCAGGGATATGGCTTCTTACTTAAAGGACTACCAATTTGATGTTGGTATCCCATATGGATGGAATGGTATTTTCCATTCAGTTAACAAAATCTTGGAACATAAGTATGGTGACTGCAGTGTTAAAAAAGTGGGGGTACAACAACCTCACCCAATATTTCTCTTAGAAATCTGTATGGACTAACTCCAATATACTTTTAAGAGAATCAACTAGACAGTCAGACTCAAGCTTAATAAAAAGTATATCAAAGAGTTATATCTCAATTTCTCGATTCAATCCTTACTCAAACAAATAGAAATCTGCAAGTCTGATTGAATAAGAGAAATTAACTTGAACGGTACCAAAGACCAATGTTCAAGGATCAATCAATTTCAATAAACAACCAAAGGTTGGATTTACCAATTGATCGATTCAACGCACAACCTGTGATATTTCAATTATATAACAAAACATAATGCGGAAAAGAAATAACACAGACACCAGAAGTTTTGTTAAAGAGGAAACCACAAATGTAGAAAAACCCCGCGACCTAGTCCAGATTGAACACACACTGTATTAAGCCGCTGGGCGGACACTAGCCTACTACAAAATAACTTCGGTCGGGACCGTAGTTGAACCCCAATCAATCTCACACTCGATCCAAGGTACAATTGCGCTCCTTATGTCTCTCGATCCCAGCAGGATACTACGCACTTGATTCCCTTAGCTGATCTCACCCACAACTAAGAGTTGCTACGACCCAAAGTCGAAGACTTTAATAAACAAATCTGTATCACACAGAAAAGTCTACAGGAATAGATTAATGTGTCTCCCACAGAAATACCTACGAGTTTTGTTCCGTCTTTTGATAAATCAAGGTGAACATGAACCAATTGATATACCAGACTTATATTCCCGAAGAACAACCTAAAAATATCAATCACCTCACAATAATCTTAATCGACTAGCGAAACAAGATATTGTGGAATCCCAAACGATGAGACGAAGATGTTTGTGACTACTTTTCTATCTTGCCTATCGGAGAAATTAATCTCAAGCCAATCTTACGATTGCACTCAATCACGATAGAAACTTGACAAGATCAGATCACGCAACTACTGAGAGAAAATAGTTGGGTATGGCTTCACAATCCCGATGAAGTCTTCAAGTCGTTAACCTCTGTGGTCTCGGTAGAAACCTAAGTTTAAAGGAGAATCGATCGTAGCTTATACAACTAGTATCACACAAGAGGTGTGGGGGATTAGGTTTACCACTTGCTAGAGTTATCCTTTGTATAGTCTCCAAATCAGGGTTTGCAATTACCTTGGTAACAAAGCATTCAATATTCAGCATAAGATGAAAACCTGATTAGATTCAAGCTAATATCTTTCAACCGTTAGATCGAACTTATCTTGTTATACAGAAATGAAATGCACGTTCATTTTGGTTTGTGTAACCGTACCTAAACGTGTACACCTAGTTGGTTCAACAGTAGTTAACCAATGGTTAGCCATATGAGCACTTTCATATCAACCTTATTTATCTTCACCATAACTAGTTCAAATGACTCAAAAGAACTAGTTAGAGAGTTGTTAAATTGCTTAGATCTTATATAAGTATATAAGACACAATCGAAGCAAAAACGATTTTGATTCACTCGAATCGATTCATGAACATTATAGCCACGGTTTGAAAATATGCATTCGTTAGTTTATATATGTCTTAGTTCACGAATAAACCGTTTTTAGAAAATAACCCACTCAAGTATGCATACCTGTACGCATACTTAAGTACCCGGATTGAGTTTGTTTTCAGTTCACAAACTCAGTTATAAATTCACGGGATGTGAACTTAGAGAGACGCGACGTACGCGGACTTAACTTGGACATCCCGAACCGGTAAAGTACGCATACTTTAGTTCAAGGATTTTGGACTTACACAAGTATGAGTTCACATACAATGTTTATATCCATTCAAGGTTATATATTCTGATGAGTGCCAAATATTGCATATTTATACATCTATTTATTGGCATTTAACTCATCTTTTGTGTTCAGAAATCAGATATTATCCCAGATTCTGTATTCTCTTTGTTTTCAAGAATAAATATTTGTACTAATTAATTTTGTGTTTTTAGATAATAAATAAAGCTCGGAGAAATTGAGGAACCAAAAGAGCGAAGAATTGGAGGCAAGCGTCTATGGAACAGAAAGCCAAAGCCCACGCGCGCAACAGTTGCAACCCAACAAGGAGCAACCCATCTACAAGACATGGTCCCAAGTTATCCAAGATCCGACCCACGACCCGGATCCGAGCCCGATTCTCTCTCGAGCCGTTGAGATCTCCATCTTATGCATCCGACGGTCGCTCCGCCCTTCGCATCGTCTTCTTACTACACTCGCTTCACAACAAATCCCCTATACCATCACCCTCTCGACCAACTCCACCATTTCTCTCCTTCACTTTCTCTTTCAATCGAGAGAAAACCTTTCCTTCACCCATACCCCTATGCAGAGCCATCATCACCATCCCCATCTCTTTACCGCGACATCGCCAACAACTCTATCAAGACACCTTCTACACCACCCTAGGTTCACCCATCTCCATCTATAGCTTCTCTCATACCCTAGACTCTAGGGTTGAGATGATTAAAACTAGGGTTTTCTCCAACAACCATGCATGGTCGATTCAGAGACGAGTAAGGGAGGAAAGAAGATTGGGTGAACATTAATTTGCAAGCTTGGAGTGTTTTGTGAGTTATATATAGAGTTTTTCTTCATTTTTTTAGAGGCAACATGTTTTAGGGTTCATAATTTAGTTTCAATTTTAACTGTTTTTCATGATGTTTAATATGTTCTAATTCGGTTTGCTAGGATTCAAATGAAACCCTAGTTCATTGTTCCGTGGTTCAATTGTGTTTTGAAGTTGTTCTTGTATGCTTAAATGATAAGATGTCTTCAATTCTAGCATTACAACACTTTACTCTCGAGTGAATGCCTTGTATCCATTGTAGTTAGGCTAGAACTGTGTTGTTTGTGCTTCAGCTCATGCTTTAACTTTTATTGCTAACTCTTTGATTAGTTGTACTTAACTAGACAACTAATGCTCTGAAGTAGTATCCTTAGATGTTAATTGAAGTCTCACTTGGTGAAACTCCTTAGATAAGTGAAAATCTTGACACATTATCCTTATCTGCCATAGGAACAAGACATTCAAACTAGTTGAATCTCATAACCTGAATTAGTGGTGGATTTGACAATCCTAGAGCCACAAAATCAATAGTACAACAGTCTCTTGCTTATTTAATACATTAGAAATAGCATCACAACAACAATCTCACGTAAATACACTAAAACAAACCCATATATTTGTGTTACCTTCCCCGAAATCGGTTAAGAAGCCTTTAGTTCATAACACACACTCCATTTCTCCGTGGTTCGACCCGTGCTTGCCACTGCCTCCAAAGGCACTTGTGCACTTGCAGTTTAAGACGTAGGAAAATCATCTTTTGAGACCTACCAAGTTTTGGCGATTCTTCTTGGGAACCGATAGTGTGCCCCGGTTGTTCATTAGCTTACTTCACTGATTTCATTTATCCTTGTATATTTGTGTAAAACCTCCCTTGTTTACCATCTGTTGTTAGTGTAACTTAGTTATTTCAACCACCCTGTATATTTCTGCTTTGCATTTGTATGTTTAGCACTGCATTAGAGTAACTTAGCTGTTAGTTTCTTGTACTTGAATTTTCTATTGCACCCTGCATCTGTTAATGCATTTCAGTTAGCCATATCATCTTAGTGCTTCTTGTGTATAGCTTAGTTGATAACTATTTTTGCATTCCCTGTAATATAATCATCTTATCATTCGTGCACTTCAATCTTATCTTCAGTTGACATCATCTGTGAGTTGAGCATTGGCATTATTGGCTAAATTTTTCATAACCTGCAACTTGGTCTGCCCGAACAGATAACCAAGAGCAGTAGTTAATCTTCATGCTACAAGATCCTTGTTTTGTACCTCTAGTATCAGTCTTTTAAACTTGCTAGGTAGTATTCTCTTGCTTTAAACTGTGGAAGTTTTGAAAACTGAAACTCTCACTTGAGTAGCAGGTACTTGTGGTGCTGTTGTACAACCAAGGAGGAGGAGAAGATAAAGCAGCCAAACAATTAGTGGATTTGCCTAAACCCAGTGTTATACTGGTGGTATTGTCTTCTGCCCTTACTTAATGAATGTTGATATAGCATGCCTGTTAATGAATGAATGGTATAATCTATGTTGTATACAAATTGAGCATAACGTGAGCCGCCTAAGTGACTTGACCCCACAGACCTTGTGAGCCATCTACCACCTTGCTAGCCCCTGAAGCTGCAAGTTGTAAGCCACAACTTGGAAACCCAAGTTAGCTGTAACTGAAAACTTGTAAGCCTGCCACATGATAGCTGAGAAGCCATAACCTGTGCATGACTGAAAGAAGACTGAGGGTCATTGTGTTGCACCTGTATTGCCTTTGCTAGGTATTGCTCACACTTTAATCCTTGCTCTGTGAGCTCGTGCCCATAGCTTTAATCTCGAGTAAGTTGACACCACAATCGGGTCATATCCGAATTATCTCACCCGCAACCCTTGTGTTCTACTCCAGCCCCTGGAAGCCGTGGAGCTTGAGCTTTAAATCGAGATACCCAAATATCTTTGAATCAATGGGCTGGTTGATATCAACTACCCCAGTTGACTCCAACAACCCTGTGCATTTTTACCAAAGTGTATTGTTCTCGCCCGCCGACATCTTGACACCTTGAGCATGTTGTAAAATGATAGCTTTGTAAAATGCTTATCGACACTCGTGGTATATGTAAAATGCAAGCACTCTCCATTTGCCGATTAATCTGTGCATCTTTGTGAAGTTTTTATACTCGCCAATATATGCATTCCCGTGTACTTGATCTCTAACAACCGAGGTCAACGACTCGGTTGACATTAACTGTGTTAGCATCATTTGCTGCAATATGTGTGTGATCTTGTGATATGTGATTGAATTGTTGAGTAGCAGGATTTGTGATTAGCATTAGATTGTTGATTTTCAAAACACACATCCCAGCACATGCTTCACCTTGAGTGAGCACAACCAATACCCTGTGCACCTCACAAAATTTCTTTGCCAATGCGTACCCAACGCCAACCTTAGTGAAATTGCTGGGATAATTGAACCCAAAGCTGTCTTGTGTCAATTCGTGTGTGAGTTTGTGATTGCTCTTTGCTGTGTTGCTACCACGCTGTGCTGCCAATCTGTCATGTGCTGTCTCATAAGGTTTGCTTTTGTTAATCTGTGCATAGGCTGCTCAGGGCTTCTTACCCAATTCTTTGTTTTTTTCTGTCTTTGAGTTTAAACCGATCTGCACTTGATACGTGCACATAACTAAGTGTCCGTGCATCGGTCATCTTTGCCTATAGTCGTCTCGAAAACCTTACCCAATTTGTGCTTTTCTTGTGTTGTGCATCTCGCAACTTGACTAGCCGATGCACAAACCGAAGCCCAACCGGGCTTTGCATTTCACAACCTTCGGCCCACATAAGCCGAAATGGCCTGTGCACAAAACTGAGCCCACACCCACTAGGCTTTGCAAACAACCTGGGCTATACATTTTCACCCAACCTGGGCCGTGCAAACAAACTGAACCCACACAGCTGGGCCTTCCAACATCAAAAAGCCATCTTTTGGGCTTGAGTCTTGTATTAGTGGGTCATTTTTGAGTTTTTGCTTTTCATTGTTGAAATTGATTGTATGCTAACATGCTAGATGCACTAGCTAGGCTATGATTGTGTCTTTTAGAGACCAAACAAATCGACTAGTTAGAATCCGCCCGGAAGAAATCGTTAGCATACCCAGTTCTTCAACCGAAAGCCCAAGCCCATCTGAAACAGAAACCATGGGTGAGGAACTTAACCAACCCCGTAGTCTCAAGGACTACATGTACCCAACTAGGGCAAGCCAGCCCTCTTGCATCATTCTGCCAGCCGATGCTTGTCAGTTTGAACTGAAAGCAAACACCATTCATATGCTACCCGTGTTTAGAGGGGTCGATCTGCGAGAACCCCTACCATCACGTGAGAGACTTTGAGGATATTTGTGGGACTCTGCGTTTTAACCAAATGCCGCAGGAGTCCCTCAACCGAGATTGTTTCCTTTTTCTGCGAAAGACAAAGCCAAGTCATGGCTTCATGCCTTACAAACCACAGTCCATTAGAACCAGGGATGACCTCACAAAAGAGTTTTTCAAAAAGTTTTTCCCAAACCATAAGACGGCGACAATTCGCCAAAGTCTAAATGGTTTCGTGCAATTAGAAGACGAAACTCTAGCAAAGTACTTGAGAGATTCAATGAATTATTACTCCAATGTCCCCACCATGGTTTTGAAAATGGAGACTCGTGCAAATATTGTATGAGGGTCTAGATGTTAGAACCCGTACCAGTCGAGTCAATGTGCAATGGTGCATTTATTGACAAGAGTCTTGATGACGCTTGGACTTTCTTAATCGAAGTCGCTGAAAAGACTCAGTGGGAGTCCATCCGTGAACCGAGAAGGACTATGATGCGTGTCGTACCACAACAAATTAATTAATACTTTACTACCTAATTAACTAGTAATATAGGGTAGTCAAGGTCGATCCCACGAGGAGCACGAGATTCTAGTTGTAAAAGTTGTCACGAAAATGGGGGTGTAAAAAGCAAAAGAAAATAAACAAAACAATTAAAAGGTAAAGTTGAAAGCAATAAGAGAGACAAGATCAAGGAATCCTTCTTCGTTGCAAAACAATGAATCAAGTTATGTTCTCTTCTACTTGTTATTAGTCACAAATTATCACCAACCGTAGGTAAAGCGACTAGCTCGGTGCTAAACCCCTAAATCCCTTGTATCACCGGACACGGAAGTTCTCGACTACCGGATTCTAATCACCAAGCCACCTAGAATTAGATCAACCTAGATGTAACTTGGCTCATGCATTAAGTTTTGTGAATTTCTTAGGTTGATATTAGTAGTTAGACTCTTAGCTCAAGGTCCACTTGCTAACGTTGTTTCTACACACAATTGCTCCACGGAATCCCTCCGCAAGGTCTCGTGTTTGCTACTTATGTAAAGAGTCAAGAAACGATTACTTATCCCCTAACTTTCACTAGCTTTTAGATCGAATTAACAAATCAATTTAGTTGGCCACCCAAACAATCTATCAATCAATCATGAATGTCTTTAAGATCACTCCTATTAGTAAAAACAAACGATAATCGTGTGAAAAAAACCTCAAGATAGAATTGAAACAAAACTCAAATCATATGTTTAAAAACTAGGAATTCATCCTCAATCAATAAAATTAGCTACTCATGTTAAAAGTTCACACAAAGAATAAGAAAAGAAAAGAATTGTGTGTAGAGATGTGTAGAAGTTGTAGAAAACTTCTCTATTTATAGGCTTCAATATTCTCCAAATCTTCTAAGGAGTAGAATCCTTTTCCTTTTGCAATTCAATTTCCAAATCCAAGCTTTTCTCAACTCTTCCACCTTCTCTTTCCAAATTTGAGTCCAATTCTCCATCCAATTCCTAGCCCAAGTCTTCACACCCATGAGAGAAGTCCATAGAAAATTCTGGAATTTTTGCTCGCCGGAAAATCGGGATTATGGCCGGAATTTGCCGGAATAGTCGCCGCGGCCATCTGAAAAAGTCTGTCCGTCGAGAGAATATTCGACGGAATATTCCGTCCGGTCATCCGTTAGGACTAACGGTCAAAGGTCAAACTTAACGGTCAGTCGTCAGTCAACCGGGTCAAGTCAGAGAGGAGTCAGACTCAAGTCGAATCTTCGAGTGGCTGACCGGGTCCTAGCCAGGCCACTTTCCAGGCCATCTTGTGTTGCACCAAGATGGTGCATCTGCTCAGCCCAGCCATGATGGCTAATCAGTCTCTTCTCATCTGTAGCTCACTTCTACCACCACCAACACAGCACCATTATTGTCTTGCAAGCCCTGCCATTCAGTTCACCATCACAGCACCTGCATTTGTAGCTTCTCAACCGCAGCTGCAACTCTAGCCATCATCTGCAATGTATAGCATGGCAGGTTCCAATGACACTGCCAAATCAGTCTCAACCTACACCTGCAGATCACAACTTCACAAGTTCCTTCCCTTCTTCATAACTCCACCAAAACCAGACCTCTTGCTCAATACTTGCCCTGAATCCTGCAATTCATTCATCTCAGGCCATTGTACACCAGCTCAAGGGATTCCATTCTAGTGCCAGCACACTCCACTTCAATTTGCCACAGCTTGAGTTCAGGCTAACACAAATTAAACCCATATGTACTCTTCTCGATTACAGCCGCAGCTCAAACAACAGCAGCAGGTACCACATTCAATCTCTTTCTGCTACCAAACCCATCACATGTTGCATCTGTCTTCATCTCCATTTCCCTGAAACTTTCAAACCCTTCTGAGTTATTAAGCATCAACAACACCAACATTCTTTATATCACCTCCTGCAATTTCAGCTCAATCAACCCAGACCTGCAATTCCATTACCCCCATCTCCCTGGCAAGCAACAGTAGCAGCAACATTAATTCTCTCAGCTCAGGTTTCCTATGCCTTGCTTGAAACTGAAATTCAACCCTTCAGCACCATCTCTTCTTGAGTATCTTTTCTTTCTCATAGCAGCAACAACCAACAACGCCATTCATTCTTCATAGTAACAACATCGTCATCCCCTGTGTACTCCTTCTTCCACTCAATCCCTTGCTCAGTTACAGCTGCCACCACCATCTGTATTTTCCACAGGTCGAGTCATCATAACCTTGTTTATCAATTGCAGAAATGAACCCATAACAGACCCATTGATTTCTCCGATTCAATCCCCTGAGCTTCAACTCTTTCATCGATTCGAACAGTACCAATACTCTTATCTCGCTCAGCTTCATCAATTCTTGGTTCAATTTCTTCCATTAGACTCAAACCCATTTCAATCGCTGCTCCATCTCTCTCGATAACACTTATTAGATCGACAACGCCACCAACAACATCTCTTAATCAACACATCGATTTCTTCAGGGTTGCGCCTCTCTCTGTGAACTCAATTCATGGCTGCCTTCTGATTCATCCAATCGACACAGTCTCTCTGTTAGAAACCCCAACTTCTCTCGATTCTCCATATCATCTGACTTCAATTCCTCTCTTGCCATCAACAACAACTCTGGATTTCGATCTGCTCAACCAACAAACCCTAATCTCTATTTCTCACATTAGCAGAGATTTCATTGTTAATCTCTCCCTCAATCACTCGGACTCAACAGCAGCCATGACTGCTCGTTTCAGGTGGAAGGAAAGAAAGAAGAGAAGATAATTTCTTCTCGACATTTAGGGTGTATGAAGATTAGGTTGGATATTCACCACCCGGTCATCTTGATAAGGGATACCCAGCTGGCAGCCCCCTTAACCTTGGCTGGTCTGTATTTAGTACTCCTCCAAGAGTTAACCCTTAACCTTGGCTGGGCTCCATATAGTATTCCTCCTTGGTGAAATGACAATTTTACCCTTTTGGCTCAAATAAGGTGATTTCTTCTTCTTTTCCTCCGCGCGACTCCAAAGTAGCTATAAAACTCAAAACAAGCGTAAAATACATAATTTACAAGAAAAATAGCAAAGAAAGCATAAACTACTAGATAGTAAATTAGGTGTATTCTACACCTATCAAATTCCCCCACACTTAGACTTTGCTAGTCCTCGAGCAAATCAAACTAAAACTCACAACTTCAAAGCGCTCAAGCGTCACAAGCATCCAAAAGTTATGAGGACATAGAGTTTCGCATGCTAGTAATAAGAAGTTTAGAAATACTAAAGAACATATTCTCATTCTTAAATGTTGAGTGAGAAATAACCACACCATAATGAGAGAACGCGTGTTTGAGAAACGATCAATAAGCATTTCGCCTCGACTTCGCCTCACCATATAAGATTTTATGATAATTGCACTCAAGAAGACTGACTTTTTTTATGGTTCTCACATGTGTGCGCAGGTAGGAATGAAGAGAGAATTCTGCTGACATGTTGAATGGTGGGAAGGACAACTTCCGAAATATTTTTAAAAACCCACATCTTTTAATATTTTGAAAACCATTTTTCTCGACGATCTCTAAGAAAGGAAATCAACCATATTACCGAGGATGAGATTACTTACTCACCTTCACATCCGATTGCCAATTATGATAACACCACTCTCACGGCATCCAATAGAAACGTCTTCCGCTCCTCGTCTTGATCTTCATAGTCTTCGTCTTCGGTTTCAACTATTGATGATAAACCCTTGAATTTCATAAATCCTTAACAATTTGTAACCTTTTTACCTTAAAATCCTTGTCGCTTGAAACTACCTTATAGATTTTCCTTCCCCACGGCTTATTAACAAAACAAATATTTCTCTTGTTTTTTTTTTTTTTTTTTTTTTTTCAATTTTTTTTTTTCAATTTTTTTCAATTTTTTTTTTTTTTTTTTTTTTGATTAACAAGAGAAATTAAATACAAAATAAACCATGGCCGTGGAAGAAGTATTTTACCACTTGATTCTTCACAACTTTGTAACGTCTTGAAATCATAAACTTCAAAAATTCTCACCTTTTTGATTTTCTTCGCTTGCATGAATAAGTCTTCATACTTGAATATAAAATTACCTCATTGTAGTGTAAGTCCTCAACATATATGTGAAATCCGCTCATTTGTATGTTGCTTTACTTGAGTTTGAAATTTGCTCTTTTTCTCGTTCCGTTGCTTATAAACCTTAAACTTTTCCAACTTTCCTTGTAGATTTTGGTGTCGCTCCTTGTTGATGATGAATGTGTTTTTTGGATCCGTTGTTGTCGTTAGAGAGAATGGTGCTAACTGCAAATCGAACTACAAGAAGGAAGCTTTCATCCATGGACGTCACCCTCATGATTGACAAAATTAGCACTCAAGAGATCAAAGAGTAGTGCTTCTATTGGTGGGAGGTTGGGTAGCTCACCATTCTACCCGGATTAACGTACGGTGACACACACTCAAAAGAAGCTCTTTAGTAGATGGAAGAATTCTGGTCGGTGCCTCTCATGATATGAATACGGGTAGTCTCCACTAATGATTGATCAGCAACTCTAATAATGCTTTTCTCCCTGCACCAAATTCGCATCACCGGCATGATTAAATCCATTATTTAACACTCTAACAAACAAGAAATCCGAATGTAGTTCTCTAACATTTCCAAGTTCAATTATGTCGGTCAAAATCTCTATGTAAACATACCTAGAAGTATGCTAGTGACTCTAAAATCTTTAAAAGTTGGAATTTTTAAGTAAAACTTTTTTTTTTTAAATTTTTTAAATTTTTTTGTAATTTTCGTTTTAAAAACATGCTTAACCACTCCCCCACACTTAAACCTTACATTGTCCTCAATGTAATTGAATCCTCCTAGTAAAGTCAAGGTGGGAAATTTTAACATGATAAGAAACAAGAAAAAGAAATAACAAAAGCAAAAAAGATAAGAAATACAAAACCTATGGGTTGCCTCCCATTAAGCGCTTGTTTTAAAGTCGACGGCCCGACTTGGCTCTTGTAAGATTCATTCCCCATATACTAACAATCTGAAAATTTGAGGATCCACCCATAATACATTTTGTGCACACAATAACTCCATACAAATATTAGCACAAGAAAATAATAGTGAAATTATCGCTCGATAGAAATTTCCCCCACACTTATTCTCGTCCACACTCGGAAGTGTATAAAGAACATAGAATTCGGGAACTTCCATGTATTCCTCTTGGCAAACCTGCATAGTGTTAGCATCAAGTGTTTCCAATGGTGGATATTTAGAAACAAAATCATCCAAAAATACTTTCGAAGCACATACATTCAAACCAATAAGAGGTAAAGGAGAAGAATCAATAGGCAAAGGGTTAGACAAACCTTGCACAATCTCTTGTATTATAGAATCCTCTTCATCCTTAAAAAATTCAAGTGAATCACTTACCTCTTGTATATCGTGGTCCTCTATTAAACCTTGCAACCATTCTTCGTCGTTTTCTACCTTAACCAAAGTCTCGGCATCATTAAAATCATTCGCAAGTTCAATTGGGTCTTCCACAAAATCAATGAATGTGGTTTCATCATCTAGCATCATCTCTTCAACATTCTCATCATCGGAATCGGGCCATTCTTCCCTCATATAATCTTCCTCGGTATAAATTGTAAGATCTTCTTGTGAGGGTGTTATTTCGTTTACAACAATAGGTAAGTGATATCCAAACTCCTCCTTTTGAATAGGTGAAGGATCGTTATTATGATCCGGAGTTGGAATAACTTCCTCATCGTTGCAACGTTCATACACTTCCGCGGACTCCCATCTTTCCTTAAGAAATTTTTTCCAAGCAATAAATGCATCTTCCTCAAGCTCGTCCTTTTGAATAGGTGCTTGATCATTATTAAGATCAAGGCTCGAGTAAGCTACACTAGCGTCTTCAAAAGTATCCAAAGGTTGGTCCATTTCAACACAATCATCTTCATTTCGGACTCACCATAATAAGAATCTTCATCGGTTTCATAACCTTTATCCCGACGTCGTTTAAGTTCCATATGAATGGTCCTACTAATTTCTGCGACAAGCTCTTCCGAGTCTCCATCATCTTCCAATTTGTATAATTTTTGTGCAAGTTTCAACGACGTTCACACGCTTACCACCGTTAGACGGCATCTCCTCTTTTAGAAAAAGTGAAGGAAAAACACGATGAAGAGGAGTATATTCCCCGGCAGCGGCGCCAAAATTTGATGCGTGTCGTACCACAACAAATTAATTAATACTTTACTACCTAATTAACTAGTAATATAGGGTAGTCAAGGTCGATCCCACGAGGAGCACGAGATTCTAGTTGTAAAAGTTGTCACGAAAATGGGGTGTAAAAAGCAAAAGAAAATAAACAAAACAATTAAAAGGTAAAGTTGAAAGCAATAAGAGAGACAAGATCAAGGAATCCTTCTTCGTTGCAAAACAATGAATCAAGTTATGTTCTCTTCTACTTGTTATTAGTCACAAATTATCACCAACCGTAGGTAAAGCAGCTAGCTCGAGTGCTAAACCCTAAATCCCTTGTATCACTGGGACACGGGAAGTTCTCGACTAAGGATTCTAATCACCAAGCCACTAGAATTAGCTCAACCTAGATGTAACTTGGCTCATGCATTAAGTTTCGTGAATTTCTTAGGTTGATATTAGTAGTTAGACTCTTAGCTCAAGGTCCACTTGCTAACGTTGTTTCTACACACAATTGCTCCACGGAATCCCTCCGCAAGGTCTCGTGTTTGCTACTTATGTAAAGAGTCAAGAAACGATTACTTATCCCCTAACTTTCACTAGCTTTAGATCGAATTAACAAATCAATTTAGTTGGCCACCCAAACAATCTATCAATCAATCATGAATGTCTTTAAGATCACTCCTATTAGTAAAAACAAACGATAATCGTGTGAAAAAAACCTCAAGATAGAATTGAAACAAAAACTCAAATCATATGTTGAAAAACTAGGAATTCATCCTCAATCAATAAAATTAGCTACTCATGTTAAAAGTTCACACAAAGAATAAGAAAAGAAAAGAATTGTGTGTGTAGAGATGTGTAGAAGTTGTAGAAAACTTCTCTATTTATAGGCTTCAATATTCTCCAAATCTTCTAAGGAGTAGAATCCTTTTCCTTTTGCAATTCAATTTCCAAATCCAAGCTTTTCTCAACTCTTCCACCTTCTCTTTCCAAATTTGAGTCCAATTCTCCATCCAATTCCAAGCCCAAGTCTTCACACCCATGAGAGAAGTCCATAGAAAATTCTGGAATTTTTGCTCACAGGAAAACCGGGATTATGGTCGAATTTGGCGGAATAGTCGCGCCGGCCATCCGAAAAGTCTGTCCGTCGAGAGAATATTCGACGGAATATTCCGTCCGGTCCTCCGTTAGGACTAACGGTCAAAGGTCAAACTTAACGGTCGGGTCGTCGATCAACCGGGTCAAGTCGGAGAGGAGTCGGACTCAAGTCGCGCATCTGAGTCGGCTGACTGGTCCTAGCCAGGCCACTTTCCAGGCCATCTTGTGTTGCACCAAGATGGTGCATCTGCTCAGCCCAGCCATGATGGCTAATCAGTCTCTTCTCATCTGTAGCTCACTTCTACCACCACCAACACAGCACCATTATTGTCTTGCAAGCCCTGCCATTCAGTTCACCATCACAAGACTGCATTTGTAGCTTCTCAACCGCTCCTTGCAACTCTAGCCATCATCTCGCAATGTATAGCATGGCGGGTTCAATGACATCGCCAAATCGGTCTCGCCTACACTGCGAGATCACAACTTCACAAGTTCCTTCCCTTCTTCATAACTCCACCAAAACCGGACCTCTTGCTCAATACTTGCCCTGAATCACGCAATTCATTCATCTCGGGCCATTGTACACCAGCTCGAGGGATTCCATTCTAGTGCCGACACTCCACTTCAATTTGCCACAAACTTGAGTTCAGGCTAACACAAATTAAAACCATATGTACTCTTCTCGATTACAGTAGCACTCAAACAACGAAGAGGTACCACATTCAATCTCTTTTACGCTACCAAACCCATCACCTGTTGCATCTGTCTTCATCTCCATTTCCCTGAAACTTTCAAACCCTTCTGAGTTATTAAGCATCAACAATACCAACATTCTTTATATCACCTCCTGCAATTTCAGCTCAATCAACCCAGACCTGCAATTCCATTACCCCCATCTCCCTGGCAAGCAACAGTAGCAGCAACATTAATTCTCTCATTTCGGGTTTCCTATGCCTTGCTTGAAACCGAAATTCAACCCTTCAAACACCATCTCTTCTTGAGTATCTTTTCTTTCTCATAAAGAATAACCAACAACGCCATTCATTCTTCATAGTAACAACATCGTCATCCCCTGTGTACTCCTTCTTCCACTCAATCCCTTGCTCGATTCATACTGCCACCACCATCGTATTTTCCACAGTCGAGTCATCATAACCTTGTTTATCAATTGCGGAAACGAACCCATAATGAGACCCATTGATTTCTCCGATTCAATCCCCTGAGCTTCAACTCTTTCATCGATTCGAACAGTACCAATACTCTTATCTCGCTCAGCTTCATCAATTCTTGGTTCAATTTCTTCCATTAGACTCAAACCCATTTCAATGCCGCTCCATCTCTCTCGATAACACTTATTAGATCGACAACGCCACCAACAACATCTCTTAATCAACACATCGATTTCTTCAGGGTTGCGCCTCTCTCGTGAACTCAATTCATGGATGCCTTCGATTCATCCAATCGACACGATCTCTCGTTAGAAACCCCAACTTCTCTCGATTCTCCATATCATCTGACTTCAATTCTTCTCTTGCCATCAACAACAACTCTGGATTTCGATCTGCTCAACCAACCAACAAACCCTAATCTCTATTTCTCACATTAGCAGAGATTTCATTGTTAATCTCTCCCTCAATCACTCGGACTCAACAAAGCAGCCATGATTTGCTCGTTTCAGTGGAAGGAAAGAAAGAAGAGAAGATAATTTCTTCTCGACATTTAGGGTGTATGAAGATTAGGTTGGATATTCACCACCGGTCATCTTGATAAGGGATACCCAATTGTGACCCCTTAACCTTGGCTGGTCTCGTATTTAGTACTCCTCCAAGAGTTACCCCTTAACCTTGGCTGGGCTCCATATAGTATTCCCTCCTTGGTGAAATGACAATTTTACCCTTTTGGCTCAAATAAGGTGATTTCTTCTTCTTTTCCTCCGCGCGACTCCAAAGTAGCTATAAAACTCAAAACAAGCGTAAAATACATAATTTACAAGAAAAATAGCAAAGAAAGCATAAACTACTAGATAGTAAATTAGGTGTATTCTACACCTATCAGACTACCCCCGCAAACAATGTTCATAGAATTGAGTCGACTTTGAGGGAAATGCAAAAATGGCATCTTTTAGGAGAATAGAAGTGCTTGAGTTGCAAAAGAATGACAAATCTAATGCCCCTACTCTCCGTGACCAAATGGATATGGCCACTTGTGCGCATGCCATAGCTACGACCACTTAGTGGAAAGTTTGTCCTAACTTACATGCATTTCAAGAGTCTAAAGCCGAGCAAGCCAATGCATTATACCGCAGGCAAGAGAACAACCCTTATTCTCAAACCTATAACCCAAGGTGGAGGAATCACCCTAACTTCTCTTGGTCTAAAGGGCACTGTACAAGGCGGACCAACAAGTAATAACCAAGGGTACTCATATCCTAGAAACCCCCAAGTACAACCACACCCTCGGTACCCGCAGAAAAAGACTAGCTTTGAAGGCGTATTAGGTGCCGTTAACCCAAAATCTTACGAACTTAGGAAAACCACCGACCAACGCGTTTCACAAGTCTAGAACTTAAAATGGGTCAAATACGTAATGCATTGAATGAGAGAGAGAAAGGCAAATTCCCTAGTCAACCCCAACAAAATCCAAAGAATGGGTTTCAAGTGAGGCTCCTCTACCTGCAATGAAACTTCACATAGTCAAGCGAATCTTTGTCACCACTCTCCGTAGTGGTAGAATTGTTGAGAACCATGTAGGTGTACCACCGTCAAGCGAGTCTACATCGGACTCCCAAGTACACACAACACCACGAGAAAACATCTACCTGTAGAGAAAGAATCTGAGCCCATTGATAAAACCAAGAGTCCTACTAATGTAGATGTTCCTCTGCCAAGTTGATGAGTGCCAAATAGTGCATATTTATACACCTTTTTATTGGGATTTTACTCATCTTTTGCGCTTAGAAATCAGATATTATCCCATATTCTGTATTTTCCTTGTTTTCAAGAATAAATATTTGTATTAATTAATTTTGTGTTTTTAGGTACTAAATAAAGTCCGGAGAAACTGAGGAGCCGAAAGAGCAAAGAATTGGAGACGAGCATCTATGGAGCGAGATAGCCAAAGCCGCGCGCAAATCGGTTGCAACCCAACAAGGAAGACTTGGGCTAGAGCTACCCACGACCCGGATCCGAACCCGTTTATCCCGAGCCGTTCGAGATCGCGTCTAGATACATCCTACGGTCGCTCCTTCGCTCACATCTACTTCTCGATGCTCGCTCAACACCGAGATCACTCCAAATCATGCCGAGCCGTTGAGATTTCTTCTCCTAGATCTCGACGCTCGCTCCATCGGTCTCATCAAAGCTTGATGTCTCCGCCCACAAAGAAACTACCTACCCTATACCTCTCGAGCCATACCCATTCTCTTCTCCATCTTCTCTTTCTTCACCTCTCTCCCGTCTCCATCGAGAGAACCCGGAGCGAGCTCGCTCTTCCGCCACCTTCTCCCCCTCTCCACCCTATCTCCTTGTCAACACCACCTCCATCATCACCTTCCCGACATCAAGCCAACAACCCAGCAACCCCTAGTTCTAGTTGTCTCTCGCAGAGCCTCTCTCATAACCCTAGAGGCTATGTGAGAGATAAATGGAACTAGGGTTTCACCTAATCAAAGCAAGAGGAGTTCGAGCACGAATTGACAAGGAGAAGCGATTCGGGGTATGGGTTTGTTGATTTTTCGAATTAAAATAGAAATTAGGGTTTGGTATTTTGGAATTTCTCTGCATGTATAAATAGAGGATGTAGAAGTTATTTTTGCTCATGCTGGATTAGCTTGAGCATCCTTGTAGATTTAATTTATCATTTGTTTTAATTTAGTTGCTAAGGGTTTCAATGAGACCCTAACTCCATATTTGTTTTTAACTATGATTGAACCATCTTGAATGCTTAATGTTATCAAATGTCTTCAATTACAAATACCCAATGCTTTTCTCTCACGGTGTATACCAAAGCCATGGATACACTGTAGTTAGTCTAACTTGTGTTGAGTGTATTGCGGCTCAACCTTAGATACAAATCTTTGATTCCCTTGACTAGTTGTACTAAATTAGACAACTAGTGCTCTGGGTCGACACTTTAGCTGTTAATTGAGGCATTACGGGGAGAGATAGGTGGTGGAATTGACACCCTGCCCTTATCAATCACGGGACAACAAGAAGCTCAATTTAGTTCAACAAAGGAATAGGAATTTAGAGGTGGATTTGATAACCCAAGCACCCCTTTGTCCTTTGTTTACCTTAGTTTAGGTTCACCACATTTCAAAATCAGCCGTATCGGCACAAAATATCTGTTGTCACTATGTTACTCATTTAGAATTCAGTTGAAGAAGCCTTAGATCATACAAGAAGCACCCCTCGTCTCTGTGGATCGACCCGTACTTGCCGCGTCTCCGATAGACGCCGTGCACTTGCGGTTATCACCGTAGGCTTAATTTTATACATATTCCGAGGCCTACCAAGTTTTTGGCGCCCTTGCCGGGGACTTAGCGCGTGCCTGTGTTCATTGGCTCGCTTCTTGTTATTCTTTACTACCCCGTATATATGCATTTGCATCATAGTGTAACTTAGATTTTTCGTAGTGTAACTTAGTTCCATTGTTCTTTATTTTACTTGGTTTTTAGTGCATATTTCATTACCAGGTGTGTAGCCTAGCATAATCCATGTATTTGTGCATTTGATCCATCTCATTTGCATCTTATTTTCTTTTCATCTCGAGCTAGAGCTTTATAAGCCTCGGTACCACTGCAGCTCGGTGTTTAATGTAACTTTTGTACCCATTCGGTCAAAGAACTTATCCTATTGCCACCGCATATTAATCCCGGTCAGTCAAGTTATTCTCGGGTGCATGTGGTAAGGCTGAGCCAACATTTGTGCTTGCTTGCTGCTGAGCAAAGCCTAGAAGGCCAAGAAAAAGTGCGGGGCCCGAGTCACAAAGCTACGAGCAACCGCAAACTCGGGTAAGTGACTCCATGACTCCACAGAATATGTTAAACTAGCATACACCCTTGTGTGAGCCTGTGTGAAACCACCTTGCTAGCCCCTGAAGCTGCAAGTGTTGGGTCATAACTTGGAAGCCCAGTTAGCTGAGCATAACCCTTGCATACCCTGAGCTCGCCGATTACCTTGTGTGTGCTATTAAACCCCTTAGAATAACCAACCTTGAACATAGCACGTGCCTTTAAACTGCAATTTGTGAGCCTTCACACCTTGCTAGCCCCTGCAGGCTACAAGTTTGAAGCTCCACCCCATGATCTTTGTTGAGCCAATTTATTGTCAATATTTGCATGCTTGTGTGAGATCCTGTGTATTGCTATCCCATTGCCTTGTGTGAAACCCCTGTTGTGCTCAACCTCGGCCCCATTTTGTGGGTTTCAACCACAACGAGGTTTCCAAGTTTGCATGCTTGAGACCTTGTGTGAGGCATCCGCACCCCGGGCTTTGTGACTGTTGAGCCCGGTGAAAGACCTGTGAATCTGTGTGTGTGTGAGCCTTGTTGAACCCCTTATGCATGATTGATCTAGCTCTAAACCTTGTGTGACTGTGAGCCATCAACACTTTTGGTGCCCAAACCTCGTTGGACAACCCGTGTCCACTTGAACTTTTTGTGCTATGTCGCTTTCCAATTTGTAATTCGAGAAAGCTGCTAATTGAATGTCTTGTTAAATCTGTGAGCTATCCGCTTTGTGCTTGAACCTAGGCAGTCTTTGTGTACAAGCTTTGCTTGAGCCGCCAACCTAGGTTTGTCTTGCACACTACTGTGTTGTTCGAGCACATGAACATAGCCAAGCCCACCTACAACCGTCGGGCTGTTTCGCTAAGCTAAACTCGCTGGCTGAAATTTGGGCTGTAAACCAAGCTCGCAACCAAACTAAGCCCACGAAACCAAAACAAATCGGTTTGTGCAAGACCGAACCCATTTCAACGGTAGCCGTGCATCCGGGGGGTGTGCAGTTCTCTGTCGCTGTTGGGCTCTGCTGCTGGGCTTCTCACAATCAAACCTAACTGGGCTATACATTTTTTAACCTAACCCGGGTTGAACCCTAAACAAGCTAAGCCCACATATAACAATTTGTGCAAAGAAAACTAGGCCCACACCACATCATCTGGGCTGAAATACACTTATTCAGCTGGGCTTAGCAAATTCAAAAAGCAACCTTTTGGGCTTACACTTAGAACAAAGTGTCATTTTCTTTTGTGGGTTGTATCTATCTGGGTTTTGCTCACATAGCTGGGTTGCACATAACCCAACTAATCCCAATAAACCAAAGAATCCCACAAAACCAAATTGAGCCCACAACAACCTGGGCTTCCCACAAAAACCAAATCAATCCCAACAAAACCAAATCAGCCCAACAAACCAAAGCCCAATAAACCAAATTCCCACATAAACCAAAGCCCATTTTTTTTGTTATATTTGTAAGAATGTTAATGTTTCTGTACATTATCTTCATTGTATATAATCAAGAGGACTTGTTAATTTTTCTTTCTTGAATCGGTTGAGTCTTCTTGTGCATTTTTTGTGCTAATCCGATATGATCACCACTGAGAATGTTGGATTTTGCCTTGATTAATGAAGCTCAACCTTGCTCCTGCCGACATCCGGTAATTTCTTCCCTTTTCTCTTATCAGCATAGTTCTCTCGGTATGTGACTGTTTAAAATTTTTCTATATGTCGACACATTGAGGACAATGTTTGATTTAGGTTTGGGGGTGCATTTGCATTTAGAGTTTTTAGTCTTTTATTTTATCTTTTAATTTTACAAAAAAAACAAAAAAAAAAAAAAAAAAAAATCAAAAATTCAAAAATTCAAAAATTCAAAAAACTTTTGCAAATAAAAACCTCCAACTTTTAGAGATTTTAGAGTCACTAGCATGCTTTTAGCTATGTTTACATAGAGAGTTTTTGACCGAAATAACAAAATTTAGAAGTACTTAGGAGAAAACAATCGGGTTCCTTAGTTGATTAGAGCGTTAAAGTTGGATTTAACCATACCGGAGGGCGAATTAGGTGTTGTTTAGATATTCGGTAGTAGAATTGTGATCACCCATAGTGGAGACTACCCAATTTACATCAAGTGAGGCACCAACCTTCAATTTTTTGCAACTTTCTAGAAAAGTTTGTTAGAGTGTGTGTCACCGTACGTAAATTCCGGGTAGAATGGTGAGCTACCCAACTTCGCACCAATTTCGCACTACTTTTGATCTCTTGAGTGCTAGTTTTTGTCAATCATGAGGGTGATGTTAAAGAAGAAAACTCCTTCTAAATACCGATTTGCAGTTAGCATCTCTCTCTCTCTCAATCAGCAAGACCCATAGAAACACATCATCGTCAACAAATGGAGCATCATCAGAATATGGAAAGAAAAATTGATATAGTCCAAGGTTTATGTGCAACAAAGAAAAGAAAATAGGATGAGAATTAATAAAATTTATAAAATCAAGACAATACAAGTTGTGGAAAAATTGAGTGATAAAGTCCTTTGTCCATGGAGTTAGTTGTTTCATTATTTGTATTTTTATTTTCACTTATTGTAAAAAAAAATCAAAAAAAAAAAAAAAAAAAAAAAAAAAAAAATCAAAAATCAAAAATCAAAAAAATATTGTAGTTTATTTTTGCTACCACCATGGTAAAGAAGAATTTAAAAGAAAAATCCAAACAACAAGGAATGTGAGTAGAAAAGTTAAAAATTGTCAAATTTTGTGAAGTTTAGAAGTTAAGTCATCAACATTTGAAGACCGAAGACCGAAGATTGAAGACGTTTCTATGGTTCCTATGAGAGAGTGATATTAATTGCCGATCGGGTGAGAAGTGAGTGAGTACTCCCACCCTTGCTAATGGTTGATTTCTTTTCTTAGAGATCATCAGAAAAAGATTCTTTTTGTCCACACTTATGTGGAGTCTCCAGATTTTATTTCGGAAGGTTATCCTTCTTACCTACAACGTGTGCTTGGGATTTCTCTCTTTATTCCCGCTCGCACACATGAGAGACTAAAAAAGCGATCTTTTTGAGTGCAATTATCATAAAACCCTAATGGTGAGGCGAAGTTGAGACTTATGATCACAATCGAATCCAATTCTTTCATATGGTATGGTTACTTCTCGCTCGGACTTAAGGATGAGAATGCGTTCTTTAGTAGTTCTAACTTCATGTTACTAGCATGCAGAAATTCTATGTCCTCATAGCTTCTTGGATGCTTGAGACTCTTTTACACTCTGAAGTTGGAGAAGGTTTTGTGGGTACACCTCTGGTAAACCCTCACGAGACTACAACTCGTCCACTAGGGACACCTAGCGGTTTAAAGGCTTAGTGCATACGCTAAATGCATTCGAGAGACCTACGACAGTGGTATAGTTAGGATTTCTTCATTTCTGTTTCACTTGAGGACAAGTAAAATTCAGGTTTGGGGGTATTTGATGAGTGACAAATAGTGCATATTTATACACCTTTTTATTGGGATTTTACTCATCTTTTGCGCTTAGAAATCAGATATTATCCCATATTCTGTATTTTCCTTGTTTTCAAAAATAAATATTTGTATTAATTAATTTTGTGTTTTTAGGTACTAAATAAAGTCCGGAGAAACTGAGGAGCCGAAAGAGCAAAGAATTGGAGACGAGCATCTATGGAGCAGATAGCCAAAGCCGCGCGCAAATCGGTTAACAACCCAACAAGGAAGACTTGGGCTAGAGCTACCCACGACCAGGATCCGAAGTCCGTTCATCCCGAGCCGTTGAGATCGCGTCTAGATACATCCTACGGTCGCTCCTTCGCTCACATCTACTTCTCGATGCTCCGCTCAACACGGATCACTCCAAATCATGCTTGAGCCGTTGAGATTTCTTTTCCTAGATCCGACGCTCGCTCCATCGGTCTCATCAAAGCTTGATGTCTCCGCCCCACAACAAAAAACCCCTACCCTATACCTCTCGAGCCATACCCATTCTCTTCTCCATCTTCTCTTTCTTCACCTCTCCCGTCTCCATCGGAGAACCCGGAGCGAGCTCCGCTCTTCCGCCACCTTCTCCCCTCTCCACCCTATCTCCCTGTCAACACCACCTCCATCATCACCTTCCGACATCAAGCCAACAACCACAACAACCCCTAGTTCTAGTTGTCTCTCATAGCTCTCTCATAACCCTAGAGGCTATGTGAGAGATAAATGGAACTAGGGTTTCACCTAATCAAAGCAAGAGGAGTTCGAGCACGAATTGACAAGGGAGAAGCGATTCGGGGTATGGGTTTGTTGATTTTCGAATTAAAATAGAAATTAGGGTTTGGTATTTTGGAATTTCTCTGCATGTATAAATAGAGGATGTAGAAGTTATTTTTTGCTCATGCCTGGATTAGCCAGAGCATCCTTGTAGATTTAATTTGTTGTTTTAATTTAGTTGCTAAGGGTTTCAATGAGACCCTAACTCCATATTCTGTTTTTAACTATGATTGAACCATCTTGAATGCTTAATGTTATCAAATGTCTTCAATTACAAATACCCAATGCTTTTCTCTCACAGTGTATACCAAAGCCATGGATACACTGTAGTTAGGTCACAACTGTGTTGAGTGTATTGCAGCTCAACCTTAGATACAAATGCTGATTCCCTTGACTAGTTGTACTAAATTAGACAACTAGTGCTCTGGGTCAGCACTTTAGGCGTGTATTAATTGAGGCATTACAGGGAGAGATAGGTGGTGGAATTGACACCCTGCCCTTATCAATCACAGGACAACAAGAAGCTCAATTTAGTTCAACACAGAATAGGAATTTAGAGGTGGATTTGATAACCCAAGCACCCCTTTGTCACTGTTTACCTTAGTTTAGGTTCACCACATTTCAAAATCAGCCGTATCGGCACAAAATATCTGTTGTCACTATGTTACTCATTTAGAATTCAGTTGAAGAAGCCTTAGATCATACAAGAAGCACCCCTCGTCTCTGTGGATCGACCCGTACTTGCCGCGTCTCCGATAGACGCCGTGCACTTGCGGTTATCACCGTAGGCTTAATTTTATACATATTCCGAGGCCTACCACAAGTCATGTACCTGTTGCTCCATTCCCACAGAGGTTGGTACAACGAAGGGGGTACCCAATACAACGAGATTTTGGAAATGTTCAAAAGAGTTAATATAAACATTCCATTTCTCGAAGCAATCGGGCAAATACCGCCTATGCTAAGTTTTTGAAGGACCTGTGCACACAAAAGCGAAAGCTTCATGTGCATAAGCGTGCCTTTCTCACTGAGCAAGTAAGTTCAATTATTCAAAACAAAACCCCACCTAAGTTAAAGACCCAGGTAGCCCAACTATCTCTTGTACTATAGGTGATCATACAATCAGAAAAGCTTTATTGGACTTAGGAGCTAGTGTGAATCTGCCATATTCGTGTATGTGCGGTTAGATCTTGGGGAATTGCAACCCACCCCGTCGCGCTACAATTAGCGGACAGATACGTGAAAGTCCCTCGGGGAATCGTTGAAGATGTGCTAATCAAGGTTGATAAATTTTATTTCCCGTAGACTTCATTGTGTTAGATACTCAACTTTGTGCAAAATCCTGAAAATCATATTCCTGTTATCTTAGGACGTCCCTTCTTGGCAACGTTAAACGCTATCATAAATTGTCGTAGCGGGATATTGAATTTGTCTTTTGGCAACATGATTTGTAGAATCGAATGTCTTTCGTGTGAACCAACAACCCATAGAGTGTGATGATGATGAATTGCAAGAGGTTAACATGATTGAGAGTCTGATTCAAGACTCATTATCTCGACATCTGTGGAACCGTACAAGCATGTTTAGACAATTTTGACTTAGATCTCTTTGAGTCCGAGTACATTAGTGAAGTCCACTCTTTGCTAGAGTACGTGCCACCCATGGATATTGCTAAGTGGCGAATGCGGTGGAACCCCTTCCACTCTACGATACCAAATCGCCCCCACCTCTTGACACACCACCTAAGCTTGATTTGAAACCATTACACGATACCTTGAAGTATGCTTTCTTATGTCCTTCGATACTTTACCCGTGATTCTCGCATCATGTTTAGACACGGAACAGGAAAGTCAACTCTTAGAAGTACTTAAAGAGCATAAAGGAGCCTTAGGTTGGACCATCTCCGATCTTAAGGGTATAAGTCCCACAATTTGCATGCATCACATAAACCTTGAGGAGAACACTAAACCATCTAGGGAAATGTAAAGGAGACTTAACCCCAACATGAGAGATGTTGTCAAAGGTGAGATTCTGAAACTGCTTGATGCGGGTATCATTTACCCGGTTCACGATAGCCGGTGGGTCGGTCCCATTCGGAGTCGTACCCAAAAAGTCTGGCATCACTTTGTAGTTCAAAATGAGATGAATGAACTTGTCCCCACCCGTGTGACCACAGGGTGGCGAGTCTGTATTGATTATAGAAAACTGAACACAGTAACCAAGGAAGACCATTTTCCCTTCCCTTCATTGACCAAATGCTTGGAAAGGTTAGCAAAACATAGTCACTATTTGCTTCTTAGATGGCTATTCGCTACAACCAAATTCACATAGCACCCGAAGACCAACAAAAAGACCACGTTTACATGTCCCTATGGAACATTTGCTTATCGTCGTATGCCTTTTGGGTTGTGTAATGCACCCGCCACTTTTCAACGTTGCATGATGAGCATATTTTCCGACATGGTAGATAAGATTCTTGAGATTTTTATGGATGATTTTTCGGTGTTTGGTTCTTCTTTTGATGAGTGTTTGCATTACCTCACTTGTGTCTTTGATTAGGTGTAAGGAGAAGAGTTTGGTTTTGAATTGGGAAAAATGTCATTTCATGGTTAACTCAGGCATTGTTCTAGGGCATATCATCTCGGAAAAAGGCATAGAAGTAGACAAAGCCAAGGTAGATCTCATTCAACACTTGCGTCAACCTCGTTCTGTGAGGGACATCAGATCATTCTTAGGCCATGCGAGTTTTTGTCGCCGATTCATCAAAGAATTTAGTAAAATTCACGACCTTTGTGCAATCTTCTTGCAAAAGATGTTGCATTTGTCTTTGATGATGCATGTAAGGAAGCATGGGAGCAACCGAAGGCTCTCCTTACATCTGCCCCTATAGTCGGACCACTGACCGGACATTACCATTTGAGATTATGTGTGATGCGTCGACTATCTTTGTAGGAGTTGTTTTGGGCCAACGAGTAGACAAACTCCCTTATGTGATCTACTATGCTAGTAAAACACTTAATGATGCTCAATGAATTATTACACAACCGAGAAAGAGTTGCTAGTTTGTTGTGTTTGCATTAGATAAGTTTAGATCTTATTTGATAGGGCCTAAGGTCATCATTTATTCTGACCATGCTGCACTGAGATATCTTTTGTCTAAAAAAGATGCTAAGGCTCGTCTAATTCGATGGATACTCTTGTTACAAGAGTTTAACCCCGAAATTCGAGATAAGAAAGGGTCAAAGAATATTATTGCTGATCACTTGTCTAGGTTGAATGTCGAATCTGCTGATGAATCTGTGCTAATTAGGGAATCATTCCCTGATGAGCAATTGATGCTTGTGTCCGAAATGCCATGGTTTGTCGATATTGTCAACTACCTTGCTACGGGTAGAATGCCCTTGCATTGGTCTAAACAAGACCGTTCTAAGTTCTTGGTGAAGTTACACACTTCCTTTGGGATGACCCATATTTGTTTAAGTACTGCCAAGACCAAATCATTAGGAGATGTGTCCCCATTCCGAACAAAGGGACGTCATTTCTTTTTGTCATGACCATGCATGTGGAGGCCACTTTAGTGCCAAGAAAACTATTTGCAAAGATCTTGCAAAGCGGTTTCTATTGGCCAACACTTGTTTAAGGATTTCCATGCTTTTTGTGTTGCTTGTGACCGATGCCAGAAATTAGGAAGTATCTCTAAGAGAAACATGATGCCCTTACAACCCATTTTGATTGTTGAGTTGTTTGATGTTTGGGGTATTGATTTCATGGGTCCATTTCCTAACTCTGAAGGTAAGTTATACATTCTTGTTCTTTGTCGATTATGTCTCTAAGTGGGTAGAAGCCATTGCATCCAAAACCAACGACCATAAAGTTGTTCTTTCTTTTCTTAAGGAGAACATTTTCTCCCGTTTTGGAACTCCTAGAGCAATAATCAGTGATGGAGGTAATCATTTCTGCAATAGACCCTTTGAATCACTAGTGCGCAAGTATGAATCACTCATAAGGTCGCAACACCTTATCATCCTCAAACCAGTGGCCAAGCAGAAGTTTTAATAGGGAAATTAAGCATATCCTTGAGAAGACCGTCAATCCTTCTAGGAAAGATTGGTCTTTGCGCTTAAACGATGCTTTATGGGCCTATAGGACTGCATACAAGACTCCCATTGGGATGTCTCCTTACAGACTTGTGTACGGGAAAGCATGTCATTTACCTGTTGAGTTAGAACATCGTGCATATTGAAATTTGTGAAGAAGTTGAATTTTGATCTTGATAAGGTCGGAACCCATAGGAAACTTCAACTCAATGAGTTAGAAGAATTGAGAAACGATGCATATGATAGTGCCAAAACGTACAAACATAGAATGAAGGTGTTTCACGACAAGCGCATTCTGCGCAAGTCTTTCACCCCAGGACAGAAAGTTTTATTGTACAACACTAGATTGCATTTGTTTCCAGGAAAGCTACGTTCCCGATGGTCAGGACCATTCTTGGTACGTACCGTTTTCCCCCATGGAGCTGTAGAAGTTGAAAACCCAGCAAACAAGAACATCTTCAAAGTCAATGGTCAGAGACTGAAACCATTTCTGGAGCATCTTCCACCAGAAGTTGAGACCGTCGACTTGGAAGACCCCATCTATGTGGACTGATCTAGTTCACTTGTGTACATACTTATGGACTAAAAATCCATCATCTTACCCTTTTCTTTTTCTTTTTGCTCTTTGCATAGTTTTTATGTGTGCTAACCAAACTTTTTGTCTTGCCCCTTGGTTGTTTGCTTTCAAAGCATTCATCCCCCTTTGGTTTAGCAACATCATTGTACATCCGATAATCTCTTCCCTTTTCTCTACTCAGCATAGTTCTCTTGGTATGTGATTTGTTTAAAATCTTATTATCTGTTGACACATTGAGGACAATGTTTGATTTAGGTTTGGGGGTACATGCATTTGCATATAGAGTTTTTAGTCTTTTATTTTCAAAAAAAAAAAAAAAAATCGAAAAACTCAAAAATTTGCATAAAAAACCTCCAACTTTTAGAGATTTTAGAGTCACTAGCATGCTTCTAGCTATGTTTACATAGAGAGTCTGACCGAAATAACAGAACTTGGAAGTCTTGGAGAACACAATCGGGTTTCTTAGTTGATTAGAGCGTTAAAGTTGGATTTAACCATACCGGAGGGCGAAATAGGTGTTGTTTAGATATTCGGTAGTAGAATTGTGATCACCCATAGTGGAGACTACCCATTTTACATCAAGCGAGGTACCGACCTTCACTCTTTGTGACTTTCTAGAAAAGCTGTTAGAGTGTGTGTCACCGTATGTCAATTCGGGTAGGAATGGTGAGCTACCCAACTTCGCACCACTTTCAAGACTACTTTTGATCTCTTGAGTGCTAATTTTTGTCAATCATGAGGGTGACGTTTAAAGATGAAAACTTCTTCTAAATACCGATTTGCAGTTAGCATCACTCTCTCCCTCTCAACAACATCAACAGATTCATAGAAACATATCATCGTCAGCAAGCGGAGCATCATCAGAATATTTGAAGAAAAGTTGAGATAGTCCA
This sequence comes from Papaver armeniacum, assembly GCA_023531295.1. NCBI lineage: Eukaryota > Viridiplantae > Streptophyta > Magnoliopsida > Ranunculales > Papaveraceae > Papaver > Papaver armeniacum. Next base: position 102,438 of record JAJJWW010006907.1, read on the forward strand.
AGGTTTATGTGCAACAAAGAAAAGAAAATAGGATGAGAATTAATGAAGTTTGTGAAATCAAGACTAGTGTAAAAAAAAAAAATTGAGTCTTATTGTTTTATTGTTATTTTCATTCCGAGTAAAAAAAAAATAAAAAAAATAAAAAAAAAATATATATGTTTGTCAAGTTTTTGTGAAGTTCAGAAGTTCATCATCAACATTTGAAGACCGAAGACCGAAGATTGAAGACGTTTCTATGAATGCTGAGAGAGTGATATTAATTGCCGATCGGGTGAGAAGGTAAGGGAGTACTCCCATCCTTGCTAATGGTTGATTTCCTTTCTTAGAGATCATCGAAAAGATTCTTTTTGTCCACAACTCGTGGAGTCTCGAGAAATTATTTGGAAGGTTATCCTTCTTACCTTCAACGTGTGCAGGATTTCTCTCTTTATTCCTGCCTGCACACATGAGAGACTAAAAAGCGGTCTTTTTGAGTGCAATTATCATAAAACCCTATTAGTGAGGCAGAAGTCGAGGCTTATGATCATAATCAAATCCGAATTCTTTCATATGGTATGGTTACTTCTCGCTCAACACTTAAGGATGAGAATGCGTTCTTTGGTAGTTCTAACTTCGTGTTACTAGCATGCAGAAACTCTATGTCCTCATAGCTCCTTGGATGCTTGAGACTCTTTTACACTCGAAGTTGGAGAAGGTTTTGTGGGTACACCTGGTAAACCCTCACGAGACTACAACTCGTCCACTAGGGACATCTAGCGGTTTAAAGGCTTAGTGCATACGCTAAATGCATTCGAGAGACTGCGACAGGGGTATAGTTAGGATTTCTAATTTGTTTCACTTGAGGACAAGTAAAATTCAGGTTTGGGGGTATTTGATGAGTGCCAAATATTGCATATTTATACATCTATTTATTGGCATTTAACTCATCTTTTGTGTTGTAAATCGAGATATTATCCCAGATTCTGTATTCTCTTTGTTTTCAAGAATAAATATTTGTACTAATTAATTTTGTGTTTTTAGATAATAAATAAAGCTCGGAGAAATTGAGGAACCAAAAGAGCGAAGAATTGGAGGCAAGCGTCTATGGAACAGAAAGCCAAAGCCCACGCGCGCAACAGTTGCAACCCAACAAGGAGCAACCCATCTACAAGACATGGGCCCAAGCTATCCAAGATCCGACCCACGACCCGGATCTGAGCCCGATTCTCTCTGATCCGTTGAGATCTCCATCTTATGCATCCGACGGTCGCTCCGCCCTTCGCATCGTCTTCCCGCTACACCCGCTTCACAACAAATCCCCCTATACCATCACCCTCTCGACCAACTCCGCCATTTCTCTCCTTCACTTTCTCTTTCAATCAGAGAAAACCTTTCCTTCACCCATACCCCTATGCAGAGCCATCATCACCATCCCCATCTCTTTACCGCTGACATCAGCGCCAACAACTCTATCAGCACCTTCTACACCACCCTAGGTTCACCCATCTCCATCTATAGCTTCTCTCATACCCTAGACTCTAGGGTTGAGATGATTAAAACTAGGGTTTTCTCCAACAACCATGCATGGTCGATTCAGAGACGAGTAAGGGAGGAAAGAAGATTGGGTGAACATTAATTGCAAGCTTGGAGTGTTTTGTGAGTTATATATAGAGTTTTTCTTCATTTTTTTTAGAGGCAGCATGTTTTAGGGTTCATAATTTAGTTTCAATTTTAATCTGTTTTTCATGATGTTTAATATGTTCTAATTCAGTTTGCTAGGATTCAAATGAAACCCTAGTTCATTGTTCTGTGGTTCAATTGTGTTTGAAGTTGTTCTTGTATGCTTAAATGATAAGATGTCTTCAATTCTAGCATTACAACACTTTACTCTCACAGTGAATGCCTTGTATCCATTGTAGTTAGGCTAGAACTGTGTTGTTTGTGCTTCAGCTCATGCTTTAACTTTTATTGCTAACTCTTTGATTAGTTGTACTTAACTAGACAACTAATGCTCTGAAGTAGTATCCTTAGCTGTTAATTGAAGTCTCACTTGGTGAAACTCCTTAGATAAGTGAAAATCTTGACACATTATCCTTATCTGCCATAGGAACAAGACATTCAAACTAGTTGAATCTCATAACCTGAATTAGTGGTGGATTTGACAATCCTAGAGCCACAAAATCAATAGTACAACAATCTCTTGCTTATTTAATACATTAGAAATAGCATCACAACAACAATCCTGTCGTAAAGACACTAAAACAAACCCATATATTTGTGCTACCTTCCCTGAAATCAGTTAAGAAGCCTTTAGTTCATAACACACACTCCATTTCTCTGTGGTTCGACCTGTGCTTGCCACTGCCTCCAAAGGCACTGTGCACTTGCAGTTTAAGACGTAGGAAAATCATCTTTTGAGACCTACCATATTCTAAACTCTCATTTCAATCATTGAAACATTCTTAGAGGATGTTAGAGGTTATTCACACACTATTTTTCATCAAAGCGATTTTCAAGATATTGAAATAATCAACATGACTTTCGTCACTTGTAAAGATGAACTTGGCCAAAGCAAAAGCTTACCAAGACATATTTCGAGAAATAGATAAGCGAGATAAACTCGGCTCGAAATAGGAAATGTGTATAATCGAAATCTATATAGCAATACGACTTTTGTCTTAAGATAGGAGATAAAATAGATAGACTTTTGAGTGATAGATAAGTTCAAGTCTCCACATACCTTTTAGTCGATGAAGTTCCACCAGTTCCTTGAGTAGTTCTTCGTTTTTGCATGATGAACGACGTGGAGTCTAGAGCTCAACTACACTTTCTATCCTAGCTATAAGTAGACTAGAAATCAAAACTTATATTTTTGGCAACTAAACTTGACAAACAAGCTTGAGATAGCAACGCTTGCGAGTTCCACCGAGAAGTGCTCTAACAATCTCCCCCTTTGTTAATTTTAGTGACAAAACTATCAATATATATGGAATACGAAATAAATAAACTTTGCGGCTTCTCTTCTACATGCATGATTTCCTTGGTTCTTCAACATTACTCGAAATCTTCGTCACTTCCAAGTACTCCAATGATTCCAAAGATATTCAATGCAAACATCATCGTTGTTGAAGATCCGTAGCCATAACAATGAGAAAAAAAATCTCTCAATCATTGTTACACAGTGTCATATTATTATTACACAACATCAAAGTTCAATTGTATCATAACTTCGACAAAAATACTATGGTGATATGTATCACTCCCCCTTAGTCAATACTTCATCTCACATGAAAACCACTTCCCTCTACATAATGATCCGAAAAACAATATGTATATGTAGTGTGAACTACACATTAATTCTCCCCCTTTTTGTCAATAAAATTGGCAAAGGTACAAAAACTAATGGGATCCTAATGAAATTTCCATAGAGACACTTCATGACCAAAAGAAAGCACATATAGCCGAAGCTAAATGCTTTCATCAAGGAGTTTATAAAGATACAAGATAACCCCTATAATATTCCACAGCCGCACTCCCCACAAAGATTTGGCAATGAAGCACAACTTCAATTAAGAACTCTCCCTCATAAAATGTCATTCCCGAAAGAACAACAAGAGCGACCTTACTTTCACAAGAAAAGAAGGATTTCTTTGGACATTAACAAATCACATGAAACATGAATTTTTATCCAAAAACTCAATTAAATTAACCACAAGAGAACCCATGATTAATTTAATCGGAAATGCTCAACATAAGAGAACTTACGAAGCCGCACAATATATAAAATATATGGATCGGGAAGATCAATACTGCGGAATAAATAAAGATTCATTCTATCTTTCATCACTGTTTGCACAATGACATACAATGGACTTAATCTCTGTAAACAAAAGTCTTAACTTTTGACCACGTATGGGACAATCATAGTTCACGGACGCAAACACACATATCCCATAACAAATTGCAATATATAAAACCATAAAGATTAATACTGCAAAATCATCTTCCAAATAAACTTTAGAATTTAAACATATAAATCTAAAAACACTGAAGATGAAAATCGTTGGACATAGCTATGTGTAATCACAATAATGTCTATTCCAAACTCTAGTTATTCTTCTTAAAAACACAATAATAAAATTCTCATAAGAATTTTTTCCTAGACATTGAGACCTCTAAAAAAATTCTTTATCGTCCCCGAAATCCTTGTCGTCAATAGCCATGGGAACATATGGTTCGTGAAAAAAGGAGTCAATTCCAACAAACCTTCTAGGTCGATGATGCCGAACCACGGCCTTTTGAATTTCTAGAGTTCTCATAATAAAATCCTTTATTTGTTGAATCTCCTTTCTTGTCTCCTTCAACTCTTCAAGAACATCAGAAAATTTATGAGAATTTGAAGAAACGACACTTGGCTTCCTCATATTCCTTCTTTTTCTTTTCAAAGTTGGAGGTATCAGAGATTTTTCTTTTTCCTTCATGATTGATGTCTTAACAATCATATTAACATCTTTTCCATCAGAAGACATGATGCTTGGAGTATCCATAAGCATACGGGTTTGTGAGAGGAAGTCACAAACTAAGCTCAACAAGCAGTTTTTTGTTAAAAAGAGTTTCAGGGAAGGAAAAAGATATGTAGGGTTACGAAACCTTCAAACACACAGATTCATGTACACACAACTCTCAACCCTATAAAAGGCGGAATTGTCTATTTTAACCCTCTTTTATTGATTAACCAGGGAAGTCCTTTCCAATATCAATTAGATATGAAAAGCGGCATGAATTCCAGACTTTACAATGCTCTCAGAGCAAAAACAAACAAAATAAAATCAAAACAACTAAAGATTTTCTTTTCTTAAAGCCTAAGGTGTGCCAAATATTGTCTCTTTTAATCAGGCACATGAGACAAGATACACTAACCAACACAGTTTAAGTTGTGCTGGGATGAACAATAATCTGTCCACCATATCCCATTCGATCGGAATTCATAAGACCCTGTTTCTCATAGTTTTTAGACCATAACTTTCTTTCCAATGGTCTTGTATTATCCTTGGAAACTAACTTCTTTGACGAAGATAAAATCTTACATACCTCTGCGGTCTTTTGAACAAGTTTAAGCTTGTTTGCTAATCAATTTGCTCTTCGTTGAAGTTTTTTGACTGATAGGTGTTGTAAACACCTTGATTTTTATCTATTGTTTATGCTTTCTTTGCGAGTTTTCTTGTAAATTATGTATCTTATGTTTGCTTTTGAGTTTATTAGGTACAATGGAGTCATTATGAGCAAAAGAAGGAAAAAACGTTCATTTGGAGCGTAAAGCGCAAAAATTTCAATTCATATGCGAGCTATACTTGAAGTCGGCTAGGTTGCGCAAGAAAGAAGTGATGAAAGAAGCATCATTTTCCCAAAGCGACGGTTAAGCAAGAAAGAATAGGCTGTCAGTTATTTGGAACTGACAGGCCAAAGATCACTTCGGTGGCCCTTATCCTAATGTACCGGGTGCCAGTATCAATTTTAATTCCTACACAAACCTAAAATTCAGAGAAGTTTTATTTCTCTCTTTATCATTAGCTTCACCTGAAACTAAGAAGGCATGGCGGCCAGGGGAAATTCAGAAGGGTAAGAGAGATTCTGAGATCAGAGAGGAATTTGTTGTTGGAATTAGGTCAAGAAGAATACGTTGATGCTATTGTTGAAAGGTGGTGTGACTGAGATGGAGAAGCTGGAGTTAGAGATGTAGAATTCAGATAAAAGAAGATTGAGAAGATGATGCTACCATGGATCGATGTAATTGGGTTTGTTGATGCTGTTGTTGAGTATAATACGAAGAAATATGAGATGGGTTTGCCTCTGATTCAGAGTTAGAGTTTGCTATTTTAGATTAAAATCAGATGACTGATGAACATGATGAAGGAACTGGAATAAGATGGGTCTGTGTGTTAGTGAATCACAAATTAGGGTTCTAGATTCAATTATTCTGCTGCTAATGAGAAATTGAAGCAGAGGATGATGATTATCATGGGTTTGTTCCAGCTCTTATCTGTCCATAGAGGTGGATGATTGTGGTAGAAATGGAAAATGGTTGTAGTGATGTTATGCAGTAGTGGTTGCAACACAGTTGATGTGTGTTGATTGAATGGAAGAACAGAAGAGGAAGAAGTAACTGAGACCTGACACTGGAAGTGGTATTGCTTATGAACTGATAGCTTGAAGCAGCAGAATGGATTGTGCTGTGTTATTTTGAAGTGCACATGGCTGTGACAGAATTGCAGGTTGAGTTGATAGCTATGCATTGAAGGAATGTTGGTGATTCTGTGGTTGGCTGAGAGACTGCAGGCAGTGAAAGTTGAGTTGCAGCTGTTGACATTAGAGCTTGAGTTATGTGTGTTGAGCATGAGGTTGTAGTTACATGGATTGATTGCCAGTGACTTACACAGGGAATGGATGGTTGAAGCAGGGTTGGTGCTAGGCAGAAATGGCTATGTCAGAAGCTGGAAGAACTGAATTATAAAGTTGCAAAGGCTGTATTGCAGAGAATGGCGCTGTGTTAATGGGTTAAGTTCTAATGCTGAAAAGTGCTATAACAGTGTACAGGTTTGTGATGTTTGCAAGAGTTACAGGCATGAATTGAAATGAGTTGCAGCTGTTTCAAGCAGAATTGGTGCAGTAGCTGGCATTGAAGCTCAAGTCTTTGAGCTGAGATAGAAAATGAGATGCTATAACAGATGGCTAAATGGCCTGGCATCTGGTGTTGATGCTGTTAAATGGTGGAGACTCAGTGCGGAGTACAATGTTGCGAAGGAGATGACTCCGGGTGCGATTCGGAAAGTCATGAATCGCGAGAATAAATTGGTTCAAATATGGATGGTGAGTGCAATGGAACTTGTGGAGCTGAGATGGGTTTATGGCGCAATTGTATAGCAAGTAATGAGCTGGTGGAGTGCGAGTTGCAAGCATTGAGAACAAGAAGGTGTTCAGAAAAGAATTGAGATGAGTTGTTGCCAATGATTGTTGGAAGGAGATGGAACTAAGTTTGTTGAGCTTTGTGTGCAGATGGAGATGGAATTATGTGATGCTGGATATTGCAGAAAGTAATTAATGGTTCACTTGATCGAGTTCTTGGCAGTCAGAAGAGTGTAGCTCATTTGGGACTGTAATGCAGAGAATGGTTCGAAGTTTGGGTGTGATCAGATGCTGTGAGATAGTGCAGTTGAGAGAATGGACTGAATGGTGCAGTGCAAAGAGCTGTTGAATGTGCAGTTTTGTGTTGGCCATGAACTTGGCCTGAGAAATAGATTCCACAACCAATGTTGTAGAGATTGTGCGAAAAGTGAGCGAGAATGGCTAACCGGTGGTACTAGTTCCGATTCTTGGATTTTGGAACTTGAAGCATGGATCATAATATTTCATTGAATCGTGAAGGGGGTATGAGTCGGATGCAAGAATTGGCCGTTGGAAATATGAGCTACCGGTCGCGCTTTTTGGTACGTTTTCGCAAGAACAAGGAATGGGTTGAAATGGTTTTTCTTTTGAATGTTTGAACTGAGGAGAAGTAAAGTTGATATGATGGGAGTATGCACTTTCTAGTGACAGTTTCCGATGGCAAAGCGGCTAGAGACGGTTTTCCGACGACCGGATTCCGGTGACGGTGACCGTATCCCGGTGATGATGTCAGCAACTCCGGCGACCAGTTTCTCACAAAAATCCAGAGACTTATTTTCACTCATGGGCTTGGTGGTCCACGTAAAGATGGACTTTGAGACGTAACCTAATATGAAAAGAGTATCCTTTTGGGAGAAGAGCTATAAAAAGAAAAAAAAACTCTAGTCTATTCTATGGGATCTTTTATCTCTTCTTCTACTTTATTTTAGGTTTAGAAACATGATAGGTTTTCTCTTCCTTCTTGTTATGAACTCCATTAATATGAGTAGTTAATCTTATTATTGGTTATGGATTAATTTGATTTCACAAAGCATGCTTCTTTTATTAATAAATTAGTTTTGTCTCATAATTATCGATCTTGATTCACTATATATATCGCCATGTATGATTTGATTGCTTGTTTAGTTGAGTGGCCAATTGATTGAACTCGTATTCACATCTAATGCTAGTTTAGGGTGTTTCATACGTAAAAGTGATGCATCTTGAATACAAGTAGCACAAATATGGTTATTGCTTGTAGTGATATATCTAGTAACCATATGTGAACCATGACCTTTGTTAAATTGGATTAGTGCTTTTACACGTTCGATTGCTTTGATTAGCCTGATTTCATAGAACTTAGTGCATCTAGGGAATTAAACTTGATTAGTGCTTTTACACGTTAGGTTCTTCTCTTAGATATAGCTCATACTCGCATCTTTTAATTTGTTTGTTGATGACAAGAGGAAATTAGCGGGATATTCTTGCGATCAAGGTATCCTAGGGCCTTTGATAATAAGAGATTAAATATCAATTCTAGTTATTATGACAAGAGCATGTTAGTGAATGAAAACGAAATCCTTAACCAGTACTTTCGCATACTTAATTTGTTTGTTTGTTTCTTTATTTGCTTTATATTTGTCTAATTTCAGAAAAATCGCCCCTTATTATTTATAGGAAACCGAAAATATATTGACAACCCAGTCCTCTCTGTGGGAACGATCCTTTCTTGCCCTTGCTAATAATATATTTTGAGTAGTGAGAAAGTAATTTATTTTTGACGCATACGACAGCGATCATTGACATGTCTCAATTTGTGTTTGTACTTGTAACACTTTGATATTTCATGACCCTTGAGCGAACAATATGAGCATGTCAACCAGGAATATGATTCAGGTATCCGAGATGTGCAAGCTGCTAGACACAAAGTAGAACCTGAAAAATTAGACAGAGAGTTTCCAACGGAAAGGTCAATTTTTTCTTCCAGATTGGTTGAGTTCTCTTCTAAAAGAATATCAAGATTGATGTATGTATTGCTACAATTATCAAAATTAATATTTTCACAAAGAAGTGCAACACTTTATTTTTCGTCTTCATTAGAATTATAGTTATCAGAGATTTCATCAAGAGTTGCAGCAAGACCTTTGTTCCCAGTATATTTATTTCGATTTGGACACTCATTTGCAAAATGACCAAAACCTTTACACTTAAATCACTGAGGCATATCCTCGTCACCGGTCTCATCATTATCCCTATTTTTAGGAGGAACACGATTATGGGGTTTATCTGATTACCTGGATTTATCTCTGGAGAACCGTTTACTTCTCTTTAAAAGAAGATACCTAAACTGTCTTGTGATCAACGACTGACTTGTCAAGATCTCCATCTGATGAATTAGCCTCAGAAAGATCATCTTCAGAGATGCAAACACTTTAACTTTTATCAAGTAATTTAGTGTTCTTTTGTGCTTTGAACGCGACATCCTTTCCAGATTTGGATATATGCTCATGATCAAAGATCTTTAATTTCCCAACCAGAGTATTTCTGGAAAGAGTATCAAGGTTATTTCCTTCAACAATGACATGCTTATTTGAATCATATCTGGGGCAGAAATATGAGAATCTTCATCACAATGTCCTTTTCAGGAATAGTCTTACCCAATGCAAATGATGCATTAACAATTTCAGACACTTTGTGATTAAACTCATCAAATGATTCTTCATCTGCCATACGAAAGTTTTCCCAATCAGAATTTAGGTTTGAAGGCTAGATTCTTTTTCACATGTATCCCCTTCAAATACGGTTTCTAAAATATCCCAGGCATCTTTAGACTTTAAGCACGTAGTCACATGATGCTGAAGATCTAGGGTAATGGCATTTATGATAACATTTAAGCCGTCAGAATTTTTCTTTGTAGCAAGGATTTCTTCCGGAGCATATCTACAAATATCCCAAGGTCTAGACACATCGCCTTCTGTATCAACCAAAGGAGTATAGCCATTAACCACACGTACCCATGTTTGAAAATCACGAGCTTGAAGAAAAACATGCATAACAATTTTCCACCACAAGTAGTTTGAGCCATCGAAGACTGACGGTACGTTTATGGAGATATAATTTCTGTCCATAGAGTCAGATCGCTACAAACACAGACTTATGAGGCCTTTAAACGTGTTTGACTGCTTTCGATACCAATTGAAAAAGTGGGGGTACAACAACCTCACCCAATTTTTCGCTTAAAAATCTGTATAGACCAATATACTTTTAAGAGAATCAACCAGACAGTCAGACTTAATCTTAATAAATAGTATATCAAAGAGTTATATCTCAATTTATCGATTCAATCCTTACTCAAACAAATAGAAATCTGCAACTCGATTAGATACAAGAGAAATTAACTAGAACAAGTACCAAAGACCAATGTTCAAGGATCAATCAATTTCAATCAACAACCAAAGGTTGGATTTACTAATTGATCGATTCAACGCACAACTTGTGATATTTCAATTATATAACAAAATATAATGTGGAAAAGAAATAACACAGACACCAGAAGTTTTGTTAAAGAGGAAACCGCAAATGCTGAAAAACCCCGAGACCTAGTCCAGTTGAACACACACGTATTAAGCCGCTACAAATACTAGCCTACTACAAACTAACTTCAGCCTGGACTGTAGTTGAACCCCAATCAATCTCACACTGATCCAAGGTACAATTGCGCTCCTTATATCTTTGATCCTAGCAGGATACTACGCACTTGATTCCCTTAGTTGATCTTGTAGTTGCAGGAAATCCCACAACACACCCCATGTAATATTTCATAGATCTAAATCTATTTCATGATCAAAATAAAGATTAAAGTGCTAAAATTGTAAAATAAGACACAAGATTTACGTGGTTCGATCAATGTGATCTACATCCACGGGGTTAGGATTCTTCACTATGATTATTGAAATTACATTTGGGTTACATTGAGAATCTCCATTAATGGATATTTTGTAGAGCTCTAGATCTAATTATTTGGGGGAGAAGATGATAAAGAAAATAAAGTCTCTCTCTAAAAAATATCTTTTTCTTCCTAAAATTCCCCTCCTTTTCTCTCTCCTGCTCTCCTCTTTATATAGTGTTTACATAGTGGATGACAGCTCACATACAACTCATATTCTCTCAAGCTCGCAAGCTCTCTTTATGATTTCGCAGGCTCTCTCTCTCTCTCTCTATAATTTTCGCAAGCTCTGCTACATTCTCTTAAGCTAAAATAATTAAATCTCGCACACTAATAAAATGTGTTGTGCGATATTTGGATCCTAAATCTTGCCTCTTTTTCCTTGAATATTGCTTGAAGAGCGATGTTTAAGGAAAAATCTGTCGTTGTAGTAATCTTTGATCTTTGTTGATGAAGGAACGAGCAAAAGAATACTGGACTTGAAAAGTACGTACTTGCCTCTATTCTTTTGCGAAGTTCCGAAGCTTTGAAAAGTAATTAGAAGTATCATCTTGAAGTATACGAAGTATGAAATATCCGTGAAGAAGTATAAGAAGTATGAAGTATGAAGTATCCTTGAAGAAGTATAAGAAGTTTCCATCCTTGAATGCGAGTAATAAGTATTGCCTCTATTCATGCGAAATTATTATTCCATTTTTGATGAGGATTCTTGTTGTTCATTAGTGAACGTCCATTTTGGAAATGATTCTTTCCGAGAAGATAAAGAACATAAAATGTTTTTTCTCGGTAATCCATAGTTGCCTCTATTCTTTATCTAGGAGGGTAGAATCCTTGAGAAAATGTTGAATGAGCGAGTTGTATCTTCATTCTCATCTTGCCTCTGTCTCATGCTTTGTGCTCATGCGATAGTATAATCTATTCAAGTTGCTTATAATTGTGTGAAATAATTGAGCGAAATAATCACATCTTGCGAAATAATTACATTCTGCGAAATTCTTAATAATTCTGCGAAATTTTGTAAAATACTTGTGCGAATATAATGCTTATGTTATGAAATGTGTATGCGATGTTTATGCCATGAAATGCTTATGCGATGCTTTCATGATGCGAGTATGATGCTTGTATGATGAGAATGCTTATCTACTGCAATATATATCTAATGTTTGTGTTACTTGGCTCATTTTGCCGCTCTAAAATTGATGTAGCTTTAAATCGCTTCCATTCTTCATTTCTCTGGTTTTGTCTTTAGTATATGCATTCTTCTTCGCGTATTTATTGTTCCTCCCATGTTCTTTTGCTTGTGCTTCATTTTTCTTGCTTTTATTCTTTGTCCATATTTATCTCATTGTATCTCATTGTTTTCCTGCATTATTAGTATCGCATAATAATATGATCATAATATCAAATATGCGTCATTTTCACTGCCTCAGTTTCATTTCCATGTATATGTTCACAAACTTATTTGCTATCATATAATCATTTTCGCAAGCTTATTTGCTTACTTTCTTGTGTGGTCTTATTTTGCCTTCCTAGTTAAAGGTCTTATTTTGCCACCCCTCGTTATTGCGACAAAATCGCAGGCCGTCTTTACACTTTCATGTAATGACCCATTGATCTTGTCTTATCATTTTCTAGTATTATTGCCTCTACGGGATATTTTTCATGCGACAATATGACAGCCTAAATATTCTTGTGAACGTAAAGCCCCATGACATTGCCGTCTTGCGACGAAATCGCAGGACGTCTTTACACTTTCATGTATTGACCCATTGATCTCGTCTTATCTTTGTTTTTTGTATTATTGCCTCTTCAGGATCATCACACAAATATGACAAGCCTAAATTTTCTTGCGAAAATAAAGCCTCATGACATTTGCGTCTTAAGACACTTATCAGCTCCCTAATGGAGGGTAACGCCCTTATCATCTCCCTGGTTGCCCCTTCAAGGAGGCGTACATCGGCCATACAAGACTAGCTCCTCCCATCCGGTCTTAACAACAACCAGTTGTTTTCTGACCTCTTATCCCTTTTACCTATAGGGCTTATGGTTACGAGATCGCACCCTAAGTGGAGTTTTCTTGGCCGAGTGCAACATATGCCAAGACTTGCCAAGAATGGCCGAGACACTTCAAATGTCCCATGCACTCTTGGCTCAACCGTGTACCTCGGCGCCTTGATCATATGCTGACTCCTTAGAAGAGACCCTCGGTCGTCCAACCAGGGTATAACCTTATATATATAGTTGGAAATCCAAGGTATCTCTCCTGGATGGGCTTTATTGACCCCAAATCTCCATGACTCAGTTCCGGGGGCGGTTTAACCTTTTCCTGAGCCATGTAAAGAGATACCCCCTTATATGACGCACTTTAGGTCTTACATTTGCCTCTTGCGAAATTTTATTCGCGAACTAGGGTGTACGCCATAAAGGTTCGTCCCATTCTAATATGTCTCTGCGAAATTATCGCATATCTTCATTATTTCATTTCTGTCATTTCTTTCATTCATTCTTTCATTTCTCATAATATCATTTGAAGCAAAGTAAATATTCAAGAGAAATTCTAATACGTTGTAATTCTGAAATCTTTGTTGTTGTGAAATCTTTATAATTCTGCAATTGCATCGCGTTTTGTAAATCAAATCAAAATCTTTTATTTCCGTAAAAGAAATATTCTAGAGGAATATATAAATTAAATTTTCTCGGTTTTTTGTAATTTTGAAACCTTTGTAATCTTGAAATCTTTGTAATCGTGCGATTGAATCGCTTTTTGTAAATCAAATAAAAAATCTTTTATTTTTGTAGAAGTAAAATGTTCAAGGAAAGTGGTACTTAGCTTTTGTGGTTTGCTGCTGTTGTTGTCTCTTGCGAAGTGTTTCTGTGAAATAATCACCTACTTTCTTCTTGCGAAATACTCTTGCGAAAAATCCAGTGAAATAATCACCTACTTTCTTCTTGCGAAATACTCTTGCGAAAAATCCATGCGAAAAATACACGTTCGTTGGGATTTGAACTCGCGACCATGAACTCATTAACTTCGCAGATAACCAACTGTGCTGCCTCTTGTTTGCGAAATAATGAAACAACCTTGCGAAATTATCCATTTTTTCCCCTCTCGTAAAAAAGAAAAATTATGCTCGCAAGTGAATTCGAACTTGCGACCACTAACGCACATATTGCTCTCTGGACCAACTGTTCAAGAACTTCTCTGCGAAATTAACTCATAACTTTTTCCTTATTCTCTTATTCGCCACTGAAGATGAGAAGAAAATGAAAAATATGTGTCTCTGCGAATTCGAACCCGTGACCTCTTGCTTATTCGCTCCAACTCAAACCATCTCAATGTGAAGTTTTGTTTGTGATAAAAATCACAGCGTATGCCTCTTATCTTCTCTTCGCCTTCCTTTATTTCCTTCAACAATTTGCCTCTTGCTTTTTCTCCTGAACATGGAAATCTTCCATTGAAACCTTGATTTTATTCTCCGAATTTCACCACAACAACCTATTTTTCTCTTACTCTTTTCATGTCTTTGAATTGTTGATGATGTTTACTCCCTGAAAGTGTGACTTCTTCCATGAAATTTCCATTTTTGAACCTAAATTTTGTAGATCTAGAAAAATATGAACAATAGTTAATCTTCATGGAAACTTCTTGAACCAACAAATTACAGGAAGGATAAATCCTTTACTCGATCCCTGTTTCTAGCGCCAAAAATGTAGTTGCAGGAAATCCCACAACACACCCCATGTAATATTTCATAGATCTAAATCTATTTCATGATCAAAATAAAGATTAAAGTGCTAAAATTGTAAAATAAGACACAAGATTTACGTGGTTCGATCAATGTGATCTACATCCACGGGGTTAGGATTCTTCACTATGATTATTGAAATTATATTTGGGTTACATTGAGAATTTTCATTAATGGATATTTTGTAGAGCTCTAGATCTAATTATTTGGGGGAGAAGATGATAAAGAAAATAAAGTCTCTCTCTAAAAAATATCTCTTTCTTCCTAAAATTCTCCTCCTTTTCTCTCTCATGCTCTCCTCTTTATATAGTGTTTACATAGTGGATGATAACTCACATACAGCTCATATTCTCGCAAGCTCGCAAGCTCTCTTTATGATTTCGCAGGCTCTCTCTCTATATATAATTTTCGCAAGCTCTGCTACATTCTCTCAAGCTAAAATAATTAAATCTCGCACACTAATAAAATGTGTTGTGCGATATTTGGATCCTACAGATCTCACCCACAACTAAGAGTTACTACGACCCAAAGTCGAAGACTTTAATAAAAAAAATTTCTCACACATAAAAGTCTACCGGAATAGATAAATTTGTCTCCCACAGAAATACCTACGACTTTTGTTCCGTCTTTTTATAAATCAAGGTGAACAAGAACCAATTGATATACCAGACTTATATTCTCGAAGAACAACCTAGAAATATCAATCACATCACAATAATCTTAATCAACTAGCGAAACAAGATATTATGGAATCACAAACGATGAGACGAAGATGTTTGTGACTACTTTTTTATCTTGCCTATCGGAGAAATTAATCTCAATCCAATCTTACGATTGCACTCAATCACGATAGAAACCGTAAGATCGGATCACGCAACTACGGAGAAAATAGTTGGGTCCGGCTTCACAATCCCAATGAAGTCTTTAAGTCGTTAACCTACATGGTCTCGGTAGAAACCTAAGGTTAAAGGAGAATCGACTCTAGCATATACAACTAGTATCACACAGGAGGTGTGGGGATTAGGTTTCCCAGTTGCTAGAGTTCTTCTTTATATACTCTCCAAATCAGGGTTTGCAATTACCTTGGTAACAAAGCATTCAATATTCACCGTTTGATGAAAACCTGATTAGATTCAAGCAAATATCTTTCAACCGTTAGATCGAACTTAGCTTGTTATACACAAATGAAATGCACGTTCATTTAGTTTTGTGTAACCGTACCTAAACATGTACACCTAGTTGGTTCAACAGTAGTTAACCAATGGTTAGCCATATGAGCACTTTCATATCAACCTTATTCATCTTCACCATAAGTAGTTCAAATGACTCAAAAGAATTAGTTAGAGAGTTGTTCAATTGCTTAGATATCATAGAAGTATATAAGACACAATCGAAGCAAAAAACGATTTTGATTCACTCGAATCGATTCATGAACATTATAGCCACGGTTTGCAAATATGCATTCCTTAGTTTATATATGTCTTAGTTCACGAATAAACCGTTTTTAGAAAATAACCCACTCAAGTATGCATACCGGTATGCTAGCACCGCAACCAACACTAAAAGCAATGTCAGGTCTCGTCACGTTGAGATACAAAAGACTTCCAATAATAGATCGATAAAGTTTTTGATCCACATTTACACCTTTCTCATCTCTATGTAGTTTACCCGTTGTAGGCATAGGAGTAAGTTTTGGAGTTGACTTATCAAGACCGAATCTTGAAGCAAGATTTTTTGCATATTTTTCTTGAGATAAGTAAATTCCATCCTTGTGTTGTTGAATTTGTAAACCCAAAAAGAATTTTAATTCACAAACGTTGCTCATTTCAAACTCCTTAACAAGAGAGACTTGAAAATCTTTTGTAAGTTTCTCCGATGTTGATCCATAGATGATATCATCTACATAAACTTGAGCAATAACAACATCTTTTCCACTCCATTTGGTGAACAAAGTTTTATCAACTCCACCTATTGAAAAACCTTTCCTAAGAAGAGAAGTAGTTAGTTTTTCAAACCAGGCACGAGGTGCTTGTTTTAACCCGTATAATGCCTTGTTGAGTTTAAGGACATGATCGGGAAATCGGGTTTTCAAATCCCTTAGGTTGAGCGACATAAACTTCTTCTGTAAGTTTCCAGGTTAGGAAGGAAGATTTAATGTCCATATGAAACAACTTAACCTTAAGAAAACAAGCATGAGCTAATAATAAACGAATGGACTCAAGGCGTGCCACAGGAGCAAAGGTTTCGTCAAAGTTGATTCTATCAATCTGTGAATAACCCTGAGCGACAAGTCTAGCTTTGTTTTTGACAATGGTGCCAAATTCATCAGACTTGTTCTTAAATATCCATTTGGTACCAACAATATTTATATTTGGGGGAAAAGGTACGAGTTTCCATACATCTTGTCTTTGAAACTGATTTAACTCTTCATGCATTGCATTCACCCAAAAGGGATCACTAAGAGCTTCATCAATATTCCTAGGCTCCACTTGCGATAGATAACAACCAAAATTGCAAATATATTGAAGTTGACCCCTCGCCTTAGCAAGAGAGTCCCTTCCTCCAATAATATTGTTAGTATCATGATTCCTTTGAACCCAAAGATGTCGTGTGGAGACACGTTCTTGTTCAAGAGGAACATCCCGACTAGATCTTTTCTCCGCATCACTAGATACATCAGGATCAACAATCGTTGGAACAACTTCTTACGATTCCCGACGTTTCTTTGATTTTCTCAATTGTCTCGGTTGGAGGCAATTGTGAGAGAGTCATCATGATGAAAATTACTTAGATCATCAATGATAACATTAGCCGATTCCATCCTGACTTGGGTTCTGAGATTAAAGAATCGGAAGCCGCGACTGTCAGATGCATAGCCGAGAAAAATACCCCTCATCGCTTTTTTGAATTAAACTTCCCTTTCGTTCTCGATCCTTTAGAATGTAACACTTACTGCCGAACACTCGAGATAGTGTAAGTTGGGTTTCTTACCATACCACAACTCATAGGAGTGTTTAAGGTCTTTGACCAAGTAAGTAAACACGATTGATCAAATAAAAAGTCAGAAAAAACAACCTCACCCCAAAACCTTAACGATAAGTTTTTGTTATGGAGCATTACCCTAACCATTTCCTTAATATTTATATTATTTGTTTCGCAACTCCATTTGCTTGTGGAGTGATAGGTGGTGAGTACTATTGAATAATTCCCAGAGAGTCACAGTATTCAAATACCTTGGTGTCTTTGAATTCTGTGCCACGATCGCTTCTAATTTTCTTTAGTTTGCGACCTTGTTCATTCTGGATTATATTAAAAATAATCTTGAACATACTGAGAGTTTCATTCTTGTGAGCCAAAAATGCCACCCAGGTGAATCTAGTGTAATCATCTACCATAACCAAAGCATACTTCTTCCCAGCCACTGTAGATTATTGAATTGGGTCGAAAATATCCATATGAATTAAATCAAATGGAGCTTTGGTGAGAATATTTCGGGATGATTTGTGTGGAACTTTCGTTTGTTTACCCTTTTGACATGCACCATATACACCTTCAACCTTATCATTGATTTTGGGAACGCCTCTAACAAGTTCTTTGTTAATGATCTTAGTTAGAAGACGATAATTGATGTGACCAAAATGCTCATGCCAAAGGTGTGTAGATTCTACCTTAGTCAAATTGCAACAATTACTGAACTGAGTATCTAGAAAATAAAAATTATTTTTGCCACGTGATCATTGAAAAACACTTTTCCAGATTTGTCGACAATGTCACATCCTTTATTATTGAAGACAACCTTATGGCCCTTGTCACAGATTTGACTAATAGAAAGAAGATTAGCCGTCATACCTTTAACGTATACGACATCATGAATTTCAGAAACGCCAGGTAATTTGATCATCCCTTTCTTGCTTATGTAACAACAGCTTCCATCTCCAAAAGTTATAGGTCCACCATCAAAATCGCTTGAGTTGATAAACCATGAGAGATCTCCAGTCATGTGCCTGCTACACCCACTATCAAGGAACCATTGAAAGGGTGATGTTGACTTCAGAGCAAAAGCTCCCATACTAGCACTACTAACCATTTTAGGCTTTCTTGTTAGTATTGAATGTCTTTTAAGAGATGACAACAGTTGAATAACTTTCTTATGAAAATCACTAGCAACCTTTAGTCTTCTCTTGAAGGACAAACACACATGTTGAAAGTGATTGTGAGAACCACAAAATAAACATGTACCAACATCATAAACCTTGTTCGAAGAGTTTTGAGCACTGTCAGGTTTCACAAAGCCTAGACCTTGCTTATTACCTGACATACGACAATTCTTCAAGGAAGAATTAGAGTTGTCATTTAAAACCTTTGAAAAAGACTTTACAGACTTCAAATCCTTAAGCTTTGCAATTTCTGTAGCAATATCAGAATTGATTTGGATTTGTTTATCTAACTTTTTCTGGAGCTCAACAACCTATTCAGAGCAATCTCGAGGTTTAGGTTTTTTGATATAACCTTCGCAATGAGATCCATCAATTTCCTTTATCCATTGAAATTTTTCGAGACACAAGAACTTGATGAGTTTTTTTAAATCAGGATTCTCAACCTTTTTGATGGTTTCTAGAACACACTCGATGTTGAGTTTATCCATTTCTGGTGAAGCTTTTTCAGAGACAATATTGTCCATCATCAGATCACTACAAACATAGACTTATGAGGTCTTAAATGTGTTTGCCTGCTCTGATACCAATTAAAAATGCGGGGGTCTAACAACCACACCCAACAATTCGTTTGGCAATCTTAGAGGACTTACTCCAATAAACTTTCTAGAGAATCAACTAGGCAAATGGACTCAATCTAGATTAAAGTATATCAAAGAGTTTAATATCTTTAACTCTTAATTCAATCACTTAATCGCAAATAGAAAATCAAGAGCCGATTGAATATAAGAGGAGTAACTTGAATGGTACCAAAGACAAATGTTCAAGTGTCAATCAATGTAAATAAAAAACCAAAGGTTGGATATTCTAATTGATTGACCTTAACGCACAACCTGTGATATTTCAATTATATAACAAAATATAATGCGGAAAAGAAATAACACGAAGTGTTGATGGTGGATTTTCATTCAAGGTTAAAATTGTAAAAGCCAGAAAATTATGCGCTGACATCTTGTAAAAGATAAAGCCATTAAAAGTGTTGGATAATCCTTCACTTTACTAATTCACCTAGAATGGAGCATGTGGCAACAATCCCATTCTCGTGAATTAAATACATGAAATTCATCCAGGTTGGAGCATGTAGCAACAATCCCATATACCCCGTGGAATTTACAAAGATTATTAATTAATGCGTAACCAGCCTTGTATTTCCGTACTATTATCAAGACAAAGATGACGACCGAAGTGTTACTCTCAGCAAAGCAACACGAATCCCCAAGCATTATAATGAAAGCATGTACAAAATACCCGTGACTGGTGACTCGGTGTGTTATACTAGCCCGATTGAGCAACTCTCGGTGTGTTATACTAGCCCGATTGAGCATCCGGATTGTCTCAGTATCAGTATGGAAATGATCACGATCATCCAACTCCACCAAAGCATGATTGGATGACCCGGATCAATTCCATAACCCCAAGCCGAGTATGGAATATTCGGCTTAGAACCAAAGCGGGCCCCGTATGGTCGGCCTCCCCAAAAGATTGGCATAGCTTGCCAAAACGTCCAAACCGAGAGCGGTATGGAAGGAAAACCCTAAATTAGGGTTTGCGGCATATTACATGTGTCGTAAGTCAGCCTCAACCATCTATCTTCGCAGGGTATAGATGGAGGGTGTAGATGTAGATTCAAACGCCCCGAGCATGTCAACACAATCACCTAGGGCTCGCCTACATACCTCGACCAATCGGCCAGACCAACCATGGTTGGTCATCCCAACTCGTGCGCCCGAACGAAGCATGACGCACGGCCGTGAAACTCAAAATTAGGGTTTTGAACATCACGAGCGTCCATTTTCTCCTTGCACGAATGAAAGGTTCGAGATTAGATTAGCGTGTCCCGCCATACTAGCATGACTACCATGGGCCCGCTCTATCCCCTCACTGATCGTCCAAGGCATATATCATGCACGGCTATCCCAAAACGCGCGTCCAAACTAGCGTGGTCACACTTCCCAAATTGCAAAATCGATCTCGACCACTCAACTCCGCCGGACGATTTGAGTGGCTTAGATCACGTTTTCATGGGAGAGTCGGGTATAGGCGTGAACACCAGCCTACCACCTTCACGCAAGACCGATCAGCCAAAACCGACCAAGATTGGTCGTCTTGGAACGCGCGCCCAGAAGTTGGTACGATGCGCGCGGCTTTTGCGCACTAGTTTTTTGTCACAATCCCGATCTCGACCACTCAATTTCGCTAGACAGATTGAGTGGCCCGGATCACATCTCCGTGAGATAATGGTGTATGGGCTCCTACACCGTCATGCCGTCTACACGCATGTACAATCGGCCAG
Organism: Papaver armeniacum; assembly: GCA_023531295.1. Classification (NCBI taxonomy): domain Eukaryota; kingdom Viridiplantae; phylum Streptophyta; class Magnoliopsida; order Ranunculales; family Papaveraceae; genus Papaver; species Papaver armeniacum. The sequence goes on from JAJJWW010006907.1 coordinate 123,537, forward strand.
GCCAAAATCGTATCCCAAGCTTGGATTCGACCAGGCTGAAGAGGGATGCTTGCGCACCTCTTCTAAAACCCTAATTTCATTAACGGTCACAGATGAGTGTCTCAAAGATCATCTCGTCCGTCCAACTTCACCGGCTTGGTTATACGCTGTACGGTCAGAGTTAATTGGTCGGGTTTGGCGTCATGGTGATTACCATCCGTCAATCTACCACACCATGTGGTCGGTCAAGGGAGGATTTTGCTTGCGAATTTCCAAACCATCACATGAAGTAGGTTGGACATGAGGCTATTTTGAGACGCTCAAACGGATGCTTCATACATGCCGAGTATACTGATGCAAGCACTGCATAGAATACACACGATACTTCACAAGTATCAACTTCCGAATAATGCAAGTTATTAAATTTAGCATTCCATGCTACCTTTTTGTGGGTCCCACGATCCACACACTCGAGACATCAATCATGTCACAAACGGGGGATACATAACGAGGTATTGGTAAGCGGTTTATGGAAGGTGGCGTACGGCAACGCACCATCACAAGAACGTGTCGGGAAGTCATGGACGGTTAGAGATGACATGGGGAGAAGTGGGCAAGACCGGTCGTATAACACCAACACACACCTCCACTACTCCATCACTCCACTTCCCCCACTTCCCACGAGAGACGTGAATAAGGCTCAAAATGACTTGTATAAATAGGTTCTCCTCCCTATTTCCATAACAACGAGAATAGTCCGACAACGAGGCAAGTGTTGATACCATCGTATTCGAACAGGCCGATAGCTTACATCCCGCAAGCCGAGTTCAGCTTTTCGATACAAGTCATACATAGCCAACACCTTCATAATCTCAACACCTTCTTCGCTTCCCTCCCTAAGATCAACCCCATCTCCTTCACTTTGTGACCGAAATAAGTCCGGGAACGGCCATTTCTTGGTTTAGGCGAGAATTGTGCAGTTGATTTTCTCGAATCTACAAGCACTCACCGCGCTCGTGCATTTGTTTAGGTTTAGATTCATTCCTCATCCACACACCCCAAATTACCAAATCCAAGCAGAATAGTTTTCACCCATAAACAATTGGCGACCACGGTGGGAGGTTAATCTCTCGGTTGTAAAGTCAATTTCTTCAATACCATTCAATCAATTTCGAGATGGTTGGTCTTAGGACCGCCTCGGCAGTCTCAAATCCGATGGTTCCTCCAACGGAGATACCCCTCCTCCTAACGGGCGTATCGACGACATGATCGGGAGATTTCCAACATTGAGCGAAATAGCACGGGTACATGAGATTCACTTGAAGAACATGGAGCTAATCAAGGAAGTGGTAAATGGCATACTTGATCTCCTCATCAAGATGACATCAACGTTCCGGAGACCTTTACACCGGGGACTAGCTCCCCTCAGATCACTTGATTTTACTACGAACCGAGAGACCTAGGTGGATCAAGAAGCGGCATCTCTAGTGGAAAACTTGTATGAACTCTTGCACCTCTCGAAGAATCAACGAGCGAGAGACGTTTGTCTGCGAGTTAATAAAATAGCTCGACGTACACCGACTCCTTCTCGCCCGTAAGTCTTAATCGCATCGAAACATCGTAAATAATGTTACATTTGTAAGACGACATGACGGCAGAGGAAGGTCACAACTGGGCCCCCGTATGTTACCGCACGCATCAAGGGTTCGAGTTCGGGAGGGCCCGCCGATACAGAGCATCTTCGAATGTGATTACCTTTAAGACTCTCAGGAAAGCCAAGGTTAGCCCATGCAAGATTGTATGGGCCCACCACGATGACGGACTTGAAGGAAACTAGACCAGACATACGGGTATGTCAATCAATTTATCAGTAGGACCCGTTTAGTCAAAAGTAAAATTTGAAGTCATAGAAAAAGAGCTGGAATACCATATGATACTAGGGAGACCATGGATTTATGACAATAAGGTCATCCCTTCAACGTATCACCACTGTCTGAAGACCATGCTAAATGAAGAAGTCATCCGTATTCCGCATCATTGTCTCCGTACGCACCGATATGCGAGTGGAACTGCTCGAGCCGAAAAAGAAACTCCGCGAGGAAGGGCTGACAAAGTCCTGTGCACCCCACTACCCACGTGGGCTTCAATCCAGAAGAAGACCGACTTGCATCCTGGAGGCTAAGCACCACGACACACCTTTTCTGACGAGGCATCCATCTCTATCAGGTGAAACTTCAACCCACGCTCACACCAAAAGGGAACGCTCTTTCGAGGAAAGACGTGATCAGAAGGGGAAGACAATATACCGGTGCCGCTGTTAGCAATTAGCAGAGAGACCACCCAGTCTCTCCGCCCAATTGAATGCTGCAAGAACGACAAAACGCAAGAGGAGGTATCGGACGCTCCGCGACAGCTACAAGATGACACCGGCTCCACAACCGATGAGCTCGAGACCGTTAACATCGAGAATGAAGAAGTTCCCAGGCCTGTCTCTATCAGTTCGACTCTGTCCGTAGATTAACGTGTGAATCTTGTCCAACTACTCAAGGAGTACCAAGATGTGTTTGCCTGGACATACGAGGAAATGCCTGGTCTAGATGAAAAATTGATCACTCACCACTTACATGTCATACCTGGATCCAAGCCCATCAAGCAATCTCCGAGGCAATTCATACTCGAAGTGGAACAACAAATTAAGAACAAAATTCAAAAGTTGCTAGCTGCTGGCTTCATCAGACCTATTCATCATCCGACCTGGTTAGCTAATGTAGTCCCAGTAAAGAAGAAAAACGGATAGATTCGGTCTTTGCGTGGATTTGAGAGACTTGAACAAGTCTTGCCCCAAGGACGACTCTCCGCCTAACATCGACATGTTAGTAGACGCCACCAGCGGACACGGCATGTTCTCGTTCATGGATGGTTACAACGGCTACAATCGAGATAAGGATGTATGAGCACGATGCGAGTAAGACGAGCCTTAGAACCCCTCTCTTGGCAATTTTTACTATCTTGTTATGCCATTCGGTTTAAAGAACGCCGGCGCAATGTATCAACGTGCTATGACAGTAATATTCCACGACATGATGCATAAACAAGTAGAATACTATGTAGATGATATCTTGGTCAAGTCAAAGACTCGAGCAGATCACACCAACGTCTTACGGAAAGTGTTTGAGAGGTGTCGAGAATACAAGTTGAAGATGAATCCTTTGAAATGCGCTTTCGGTGTCTCTTCAGGCAAATTTCTGGGATTCCAAGTGACTGCAGAAGGAATAAAGGTAGACCCGTCCAAGACTCAGGCTATCCTCACAATGCCGCCTCCCCGAACTGTGAAGGAGCTCCAGAGTTTCATGGGCAAGGTGAACTACATTCGACGTTTTTATACCGGTCTAGCCCAACTTACCGCCTCATTCACCCCCTTATCAAGAAAGGAGCCAGCCTTCGTTTGACCGCAACCCAACAGGAAGCTTTTCGAAAGATTCAACGAATACTATCATCTCCAACAATCATGAAGTCTCCTGTACAAGGTAAGCCACTGGTTCTATACACTGCCTTCAGTGACACTGCCGTAGGGGCTTTACTCGCTCAGGAAGACGATGAGGGAATCGAACGTCCCATATACTATTTCAGACGAATATTGAGAGATGCTGAACTCAGATACCCCAGAGCGGAAAAAGCATGTTTAGCCTTGATCAATTCCATTCAGAAGTTTAGGCATTACCTGCTATCTAATAGGGTGATACTCGGGTCTAAATCGATCCTCGCAAAGTTTTTACTTTCAAAGACGGTCTGACCGGAAGGACAGGGCAAATGGCTTCTCCAAATGTCAGATCCTGGACATAAAGTGTGCGTCACGTAGAGCTATCAAGGGTCAAGCAGTTGCAGACTTACGGCAGCATTTCCTGGAGAAGGCACTATGTGGCTACACGAAGAACTCCTTGGAGAATTTCCAGACATCTCTGTTTTGGAAGAAGAAGTGTGGCTCTTGTATTTTGATGGCTCCGCTACCCATAGCAATAGTACTGGAGGAGCGGGCGTGGTGTTAGTATCTCCAACCGGAGAAGTATTCTCACACTCCTTCAAGCTGGACTTCGAATGCACCAACAACTTAGCAGAGTATGAAGTCTTCCTCATAGGGCTGTCAATAGCCAAACAAGCAGAGGTCACGTGTCTGGAAATAAGAGGTGACTCCAAGTTACTGGTGAATCAGATGAGTGGAGTATACGCATTGAAGGAAGTAACACTAGCTCCATACCGGTCAGAAGCACATAGGTTACTAAACTATTTTGCCGATCCAACCATAACCCATGTTGGTCGCAGCAACAACAAACACGCCGATTGTCTAGCAACACTGGCTTCCAAATTAAAGTTCGAGGGTTTGGAAGAAACCCTGACAGTAAAGAGAAGAACCATAGAATCGACATGGCTATCGCAATACAAGGACACCAAGACCGACGATTGGCGAACTCCGATCATTCAAGAGCTCAACAGCTCACTCTCCCAAGGAAAGGTCAGTCTCAAAACCCTGCAGAACTTCTTCATGCTTCATGGTATGCTGTATTATCGGAACCCAGATGGTTCCATGTCAAGATGTCTTGGGGATGACGAAATAAAACTACAGCTGAGTCGTGTTCACAATGAAATTTATGGACAATCACTGGTGGTAACACTTTACCGACGACTTCAACTCATGGGCTATTACTGGCCAGAGATGGAGACTCAATCCCGACTACTTCAGAAGTCTTGCTCAAATTGCCAAGCACCGCCACATCAATTGGAAATTTTTAATGTGAACCACACTGGGGACTGGAGAGAGCCATACGTTATCTATCTCCGTGATGGAACAACTCCTGCCGATCAAAGGGACGCTATCAAGATAAAGCAAAAGGTCAAGCGGTTCGTATTCCACGAAGGGATCCTCAGATCGCAAGAGCCCGGAGGTGATCCATTGCGATGCCCGGCTGGGAAGAAATCCCAGTCATCTTGAAGGAGACACACGAAGGAGAACATCAAGGGAAGAGGAAATTGTTTCTCCAAATACACGAGAAATACTATTGGCCGACTATGGAGGATGACGCAGCCGCTTTTGTTCAAAGCTGTCACAAATGCCAAATTCATGGGAACCTTGTTCATGCGCCTTCCACCCCTTTGCACTCGATAAGCGCAGTCCATGGCCATTTTACAGCTGGGGACTGGACATTATCGGGAAAATAAAATCCGCCATCATCGAAGCTAAAGACGAGTACATCATAACCGCTGACGGAATACTTCACCAAATGGGTAGAAGCCATTCCTCTACGAGGAACTACAGGATCAACAATTGCGGCTTTCATTAAAGAACAAATTATTTGTTGTTTTGGCGTGCCCAAGCATATCATCACTGATAACGACACTCCCTTTGCCAATAAGGTGTACGATAGTTACTTGAAGAGTATGGCATTAAACAGGTCTTCTCCACCATCTACTATCCTCAAGGGAACAGACAAGCTGAGAGTACCAATAAGGCATTGATCCGGATCATCAGTCGAACAGTACAAGACAATCCTAGGGAGTGGCATGATCAGTTACCAATGGCGCTGTGGGCATGCCGGACATCACCCAGAAGCTCCATTGGAGTTTCCCCATACTCACTTGTTTACGGAGCGGACACAATTCTCCCAAAGCAGAGATCAAAATCCCATCACCAGATTGCGACAGCAGGGATCCACTGGAACGAGGTGAAGCCTCGACTCTAGAATAGTGGAATTAGACACTGGATTTCAGAAGAAACAAAGCAGAAGAACGCACTCAAGTGTACAGGAATCGAATTTCCATGCATACAACAAAACTGTGAAACCACGTGTTTTTAATGTGGGAGATTTGGTTTTGAAAACGGCCAAACACATCCAACAAGACATGTCCGCACCAAAATTCTCACCAAAATGGGAAGGTCCTTACACAAGTCACCAAGGCTTACAATACTGGTTACTACAAGATCATTAAGGTGGACGGAGGCAAGCTGGAAGAGGTCATCAATGGAAAATGTCTCAAGGCATATCATGCTTGACCATTGTCCGCTCTGTCTTATGACGCTGCAATACAAGCATTTATTTCATTACATGTTTGAATCATCAATTATATTCAGAGATACATTAATGAAAAAACCCGATTCACCAATCAAAGAACCAATGCAATTTATTCCGCAAGGATTTTCAAAAGAAAACTTTTGACGTAAACGTCATTAACAATGAGGGAATACAACTGAATACGACTTAGAGGAGGCCATCTAGAAGATTATAGTTCCTTGAGAGCATCATCTCCAGTCTAGCTTGATATCTTTCCGTACTTTTCTTCAAGTCCTGTCGCCTGCTCTACCTTCTTTGATTTCGCAGCCAGAGCCTTCTCCTCTTCCAAGATAGCTTTTGCAGCAGGAACAACACTTACGAGGATACCATCTCGATCAACCTTGATGATATCAAGACGCTACCGCAACCATCCCACATTGAACTCCATGGATTCACAGGTAGATACCATATTCTCCCACTTTTCGAGGCTTGATTCAACAACGTTGCGAATACAAATACTCTCCATCTCAGCAATCATGGGAAGAAGGCAGTTTACCGTGGTGACCAAAGCAGATGAATAGTGCCGGACCACATTCCTGGTTGCGATATGGCCGTACTTTCTCCATAACTTTGTCTACAAAGGCACAAACTCCTTCCGCACTAAGAATCCACCGACATCTCGGTAAATGGAGGATAAACATTTCATGCGAACATCGAATCAAAGACCGCATTGGGGTATTCATAAGATGAGATACCCGAGATGAGCATCTTCGAGGTCCACAGGGGTAGGCGTGTTTGAGTTTGAAGGAAGAGGACTGGTTAATTCGTCATCATCGATAACCGTCACACATGTTCCTAAGAGGGTATCTGCAAGAATGAAGGGATTATTCACCGATCATCATGAAGAACAAGCAATTGTTCAGAAAAGGAAAAAGAGATGAACCGGTATGATCTTCTTGACTCGGAGAACACGAGAAGGGGATTCATCATGAAGCTCAGACGCAGGTCGTGCACGTTTAACGGAAGATCCTGGATGGTATGAAGAAGACGATCCACTGTTGTTCGACATGATGAGGAAACTGAGTTTCTGCGAGAAAACCCGATTATAAAATCGTAAAAGTGGTTCAAAATCTCTGCACCTGCATATATGCTGAGGAAACCCTAAAACGATTACGGCGCCCGATATATGAGGATTCGACACCGACCAAGTCAGGCTTTCTTTTGAACCCTAATAAAGAATCAGAAGAGCATCTGGATACGAGCGATTCAACCAGCAGTGTGTAAGCACCCACGCCCGGAATCCCAGTAGAATAAGAATCCTATCCCTAACTCAAACACCTAAGGGAGGAAGCCGGCCCATCAAGGACTGTGGTCACGCACGTATGGAGGATTGCCCACGATTGGTCAGAATCCCTCCAGGTAGACTTCCTTTATCTTGTCTTCTTACGTTTGTATATGTCACCATCTCATGCCTACCCCACAATAGTGTAACCATTATGTGCTAGGCAGGGGACTTAATGTTGATGGTGGATTTTCAATTAAGGTTAAAATTGTAAAAGCGTAAAATTATCTTGACATCTTGTAAAAGATAAAGCCATTAATAAGTGTTGGATACTCCTTCACTTTACTAATTCACCTAGAATGGAGCATGTGGCAACAATCCCATTACGTGAATTAAATACACGAAATTCATCCGGTTGGAGCATGTAGCAACAATCCTATATACCCCTGTGAATTTACAACATTATTAATTAATTCGTAACCGACCTTGTATTTCTGTACTCATTATCAGTGCGGCATGACGACCGAGTGTTACTCTCGTAGAGCAACACGAATCTCCAAGCATTATAATGAAAGCATGTACGAAATACCCCGTATGTGCTAACTCTCGGTGTGTTATACTAGCCCGATTGAGCAACTCTCGGTGTGTTATACTAGCCCGATTGAGCATCCGATGTCCGTATCGGTCCGAAATGATCACGATCATCCAACTCCACCGGCATGATTGGATGACCGGATCAATTCCATAACCCCCAAGCGGGTATGGAGTATTCAATAACCAACCGGTGCGGGCCCCGCATGGTCGGCCTCCCCAAAAGATTGGCATAGCTTGCCAAAACATCCAAACCAGAGCGGTATGGACGGAAAAACCTAAATTAGGATTTGCGGCATATTACATGAGTCGCAAAACAGTCTCAACCATCCATCTTCGTAGGTATATATAGAGGGTGTAGATGTAGATTCAAAGGGCCCAGAGCATGTCAACACAATTACCGAGGGCCCGCCTACATACCTGACCAATCGGTCAGGACCAACCATGGTTGGTCATCCCACTCCGGCGCCCGAACAGAGCATGACGCACGACCATGAAACTCAAAATTAGGTTTTGAACATCACGAGCGTCCATTTTCTCCTACACGAATGAAAGGTTCGATATTAGATTAAGCAGGTCCGGTCATACCAGCATGACCACCGTGGGCCCGTCTATCCCCTCACCTGATCGGCCAAAGCATATCATGCCTGTATATCCCAAAACGCGCGTCCAAACTAGCATGGTCACACTTCCCAAATTGCAAAACTGATCTCGACCACTCAACTTCGCCGGACGATTTGAGTCGCTTAGATCACGTTTTCATGGGACATTCAGGTATAGGCGTGAACACTAACCTACCACCTTCACGCAAGACCGATCGGCCAAGACCGACCAAGATTGGTCGTTTTGGAACGCGCGCCCGAAGTTGGCACGATGCGCGGCTTTTGCGGCACTAGTTTTTTGCCACAAATTGATCTCGACCACTCAACTTCGCCGGATTTAATTGAGTGGCGGATCACATCTTCGTGAGATAATGGGGTATGGGCGCCTACACCGTCATGCCGTCTACACGCATGTACGATCGGCCTGGCCAAAATCGTATCCCAAGCTTGGATTCGACCAGGCTGAAGAGGGATGCTTGCGCACCTCTTCTAAAACCCTAATTTCATTAACGGTCGCAGATGAGTGTCTCAAAGATCATCTCGTCCGTCCAACTTCACCGGCTTGGTTATACAGCCCTGGTCAGGAGTTAATTGGTCAGTGCGGCGTCATGGTGATTACCATCCGTCACTCTACCACACCGTGTGGTCGGTCAAGGGAGGATTTGCTTGCGCAACTTCCAAACCATCACATGAAGTAGGTTGGACATGAGGCTATTTTGAGACGCTCAAACAACGATGCTTCATACATGCTGAGTATACTCGATGCAGTACATGCACAATATACACACGATACTTCACAAGTATCAACTTCCTGAATAACACAATTATTCAATTTAGCATTACATGCTACCTTTTGTGGGTCCCACGATCCACACACTCGAGACATCAATCATGTCACAAACTGGGGGATACATACTGAGGTATTGGTCTGGCGGTTTACAGCGTGCAGCGTGCAACGCGCCATCACAAGAATGTGTCGGAAGTCATGGACGGTTAGAGATGACAGGAGAAGTGGGCAAGGCGGGTCGTATAACACCAACACACACCTCCACTACTCCATCACTCCACTTCCTCCACTTCCCACGAGAGACGTGAATAAGGCTCAAATGACTTGTATAAATAGGTTCTCCTCCTTATTTTCAAAACAACGAGAATAAGTCCGACAACGAGGCAAGTGTTGATACCATCGTATTCGAACACCGAATCGATAGCTTACATCCCGCAAGCCGGTTCAGCTTTCGATACAAGTCATACATAGTCAACACCTTCACAATATCAACACCTTCTTCGCTTCCCCTCCCTAAGATCAACCCCATATCCTTCACTTTGTGACCGAAACAAGTCTGGAACGGCCATTTCTTGGTTTAGGCCAGAATTGTACATATTGATTTCCCGAATCTACAAGCACTCACCGCGCAGTGCATTTGTTTAGGGTTTAGATTCATTCCTCATCCACACACCCCAAATTACCAAATCCGGCAGGAATAGTTTTCACCCATAAACACACAGACACCAGAATTTTGTTAACGAGGAAAACCGCAAATGCAGAAAATCCCCGGGACCTAGTCCAGCTTTGAACACCACACTGTATTAAGCCGCTACAGACACTAGCCTACTACCAATTAACTTCGGACTGGACTGTAGTTGAACCCTAATCAATCTCACACTGATTCAAGGTACAGTTGCGCTCCTTACGTCTCTGATCCCAGCAAGATACTACACACTTGATTCCCTTAGCCGATCTCACCCACAACTAAGAGTTGCTACGACCCAAAGTCGAAGACTTGAAAAACAAATCTGTCTCACACAAAAAAGTCTATGGGATTGAATAAATCTGTCTCCCACAGAAGTACCCAAGAGTTTTTGTTCCGTATTTTGATAAATCAAGGTGAACAGGATCCAATTGATAAACCAGACTTATATTCCGAAGAATGACCTAGTATTATATCACCTCACAATAATCTTAATCGACTACCAAGACAAGATATTGTGGAATCACAAATGATGAGACGAAGGTGTTTGTGATTACCTTTTCTATCTTGCCTATCGGAGATATAAATCTCAAGCCAATCTTACGATTGCACTCAATCACGATAGAAACAACAAGATCAGATCACGCAACTACAAAGATAATAGTTGGGTCTGGCTTCACAATCCCAATGAAGTCTTCAAGTCGTTAACCTACAGGGTCTCGAGAACAACCCTAAGGTTAAAGGAGAATCGACTCTAGTTATGCAACTAGTAACACACAGGAGGTGTGGGGATTAGGTTTCCCAGTCTCCTACAACCTTTTTGTATACACACAAGTATGCATACTTTAGGTTCCCGGTTTTGGACTTATACACTAATGTGCGAACACACTATGCTTATATCTAAAGATGGTTACAAGATTCTAAACTCTCTAATTCAAATATTGAAACATTCTTAGAGGATGACAATAGCCGTTCTCACACACCATTAGCATCAACTAAATTTTTCAAGATATTAAAATAATCATTATCGAAACATTCCAAGCCTACATCAAATGATTGTATCACACAAACCATGTAAGATGTTACTCGGAAATTTTCTCATGATATAAGATGAACTTGGTCGAAACGAAAGCTTACCAACACATATTTCGAGAAATATGTGTTTAGATATACTCATCTCAAAATCTCAAATGTGTATAGAGAAAACTATATCGTAACACGAATTATGTCTCAATATAGGGATAGTAGAAATAAACTTTCCAAGTGATAGATGAGTTCAAGTCTCCACATACCTTTTGTCGAAAAAGTTCCACAAGCTCCCCTTAGTAGTTCTTCGTCTTCAAATGATGATCGCCGTGAAAACTAAGCTCAACTACACAATCTACGTCATAGTCCGAGATATCTATAAATAGGCTAGAAATCAAGACTTATAGTTTTGATCACTTACATTAACAAACATGCTTGAGATAGCAACGCATGCGAGTTCGACCGATCAAAGTGCTCTAACAGAATCTTCATCTCGCCATACGAAGGTTTTCCCAATCAGAATTTAGGTTTTGAATCCTAGCTTCTTTTTCACAGGTATTCCCTTCAAATACGGTTTCTAAGATATCCCAGACACCTTTAGATTTTGTACATGTAATCACATGATGTTGAAGATCTGGGGTAATGGCATGTATGATAGCATTTAATCCGTGTAATTATGCTTTGCGGCAAGGATTTCTTTAGAGTATATCTACCAATATCCTTAGGTCTAGACACATCACCTTCTATATCAACTAGAGGAGTATAGCCATTAACAACATGTACCCATGTTTGAAAATCACGAGCTTGAAGAAAAGCACGCATAACAATTTTTCACCACAAGTAGTTTGAGCCATCAAGACTGGTGGTACGTTTATGGAGATAAAATCTCTGTCCATAGAGTCGATCGCTACAAACAGACTTATGAGGTCTTTAAACATGTTTTCCGCTCGATACCAATTGAAAAAGTAGGGGTACAACAACCTCACCCAATATTTCGCTTAGAAATCTGTATGGACTAACTCCAATATACTTTTAAGAGAATCAACTAGACAGTCAGACTCAATCTTAATAAAAAGTATATCAGAGAGTTATATCTCAATTTCTCGATTCAATCCTTACTCAAACAAATAAAAATCTGCGAGTCTGATTGAATACAAGAGAAATTTACTTGAGCGGTACCAAAGACCAATGTTCAAGGATCGATCAACTTCAATCAACAACCAAATGTTGGATTTACCAATTGATTAATTCAATGCACAACCTGTGATATTTCAATTATAACAAAATATAGTGCGGAAAATAAATAAAAGAGATTTAAGTTTTGTTAACGAGGAAACCGCAAATGGAGAAAACCCCGGTACCTAGTCCAGATAGAACACACACACTGTATTAATCCGCTACAGACACTAGATTACTACAAACTAACTTCAGGTATGGACTGTAGTTGAACCCCAATCAATCTCACACTGATCCAAGGTACAGTTGCGCTCCTTACGTCTCTGATCACAACAGGATACTACGCACTTGATTCCCTTAGCTGATCTCACCCACAACTAAGAGTTGCTACTGTTTATGGGTGAAAACTATTCCTGCCGTATTTGGTAATTTGTGGTGTGTGGATGAGGAATGAGTTTAAACCTTAAACAAATGCACTGCGCGGTGAGTGCTTGTAGATTCAGGAAATCAATCTGTACAATTCTGGCCTAAACCAAGAAATGGCCGTTCCAGACTTGCTTCGGTCACAAAGTGAAGGAGATGGGGTTGATCTTAGGGAGGAAGCGAAGAAGGTGTTGAGATTGTGAAAATGTAGGCTTGTTTATGACTTGAAAGGTAAGGCTAGGCCACAGGATGTAAGCTATCAGTTCCGGTGTTTTGTATTAACACTTGGTTTCTATTTTTTGTCTTGACTTGTGTTATTGTCTCCTGTTTTGGAAAATAGGGAGGAGAACCTATTTATACAAGTCATTTGAGCCTTATTCACGTCTCTCGTGGGAAGTGGAGTGATGGAGTAGTGGAGTTGTGTGTTGGTGTAACACGACCGATCTTGCCCACTTCTCCTGTATCTCTAACCGTCCATGACTTATTGACACGCTTCTTGTGATGGCACGTTGCACGCTGCACGCTGTAAACCGCCAGACCAATACCTCAGTATATATCCCCCAGTTTGTGACATGATTGATGTCTCGAGTGTGTGGATCATGGGACCCACAGAAAGTAGCATGTAATGCTAGACTAAATAACTGAGTTATTTAGGAAGTCGATACTTGTGAAGTATCATGTGTATTGCATGTAGGTACATCAAGTATATTCAGCATGTATGAAGCATCGTTGTTTTTAAGGCTTACCGGAGTAAGTCACGAATTTAAGCGTCTTAAAATAGCACCATGTCCAGCCATCTTCGAGTGATCGTTTGGAGGCTATACAGGTAAGCCCCCGACTCTGACCGATCACCCGGTGGAAGAGTGGTGGACGGTGATTGTGGTGACACTTTTCGATAGCCTAACTCATATCTTAGGCTGTCCGCCCAAGCTGGTAAAGTTGGACGGAGATGACTTGCGACCCTCATCTCGTGACCGTGGATTGGGGTTTAAGAGGTACGCAAGTTCCTTCTTTTCGGCTTGGTCGAATCCAAGCATGGGAGGTGTTTTATAGAGGACCGATCATGCATGTGTGTAGACGACATGCTGGTGTCCATGTTTATACTTCACTATCCCACGAAGATGTGATCTAGGACACCCAAGTTACCGGTAAAGAAGAGTGGCTGAGATTGATTTGCGACAGGGATCTTGTGCCGCAAAGGCCGCGCACGATGCCCACTTCGGGCGCGCGTTTCAAGACGACCAAGCCTGGTCGGTCTTGGACAATTGGTCCGGCGTGTAGGTGGTAGGCTGGTTTTCACGCCCATTCCTGATTGTCCCATGAAACGTGAGCTAAGCCGCTCCAATTTGTCCGGAGAAGTTGAGTGGTGAGATCGATTTGTGATTTTGGGGGCGCGACCACACTAGTTTGGGCGGACGATTTGGGATAACCAGGCATGTTATGCCTTGACCGACCAGGTGAGGAGATTGATGGGTCTACGGTGGTCATGTTGGTATGACCGGACCGCTTAATCTAATCTTGGGCCCTCCATTCGTGCCGGAGAAGATGGACGCTTGTGATCGATACAAACCCTAATTAGGGTTTTGGCCGGCCGTGTTTCATGCATTGTTTTGCACGCATGAACTGGGACAACCAAACATGGTTGGTCCTGACCGATTATTCATGTATGTAGGCGGGCCCATGGTGTTTGTGTTGACATGTTCCGGGCCCTTTGAATCTACATCTACACCCTCCATCTATGCCTGCGAAGATGGATGGTTGAGACTGATTTGCGGCACATGTAATGTGTCGTAACCCTAGTTTAGGGTTTCACGTCCATGTTGTTTTTTGGATGGACGAACTGGTAAGAGTTACTTCCCTCTTGGGGAGGCCGACCATGCGGGGACCGCATTGAGTCGGTGGTGAATACTCCAATACCTGCTTAAGGGTATGGATTTGATCTGGGCCATTCAATCATGCTGGTGAAGTTGGATGGTCATGATCATTTTCTGAGACTGATATGGTCAGTTCAGGTTCAAATATACTCAATCGGGCTAGTATAACACACCGAGAGTTGTAGCCTGTATGGTATTTCGTACATGCTTCATTATTAATGCTTGGAGATTCGTGTTGCTCGCTGAGAACAACACTCGGGTCGTCATGCCGCACCGGGTAATGGGTACAGAAGTATAAAGGCTGGTCATGCATTAATTAATAATCTTCAGTAAATTCATTGGGAGGTATATGGGATTGTTGCTACATGCTCCAACTCGGGTGAATTTCGTGTATTTAATTCATAGAATGGGATTGTTGTCGCATGCTCCATTTTAGGTGAATTAGTGAGGTGAAGAAGTATTCATCACTTATTAATGGCTTTATCTTTTGCAAGTGTTTATGCATAATAATTTTGGCCTTTACAAATTTAGCCTTGAATGAAGATCTACCATCAACATTAAGTCCCCTGCCTAGCGCGTAATGGTTACACTATTGTGGGGTAGGCATGAGATGGTGACGTACATATGTGAGAAAGACAGGATAAAGGAAGTTTACCCGGAAGAGTATTGACCGACCGCTAGTTGTCCATGACATTGTGCTTGTATGGAATCCTTTGGTGGGACTGGTTCCCTTCTTTGGGTATTTGAATCAAAAGAGGAATTCAAACAAAAGAGGAATCCTTGTTCTATTGGGATTCTTCTAATTTTTGTCTATAAAAGAGACCAACCCCTTTTATTTTCTCACGATTTTTTTTTTGTTTGGCAGCTCCCGTCCGCGACTACCACTACTGCCGACGTCGTCGCTGTTGCTGCCGCCGGAGTTGCCGCCGTCGTTATTTGTCCGTCAGGTAGGTGCTTCGTCATCTTCCCGGAGAATTATCTCGTTGTAGATGAAAACTTCTTCGCAAGATGTATCGTGATTAATTCCATGCTTTTGCTCCTTTTCCAATATTGCATGCAAAACATAGTTTTTAGGTTGCTACTTGGAAAAACCCTTGGCTTGGATTTAGTAGACACTATTCCCATGAATAAAGGAAAATCGTGCTATGATACGTGTGAACGAATGCGGGTCCCCATGCATGCTTGATTGAACGTGGGTCCCATCGTGTACTCATGATCAAACGTCGACCTTATACCGGCCTTGTGAATTTGACTATCCATGCTTGATGACGTAGCCCAATACCTGCTTCATTCGAGTATGGGCCCGCAGTGTGCTCGTACTATTCCATTAGCCAAACATTGACATAATCAAGTCCCCAAGATATAACTTGACCCGTTTCTTGGACTGGATGCGATTCTTTCCATTGCACGGCAGTTGCCTCCAAGTATTCGATAAATGTCCACTGATTGTTATCCCGCATTTGTAGCCTTTGCAGACGGTAAGTGAAGACTCCTCTTTTCTCCGGGATCTTGTTAACTCGTGAAATATAAAGAAGACGTTGAGTCTTCTCCCATCACAAAATTGTTTCTTTCTTTGTTCAGGTATTACTCCTCATCCATTGCATAACTTGATCTTTTTGGTGATGACTTTTTGTTAATATAATCAGAAACCCTTTTTGCAGAATGGAGGCGGCTGGCAAGGATTTCTCTGGTATCTCTCCTGAAAGAAGCTTCGAAGTGAACAAACCCGAGACTGATGGTCCATTCGAGGAGGTGATGGCTAAAATTGATGTTCCGCTTCTCGAGGCTAATCGTGCCCTACGGGGCATGCCAATTTTGTACCTGCGTGTCGCTCGAGAACACATTCGTGATCTTCTAACTTTAATCGACAGGGAAGAAAAATTGAGGCGTGAGGAAGCGTCGCAGCCACCGGCAAGCGCAAGAGCTGAGAGATTTGCTGCACGACTGAAAAGGCGAAGAGTCGAACATGAACGGCCCCTACGGGAAGATATGGGTGATTATCCGATCCGCAATGGTGTGATAATTCTTGATTCTCGATACGGACGAGCTTGAGCTCCCAAAAAGCTGCCAACACGATCTCCAATGTCGCAATGGCTCTCGAGGAAGATATGGAAGTTGCCCCTACTGGGACATCGTGGAGAACGTGGCTGCAGAAATACCTAAAGTGGAGGCCGAAAGCGAACCGAGGAAAAGCGAGTAGCGACACGGAATGACGTTGAGGCAGACTTCAATGGTGGAGAAGACACGGTCGACCTTTGATGACTGAATCTTCCTGTTATTTCTCTCTTTTTTTTTTTTTTTTTTTGAGTATTTTCCCGTGATCTTGTGAACACTTTTTTCCTTGTATTCAGTGGCGGCTGAGTTCAAGGTTTTCTTGTTTCTATCTACTTGTTTGAACAAGTTTCTTATTTTTGAGATAAATCCTTTATTAAGACTGCATCATAGTGGTTGCGCCTTCATATGATTGTATGTGCTCCTTGTGAGAAGAGAAGTAATGCCATAATGAAATACCACAGACCTGTCCGCACCCTCCTGGTGTAAGTTCGTCTGCGTCCTCCTGATGTAGGCTGGGACAAACTGTTCAAGATGCTTTCCTTATGCATTCTTATTCCTCCAACTTTCCCAAAAGGTGTGATGCGTTTCCCTTTTAGGGTTCTCTGGTTTAATCTGGTGGGTAATGATGACTCAGGTTGAACTTGGATCTTTGTGTCATGCCAGGGGTAAAAATTTCTAAAGAAAATAATACTTTTAATTGAGAAATCGGAACCCTGACAATTATGAATGTAAGTATTGCAATCACTTTTTGAAGGAATTACAAAAATAACAAGGAAAGGGAAATTGTTGGAGGAATCTTTGGATGAAACATTGCGGAGAACGCTGGAGAGGAAGAGTAGCACAGCGTTTCTAGGTACTGTAGGGTTTAAGCCATCATGAGTGGATCGTCACGCCCTCAAGCTTGTCAGCATTGATGATCTTGCAGTAGCCGCCTAGGATAACATCTCGGCTACTGGTATGGTTCATCTTCTTTTTCGGTGGGTGAGTCAGGTGGAGTGGTCATTTTCACCGTCATGCTCCCAACCTTGAATGCAGTTATCTTAGTCACCAGATCTCCAATTTCAAATGGGTTTGGACCTGCAGATACTTGGACCTTGGCCTTATCGTCTTCGACAAAGACAGCCTCTACGCTTTTGATAAAATGTTTGAAAGGGCGGGCTTCCCATTCACATCTCCTAGCCGGGGTTAGTTTGTTGGTTGGAGCCAGTCCCAAGGACTTATCAGGGTGAGGAGTGATTGGTTGTAAGAAGGGTTGCGTGATGAGACTTACTTGAGCTTGGAACCTCTTAATGTATGCTGATGGACTCTCTCCAGGAAGTTGTGTCACATTGGCAAGCTGCAGGTGCGGCAACGGACAATCTTCAGGTCCAGACGACTTATTAGAGATCCTTTCGGGTGTCGAGCCGGTAGAGGGCAAATTCACAAGTGTTGTTTTGTTGTCGTGTACCCAAGAGCGTCCTAGATCACGTCGTAATTCGGATGCTCTCTGACTATGTAGAACTTTGCTTGTGTCGAGGCATCACCCAATTTTACTTCAAGATCGATGTACCCATATGCATCTCTGAGTTCTTCTTCTGGAGTCTTAATCACAATTGGGTTGCGAGTAGCCTCCGCTTTGAAATCTTTGCTGCTTTTAAGGTCTGGAGAGTGATGATGTTGAATTCAGAGGCTGTATCGATCAATGTGTTATCGAATTCGATATCCTTCAAACGGGCAACGGCTAAGAGTCCCCAATTTCCTTGCTTGCATCTTCCAGCAAGGACGGAGGTTTCGAGACCGCTTTCTCCTCCAGATACAAGCGTTTGCCTGAGACAACACGGTTGAGGGCTGCAAATATGTCATGACGTTGTGCTTTGGAGAAGTACAAGATCTCGCATAAGCGTTCCATCATAGATTATACATTCTTGCAAACGGAATCTCGAGAAATCATGCGATTCGACGGGAAGAGGGTCTCTACGAACGCCTTCGTTTCCAAGATGGAGTTCTCCTGTCTCTATCTTTTCCCCGAAGATTTGTTTGACCTATTGCAGTCTTTGGTTGGATGGTGAACGAACCTATGGTAGCGACAGTACTTTAGATCCGCCATATCTTTCTCAGTTGGTGGACGCCTGATGGGGGGCAGCTTGATGGTATCGTCTTGAATCCATGCTCCCAAAAGTTCCACGACTTCATTCATAGGGAATGGGAAACCTGTATCTTCGGTGTCTTGTGCAGGAGCCTTGCCGTTCCCTTTTGAGAAGAAGTCATGTGTGCTGGAGCCGCGCGCTTAGGTTGTTGCTCCGTTGCTGAAGCTTTCCTTTTTCCTCCTTCGCCTACCACGCTCACAGAAGGACCAGTGTTGTATTGTTTGCTTGTGAGACACCTGCTTCCTCAGCTCTCACGCGGATCTTCGTTTCGAACAATCCTGGTTCTCTCTAGCAATGCTGGGGCAGTTGTGGTTTGATCGTTTGCGCCTTCATGGAGTTCGGAGAACGTCTGAAAGCCCAGATTCTCTAGTAAAGCTCGGTATATGGGTATCATCCCGTTGACGCACAACTCCACCAGCTGACGTTCGGTGATGTTCGGATCATGACAATCTAGTGCTTGAGTTCTGAACCTCTTGACGAAGTCGTTTGGATGCTCGTTGTTCCGCTGAGAAACTCTCCCTAGATGCGAAAAGGTGATTCGCCTCGGATACGAAGAAATACTTCTTGTAAAAAGCACCAACCATCTCGCCCCAATTGGATATACTGTCAGGTGTGATGTTGTTATACCAGGTGTACGCCCTTCCCATAAGTGATTTCGAGAACTCTTTCAGGTGGAGAACATGATTGTATTCGTGCTCCCCCAAAGATTCCAAAAATCGAGAAATGTGTTCACGAGCGTTACCAGTGCCA
Source organism: Papaver armeniacum (assembly GCA_023531295.1). Lineage (NCBI taxonomy): Eukaryota > Viridiplantae > Streptophyta > Magnoliopsida > Ranunculales > Papaveraceae > Papaver > Papaver armeniacum. The sequence continues at coordinate 142,937 of JAJJWW010006907.1, forward strand.
TCGTAGAGGGAGAACTGAGGAGAGGTGTATCCTCTTGGAAGAGGGATCCGTTGCATATCTTGAGGGTACGGTGGCTGGTGTTGGTGTGCATCCATCAGATTTCCTTTGCCTCGGTTTTGAAGAAGTCGTTCCAGGTCCTCACGTGTGATGAAGTTGGATGGCTGGTCCATTTCTCTTGGGCGTTCAGGAGCAATATGAGCTTCTTCACTCGTGTGGGTCTGAGCGGAAACGCTTCGCTAGGGTGTATTGAAGGCATCTCTTGTTGGCTCCAAGGGTTGCCGTGATTCTTGTGGCAACTCGTTCAATTAAAGTTTTAAGGAAAGTGAGTACCTCTTTCTGAGTTGCGGCCATATCTGTTTGAGTCTTAGCAAGAATTTCATGTTTTCCCATCAAGTCCGCAATTGTAATGGACGGTGGTCCACCTCTCATTCCTCCGGCTCCTCGTGCTGATGAAGGAGTGAAAGTTGTTGCTCGGTGACCACCGGAGGCGTTACACTTGAGGAGATGACGGATTTGCGTCGCTGCCGGCTCTAGTGATGGGAGGCGTTACGCCTACTAGAATGTCTCCGCTCCGCTAGTGTTGGGGATAGAAGTGACAGCTCCTCGAGATGTATTGACCACGGTAGCTCCACTGACAGGTACATCGACCTTGGGGAGTGTTATCCGCACTAGCTCTATCAGAATTGATTGCTGATCCGGACCTGAGTTCCACCATCTCCAAATGAATCGTTGATTGAATTGGTTCTAAGATCTACCCTTTTTTGAAATTGATGAAATTGAATCGGATTTTGAAGAAATTGACTTTACAACCGAGAGATTAACCTCCCACTGTGGTCGCCAATTGTTTATGGGTGAAAACTATTCCTGCCGGATTTGGTAATTTGTGGTGTGTGGATGAGGAATGAATTTAAACCTTAAACAAATGCACTGCGCGGTGAGTGCTTGTAGATTCAGGAAATCAATCTGTACAATTCTGGCCTAAACCAAGAAATGGTAGTTTTGACTTGCTTGGCCACAAAGTGAAGGAGATGGGGTTGATCTTAGGAGGGAATCAAGAAGGTGTTGAGATTGTGAAGATGTAGGCTTGTTTATGACTTGTAAGAAGGTGAAGCTGGAACCACAGGATGTAAGCTATCAGTTCCGGTGTTTTGTATTAACACTTGGTTTCGTTTTTTGTCTTGACTTCTGTTATTGTCTCCTGTTTTGGAAAATAGGGAGGAGAACCTATTTATACAAGTCATTTGAGCCTTATTCATGTCTCTCGTGGGAAGTGGAGGAAGTGGAGTTGTGTGTTGGTGTAACACGACCGGTCTTGCCCACTTCTCCTGTATCTCTAACCGTCCATGACTTCCTGACACGCTTCTTGTGATGGCGCGTTGCACACATCGCACGCCTGTAAACCGCTTGAACCAATACCCAGTATATATCCCCGCTTTGTGACATGATTGATGTCTCGAGTGTGTGGATCGTGGGACCCACAGAAAGTAGCATGTAATGCTAGACTAAATAACTGAGTTATTTAGGAAGTCGATACTTGTGAAGTATCATGTGTATTGTATGCAGGTGCATCAAGTATATTCAGCATGTATGGAGCATCGCTGTTTTTAAGGCTTACCGGAGTAAGTCACGAATTTAAGCGTCTTAAAATAGCACCATGTCCAACCATCTTCGAGTGATCGTTTGGAGGCTATCTCAAGGTAAGCCCTAACTTGACCGATCACTCCAGGTGGAAGAGTGGTGGACGGTGATTGTGGTGACGCTTACCGATAGCCTAACTCATGTCTTAGGCTGTCCGCCCAAGCTGGTAAAGTTGGACGGACGAGATGACTTGCGACCCTCATCTGTGACTGTGGATTGGGGTTTAAGAGGTATGCAAGTTCCTTCTTTCAGCTTGGTCGAATCCAAGCATGGGAGGTGTTTTATAGAGGACCGATCATGCATGTGTGTAAACGACATGCTGGTGTCCATGTTTATACTTCACTATCCCACGAAGATGTGATCTAGGCCACCCAATTTTACCGGTAAAGAAGAGTGGCTGAGATTGATTTGCGACAGGGATCTTGTGCCGCAAAGGCCGCGCACGATGCCCACTTCGGGCGCGCGTTTCAAGACGACCAAGCCTGGTCGGTCTTGGACGATTGGTCTGGCGTGTAGGTGGTAGGCTGGTGTTTACGCCTATACCTGACTGTCCCATGAAAACGTGATCTAAGCCGCTCAATTTGTCTGGAGAAGTTGAGTGGTCGAGATCAGTTTGTGATTTTGGGAGCGCAACCACACTAGTTTGGGCGGACGATTTGGGATAACCAGGCATGGTATGCCTTGGACGACCAGGTAAGGAGATTGATGGGTCCACTGTGGTCATGTTGGTATGACCGGACCTTCTTAATCTAATCTTGGGCTCTCCATTCGTGCCGGAGAAGATGGACGCTCGTGATCGATACAAACCATAATTAGGGTTTTGTCCGGCCGTGTTTCATGCATTGTTTTGCACGCACAAACTGGGACAACCAAACATGGTTGGTCCTGACCGATTATTCATGTATGTAGGCGGGCCCACGGTGTTTGTGTTGACATGTTCCGGGCCCTTTGAATCTACATCTACACCCTCCATCTATGCCTGCGAAGATGGATGGTTGAGACTGATTTGCGGCACATGTAATGTGTCGTAACCCTAGTTTAGGGTTTCACGTCCATGTTGTTTTTTGGATGGACGAACTGGTAAGAGTTACTTCCCTCTTGGGGAGGCCGACCATGCGGGGCCCGCATTGAGTCGGTGGTGAATACTCCAATACCTTCTTAAGCGTATGGATTTGATCTGGGCCATTCAATCATGCTGGTGAAGTTGGATGGTCATGATCTTTTTCTGAGACTGATATGGTCAGTTCAGGTTCAAATATACTCAATCGGGCTAGTATAACACACCGAGAGTTGTAGCCTGTATGGTATTTCGTACATGCTTCATTATTAATGCTTGGAGATTCGTGTTGCTCTGCTGAGAACAACACTCAGTCGTCATGCCGCACCGGTAATGGGTACATAAAATATAAGGCTGGTCATGCATTAATTAATAATGCTGTAAATTCCACGGGTATATGGGATTGTTGCTACATGCTCCAACCTGGGTGAATTTCGTGTATTTAATTCATAGAATGGGATTTTTGTCGCATGCTCCATTCTAGGTGAATTAGTGAGGTGAAGTATTCATCACTTATTAATGGCTTTATCTTTTGCAAGTGTTTATGCATAATAATTTTGGCCTTTACAAATTTAGCCTTGAATGAAAATCCACCATCAACAGCTACGACCCAAAGTCGAAAACTTTAATAAACAAATCTGTATCACGCAAAAAAGTCTACAGGAATAGATAAATCTGTCTCCCACAGAAATACCTACGAGTTTTGTTCCGTCTTTTGATAAATAAAGATGAACAAGAACCAATTGATATACCGGACTTATATTCCGAAGAAACAGCCTAGAAATATCAATCACCTCACAATAATCTTAATCGACTAGCGAAACAAGATATTATGGAATCAAAAAGATGAGATGAAGATGTTTGTGACTACTTTTCTATCTTAACTATCGGAGAAATTAATCTCAAGCCAATCTTACGATTGCACTCAATCACGATAGAAACAACAAGATCAGGTCACACAACTACAGAGAAAATAGTTGGGTCTGGCTTCACAATCCCAATGAAGTCTTCAAGTCGTTAACCTACAGGATCTCGGTAAAAAACTAAGGTTAAAGGAGAATCGACTCTAGCTTATACAACTAGTATCACACATGGGGATTGAGTTTCCCAGTTGTTAGAGTTCTCCTTTATATAGTCTCCAAATCAGGGTTTGTAATCTAAGTTACCTAGGTAACAAAGCATTTAACATTCACCGTTAGATGAAAACCTGATTAGATTCAAGCTAATATCTTACAACCGTTAGATCGAACTTAGATTGTTATACACAAATCAAATGCACATTCATTTAGGTTTGTGTAACCGTACCTAAACGTGTACACCTAGTTGGTTCTATAGTAGTTAACCAAATGGTTAGCCATATGAGCACTTTCATACCAACCTTATTCATCTTCACCATAACTAGTTCAAATGACTCAAAAGAACTAGTTAGAGAGTTGTTCAATTGCTTAGATCTCATAGAAGTATATAAGACATAATCGAAGCAAAAATGATTTTGATTCACTCTAATCGATTCATGAACATTATAGCTACAATTTGCAAATTTGCATTCCTTAGTTTACATATGTCTTAGTTCACGAATAAACTGTTTTTATAAAATAACCCACTCAAGTATGCATACCGGTACGCATACTTAAGTATCCGATTTGAGTTTACTTTCAGTTCACAAACTTCAGCAGAAATTCACGGGATGTGAACTTCCGGCAGTACACGCACGGGTACGCGGACTTATCTTCTGGACATCCTGAACCAGTAAAGTACGCATGCTTTAGTTCAAGGATTTTGGACTTACACACATATGAGTTCACATACAATGTTTATATCCATTCAAGGTTATATATTCTAAACTTTCATTTCAATCAATGATACATTCTTAGAGGATGTCAAATAGAGGTTATTCACACACTATTTTTCATCAAAGCGATTTTCAAGATATTGAAATAATCAACATGACTTTTGTCACTTGTAAAGATGAACTTGGCCAAAGCGAAAGCTTACCAACACATATTTTGAGAAATTGATAAGCGAGATAAACTCGGCTCGAAATAGAAAATGTGTATAATCGAAGTCTATATAGCAATACGACTTTTGTATCAAGATAGGAGATAGAGTAGATAGACTTTTCAGTGATAGATAAGTTCAAGTCTCCACATACCTTTTATTCGATGAAGTTCCACTAGTTCCTTGAGTAGTTCTTCGTCTTTGCATGATAAATGCCGTGGAGTCTAGAGCTCAACTACACTTTCTATCCTAGTCCGAGACTTAGCTATAAGTAGACTAGAAATCTAAACTTATAGTTTTGGCAACTAAACTTTACAAACAAGCTTGAGATAGCAACGCTTGCGAGTTCGACCGAGCATTGCTCAAACAAGAAGTATTCCAAGTATCCAAGTGCCCAAATCCAAGAGAAGTGGAAGAAGTGCGACGAAAAGGAGCAAAACGTTCAAAATCAAGAGACGGGCCAAATACCGGGACAAAATCATTCAAAATCAGGATTTCTTATCATCATCTTGAAGAAAATTAAAAGACTAAAAGAATTCAAAAAGAATGAGGTCATTCCGAGTTCGGACGAAGAAGTTACTGCCAAAACAAGCTTTTATTGAATACCGAAGATAGGACAAGTATGCATACTTATTCCCCTGGATTTTAACTGAAATTTAAGTATGCAAACGGGTATGCATACCGTTGAAGGCCAAAACTCACGGTAGGTCTTTATTTCGTATTTTCGGGTCGGGTTCTTGAACCGAACTAGATACTTGAAGGCCAAGCAATGTAAACCTATATAAAGAGGTATTAGGAGGTCATGAACGAAAGATAAGCAAGAGGTCACGAAATCGTAAGGGTTTGAGAGAAGAAACTACACACGGAGCGAAAGCTAGGTTTTCGGAGCGATTCTTCAATCGTAACGATATCTCTTAACTTTTCTTATATGTATATCATGGATGCTTCTACATCCATGAGTAGCTAAACACCTATTGATTGAGGATGAATTCTAAGTTGTAAACAAAATTTGATTTATTATATTAATCTAATTTGAAGTTCTTCATATGATTATCACTTGTTTATATTATAACGAATATTTATGATTGATTGATAGATTGTTTAGGTGGCCAACTAAATTGATTTGTTGATTTAATCTATTGCTAGTATTGAGTTAGGAGATAAGTAATCGTCGAATAACCTTACACAAGTAGAGAACATGAGACCTTACATAGGGAATCTGTGGAGCGATTGTAGGTATAAACAACACTAGAAAGTGGACCTTGAGCTAAGAGTCTAACTACTAGGATCAACCTATAAATTCACAAAAAATAAAGCATTCGACCAAATTACACCTTGAGTGAGCTACTACTAGGTGGTTTAGACAAATAGAATCTGGTATTGGAGAGCTTCCGTACTCAGTGATAAAAGGAATTTAGGGAACAACACTGAGCTAGATGTTATTCCACGGTTGGTGATATTCTATGATTAACGACAAGTAGGAAAATATAATAACTCATTGACGGTTTATTAACGAAGAAGGATTCCTCGATCATATCTCTCTATGCTTACAACTTAATATTTTCAATTTCTTTTATTTACTTTATATTCAAAATCTGAAACAAAACCCCCCTTTGTGACTCTTCGACAACTAAAACTCATTGCTCTTCGTGGGAACGATCCTTACTTCCATTATATTACCAGTTAATTGTATGGAAATTGAAAAGGCGAGGGTACCCAAATATACCTCAAGCTAAAACTTTTCCTACCTATAAGTCATTTCCCCGAAAGTGATTGTCTATGGACTAAGTCGAGACAATGCAACTAATTGGTTCACAATTCGTGTGATCGTCCACGGATACGAGATCGAGACAATACAACAACGAAGTATGTTTACTTGATACAACGGTTCGGACTTAACCAAACACAATAGGATTGCTTATCAAGTAAATAGGATTTAACGTTTGTGTGATTTACTTTAATTATAATAAAACAATTATAATGCGGAAAATAAAAGTAAATGACACAGCAAGATTTTGTTAACGAGGAAACCGCAAATGCAGAAAAACCCCGGGACCTTGTCTAAAATTGAATACTCTCAAGATTAAGCCGCTACACAAAATTACACCTATCTTCTTATAGTTGAGACCAAGTAACTAACCCTATAGTTCACTTAGTTCCGTATGTATTCCCACGCTTCCGACTTGTGAATAAGTCACGTACTTGGAATAATTCCTTTGGTTCGTATTCCAAACAGTAAAGGAACAACAAATCTGTTTGGTATCAACTCTATTCAACCAAGTGATATGAGTCGGACAAAGGATCTTTGTTTATCTTAACATAAACTCCTTCGTCGGGTCCTTAGATCTATCTTATGTTCAATCACCCAAAGGTAATCGTTTAAGATTAAGCCAATCAATACCTTTAATCACAAGGAAACGATTGATGCCGATCTACTCAATTAATCAATCCAATCTACCACAAGGATAAACCGATTATTAATCAGATCCTCTTTTACCGAAACAAGTATTGTGCACACCAAAGATTATAAAACCCAAGTCAAATCTTCAATATATTTTTGTCTTCAAATATTCTTAAATATTCAATAAAAACTTGCACACAATCACTTGAATCTTTTGTGATCAATCACGTATTTAACGGAGTCGTTAACAATGGATTATCACAAGATCGTCTTTAGAACTAACAATGATCTAAAGATCCTCGTCCGAAAATCGAACTAGTTTGAGTGAATCTTATATCAGAAGAGAAGATTCTCAGGAATAAACAAACTAGGTGCAATCAGATTTCAACCACCGTTAGTTAATCAAATCAACCGAAAACAAAGATAAACCGTAATTATCTAGTTTCCCACCAACGGGTCGCGCTAGAGCTTCTCAGTCCTAAAGAAGACTTTAAAGCGAGCTACCAGTAAGAGATTTCGCCTTATTAGGTTACCCTTCTCTCCGAATAGGCGGCTACACCAATAACAACAACAAAAGAGTAAATTTGTTGTTACGAAGGATTAGTTTGCTAGAAAGGTGTAGATGGTGGATTTTCGACAAAGGGTAAAATTGTAAAGCTATGCTCCGGATCCGATAATCGGATGAGTATTGAGGCCCATGTCTCTCATTAAAGCATGAAAGCTCATGCCACAAATCTCTGACTGAGAAGGATGTCTCTCAGAGTATGTGTAGATGTGTAGTCTCTAGGCGAGGCCACGACACATCTCATGAATACCGAGCAATTTCAAGTAATTACTCAGGATCAGGCAATCGGATGAGTATTGAGACTCATGTCTCTAAGCGTGAAAGCTCATGCCATAAAACCTCCGATCGAGAAAGTTTCTCGAGAAGATGTATAGTGTCCAAGCCGATACCACGGCACATCTCATACTTGTATAGAATCACAAGATTGGGTGGCTCTAGTGACAGCGGCCGCTAGTATAGAGCAATAACGTCTTCAGGATGCAACCATGTTTTCCCTGATTATACAAGAGGAATATGACACTCCAGCAAGTTCATATTGCTCAACCCTTAGATAATTAATGCTCCTAGAAAGGAAGCCCTGCTAGTATAGAGCCATCAATTAATCATCTCTAATCGCCTGAATATCCAGCAATATTCTACGATTATTTCGTTATATTTTGTCACATCAATTCGTGGTTCTTCCTAGCAGAATTCCACGGGTTAGTGATAAATATTCTACGAAACAGGCATCGAGCATCGAATAAGCCCCGACTAAAATGGTGCAAGTGTACTTAGCAAAATGCACGGACTAAAGCATTTGAATGCGCAAAACGAGCATTTCAAAATATGAATGAACGATAAACCTATGCAAAATCGGAAGGGAAATATGATAATAATTATAAAATATTAGCAAAGGCACCAGGATGGGCTTATCACCGGCCCGGTCATGTCGTGACCGAGTCCCGCGCCTTGATTTTATATTTTGTCATATTTTATTATTTTTCCCGATCCGTGAAAATTCGCTCGTTCAAGCAAATCTCCTTAGTTTCAAGGAAATTCTCTAATCTCATGATTTTATCAAAGAAATAATAAAATTAGGGAAAGGTGTCGCGGGACCGAGCACCGGCGGCCATGCCATAGCCGTGGTCGGTCCCACACCTCACGTCCCCATTATTTTATTATTTCTCTCAAATTATGAAAATTCCTTGATTTTATGAATTTTCCCTAAAACCATGAAAATTCCTAATTTTATGAATTTTCTATAAAATCATGAAAAATATTATAAAATTAGGAAAACTTGTGGGACCGAGCACCCGGTGTTTAGGCCTTGCCCTAGCCGTGGCCGGTCCCACACCTCACGTCCCCATTATTTTATTATTTCTCTCAAATTATGAAAATTCCTTGATTTCATGAATTTTCTCTAAAACTATGAAAATTCCCTAATTTTATGAATTTTCTCTAAAATCATGAAAATTATTATAAAATTAGGAAAAACTCGTGGGGCCAGGGCTCTAGCCTGCCTTGAGCCATGCCCTAGCCGGTCCCACATGCCTATTATTTTATTATTGTTTGTTTTAAGTTTCCTGATTCCATGAAAACTCCCTGATTTCAACAAAATACCTTGGTTCTAACAAATCTCTCTGATTTTATGAAAATTTCCTAAAATCATGAAAATTACATAATATTGGGAAGAGTGCTTTGGGACCGTGCCCATTGGCCGGTCGGCCATGCCTTGGCCATTGCCGGTCCCACAGTCCATCATTCCCTATTTTATTTCTCTTATCTCATGGAAATTCCCTAATATCAGCAAACTCTCCAGTTTCATGAAATTTCCCTCAAATCAAAGAAAATACATAAAATCTCATAAAACTGGGAAAGTGTGGGACCGTGCTTGATAGCTGGCCGGTCATACCCTAGCCGTGGGTGGTCCCACACCTTGCAATTCCCTGTTTTATTTATTATTTTTATCATCTCATGTATTTTCCTAGTTTCAAGAAAAACCCTGGATTCTGCATATTTTTCAGAATGTTGCTCAAATGCACATTGGAAAATGCTGAAACTCTCAGGACTGAGACACGAACACTATGATAACACGAGCACATCCCCTTGACTGACCAAGGGTGGCTCTAAGGCCTGCAAACAGCCGATCCCGCATGTTTTAACGATTTTAACCTAATTTGCTCAATTGCTCATATTAGGTTCAAACTTCTTCCAAACAATTAAGTTTTTGCTTGAACGACCATCCATTGGTCCCACGGCCACTAAGAGCGGTCTCATGACCTCTTGGTCGGTTCCTCCCGAGTTCATGACCAGGTTTTTATTATTTGTCGCTCACACGAGCATTATTTTAATAAATGATTAAACCAAAGCATTTAATCATTCTTTCACCAACTAGTCCTCAAGAGACTTTGGTATTTTGCTCATTCGAGCATCCGGGCGTACATGGTGGACTCGTCATCCCATGTAGCCGGTCCCTGCTTCACTCTGCAGATTGATTTGCAATAAATCATCATTTCAGTAAAATTAGGGTTTTGAATCCAGAGCTCTACAGAAACATGATTCTGAGCAGATTCATATACTCTGATAATTTTATGTTGATTCCATGATCAACATTTTTATTTATTTTACTCGACCCAGCAGTCAATATCTTAAATTAATATTTTATTTAGTCCTGCTACCAGCAATTCATCAAATGAGCAACATTCGCTCAAACCGGCAATATTTGCTCGAATTAGCAATATTTGCTCAAACTAGCAATATTTGATCGAATTCAAGAATATTGGTTCAACTATCAATATTATTCGACAATTCAGCAACATAGTTTGCTCGTCTTAGGTAATCAAAATAATAATACCTCGTCTCAGCAGACATATTTAATTCATGAGTTTCAGAACATTTGCAAAACATGTTCAACTCAACAATACATGGACTCATCGTCCCACAAAGTCAGCAAGTGACTCCACAATCACGAGATATTAACAGTGTAGTAGCGGGTTTTCCCACACTACACCCCTCACTATATTTTGGTTAATTAGTTCATTGAAAGTTGTATAATTGAGAATGTTTATTGATTAATCTCATGAGTTGTTTACACAGGAAAAGTAGGATTACACTTAACAAGTAAAACACTCTTAAACTTTCTCTCTCCTAATGACTTGCCCAACAATTCCAAAAAGATCTCTCCCTCTACAACAGACTCACTTAGCCCTTTATATAGGGTAATACACGGTGGATGACAGCTAATCTATCCTTTTATTTGGAAATGTTCGCGAAGTGTCGCAGATGTACAAACATTTATTCTCGCGACACTTCTTAACCCTCGCCTTGTTCCATGTCTTCTCGCTTGTTTTGTGTGTCGTTATTCATTGCGTCATTTATTTTAGCTGTCTGCGACTGCCTCGCGACGTCGCTGTTTATTAACCCCGCGAGCCCTGCACGTTGCGATATTATGATCCTACATCTTGCCTCTTTTTTCCTTGAATATTGCTTGAAGAGCGATTTTTAAGGAAAAATGCATTGAAGTAATCTTTGATCTTTGTTGATGAAGGAACGAGCGGAAGAATACTTTGGACTTGAAAAGTACGTACTTGCCTCTATTCTTTTGCGAAGTTCGAAGCTTCGTATATATGAAGTGGCATCTCTTGCCTCATGAGTTACGGAAAATAATCAATTTCGCAAGCTCTTCTCGCCTGTTAGGAAATATGTTGTGCGATGTTCGAATTCTATTAAATTTCCCTGGATTTAATGGTGACCGTTTACACGTGTCTATATTTACCTCTTTTACCTAGGTGCATTTAATGTTATCCGGTCATTCGTAATATCTTTTTCTCATCTATTTATAGGGGGTGTTCCTTGTGAAGAAGTTTCTTTTTCCCTTTCATCTTCTTCATCATGCAAGTGTTCCTCTTCTTCATCGTTACAGAATCATTCCGCAAGTGTTTGCCTGCTATTTTCCTTCTTCATCCTCTTCTCTTCTTCTCGCTACTTCCTAGTTGTTGTTCTCATGGCATCCATATGTAGTAGCGGGTTTTCCCACACTACACCCTCACTATATTTTGGTTAATTAGTTCATTGAAAGTTGTATAATTGAGAATGTTTATTGATTAATCTCATGAGTTGTTTACACAGGAAAAGTAGGATTACACTTAACAAGTAAAACACTCTTAAACTTTCTCTCTCCTAATGACTTGCCCAACAATTCCAAAAAGATCTCTCTGCCTACAACATGAGACTCACTTAGCCCTTTATATAGGGTAATACGGTGGATGACATGACTAATCTATCCTTTTATTTCGGAAATGTTCATGAAGTGTCGCAGATGTACAAACATTTATTCTCGCGACACTTCTTAACCCTCGCCTGGGTTCCATGTCTTTTCTTTGTTTTGTGTGTCGTTATTCATTGCGTCATTTATTTTTAGAATGTCTGCGACGCCTCATGACGTCGGGCTGTTTATTAACCCCGCGAGCCCTGCACGTTGCGATATTATGATCCTACATCTTGCCTCTTTTTCCTTGAATATTGCTTGAAGAGCGATTTTTAAGGAAAAATCTGTTGTTGAAGTAATCTTTGATCTTTGTTGATGAAGGAACGAGCGGAAGAATACTGGACTTGAAAAGTACGTACTTGCCTCTATTCTTTTGCGAAGTTCCGAAGCTTCTCTGTATATATGAAGTGGCATCTCTTGCCTCATGAGTTACGGAAAATAATCAATTTCGCAAGCTCTTCTGCTACTGTTAGGAAATATGTTGTGCGATGTTCGAATTCTATTAAATTTCCCTGGATTTAATGGTGACCGTTTACACGTGTCTATATTTACCTCTTTTACCGGTGCATTTAATGTTATCCGGTCGTAATATCTTTTTCTCATCTATTTATAGGGGTGTTCCTTGTGAAGAAGTTTCTTTTTCCCTTTCATCTTCTTCATCATCTGCAAGTGTTCCTCTTCTTCATCGTTCGTAATCATTCGCAAGTGTTTGCCTGCTATTTTCCTTCTTCATCCTCTTTCTCTTCTTCGCTACTTCCTAGTTGTTGTTCTCATGGCATCCAGGTTTGTTAATCTTGCCATATCTAGTTTGATCTTGTGGTTGATTGCTTTGAAATTAGTTTTTCTTGTTGAAATCACACTGGTATGCTTAACTTTATAGTTCTTTTTCTGCCATTGTTGTTTAGCAAGAACCAACCCAAAACCAAATTTACCGTGAAGGACCCTCTTCTTTCTTTGGGCTCGCCATCGAAACCTTCTTCGCAACAAGAATCTATTATGCAGTCAAAGCCTACTTCGCGAGCAAAATCTATGGTTAACAAAAGAAAGCCTGCGAGTGACAAGGTATTTAAGAAACATTTCTTTTTTATGAACAATATATTGTTGCCTCTGTTTCTTATTTAACTTGTTACTCGCAGGATGATGGAAATACTGACAAAACTCCTAAAAGGCTTCGCCAACCCAAGCCTGTTACTCCCAGTGTTCCATTTCCTTCATTCACACCTTCATCTCTCGCCGCGAAATTAAGTCGTCGCAAGATAATATTCCTATACCTCAACTCCTCATAGACCAAGTTCCTTACAACTGTCCTCCTACAAACGATGTTATATCACCCTCTGCTATCAATGTCCCTACTATTTCTCCAATCACTTCTCTCCCTGAAACTTCCTCTTCTCATGAGGTTCCTTTGACAAAGGATGACTCATCTTTTTTGGTAGAGCAAATTCCTCTAACAGCGGAAAATTTGGAGGGTATAGAGGTGGCCTTTAAGGTTCTTTCAGATCTCGTGAATGATGCCAAGAAAGCTTCTGCTGATCCTATCAAATCCAACGTCTGCGAGATTTTAAGTAAGCACCTTGGTCTCGATAAGGTCTATGCAAGCGTCTTTGGCTCAAGAAATTAGTAAGTCAGTGAAGGATGATCTCAGTTATGACATGCGAAGTGCAATAGTCTTCACCTTGAAAATCAAAAATTTCACAACATCTCGCTAGATCGTGATAACCTTCGCAAGAAGAATGAAGAATTAAAAGGTATGCCCTCGCTTTTTTTTTTTTTTTTTTTTTTACAACTCAAACCCTTGCTCGTCCTTCAAGTATTAAACCGTAAAACGAATAATGGAGATATATCGCAGGCAGAATCTATCGTTGAAGAAGTTCGAGTTGAAAGAGATGCTTGGATGGAGCAAGTATAATTTCTTAGATAATCTTCATACCTATGCTGGTGATCAAATAAATAACTTGTCTAAAGAGAATTTTGATTTATACTTAAAAGCAAGACTCATTAAGTAATGACTTATCTCGCCTCTCTTATGCTTTGACTAAAACTAATTTGGAGTTGGAAACTTTATCGAGATGAGAATCGAACTCTTTCTCAAGAGAAACGTTCTGTTGAATAAGGTGGCGAGCTACTCGCAGCAAAGATAACGCCTTTGTCAAAAGTTATGTGAAGAACACGAACAAGCTAAACATTCTTTGAAAAACCAACTTCAAGAAATTCTTGAGAGAGAGATAAACTTATTCAAGGTAGAATAACCTTGAGTGTAAAAGCGAAGCAATTCAAGAACAATGTATCGATTAGAAAAATCCAACTCTACTTTGGCGTGAAAATTCCATACTTATTTCCAATGAAAAGAATTTGCGATCTCGATTGAAAGGCTTAGTTGGAGATTCATTTGATGACGTCATGGATCGTTTGGGGAATAACTTCGCAGCTTTAATTCAACATCTTACTTCTCAAAAGGAAGGTAGTCAAATTATTTGACTATCTTAATTTATGTATTTGATAAGAACTTTCTCTGACCTTGTGTATTTGTTATGCAGACTCTGAGAGAAAGCTTCGTTCCACTATCTCCACCCTCAGGTCTGATTATTCTAACATTCGCAAGGAAAATGGACTACTCTCCGCGCATCTCGCTCGTTCTCGCGACCGTGCAGAGCGAAGATTTGATTATATGTCTTACTGTAAAGACATAGATAGTAAGAATCATCAAAAGGCGTTGCTTCGTCAATTCTCCGTCAAAGCTGAAGTCCTTGTGAATGACATTTTATTGTCTAAATCCCTTGCTCCTATACATGTTGATCCTTTGGAAGTAAGTGATGATGAAGTCCCCGATTCCCGATAGTGATTATGACTATGAAAGCGGCGAAGACGTCGCACATTGAAGTTATCAACAAAGATCGATCGAAAAGTTTTTCGATGAGAATCCACCAACTGGCGAGAATAAAGATCTTGAAAATATTTCGAAGAACGTCCATTGACCGCGAAGGTGAAGTGAGAAAGTAATTGGTGAAGACGATAAAATTGATGTAGAGAACTAACTGTTTGATAACTCTTGCTACAACTGTCTTTTTGTTTTGAAAGGTTAAATCCCTTGTTGGATAATCCTCTTATTTTCTTCTTCTTAATTATGACTATAATCTCGCAAGCTTATTCGCTTACATTTTTATGAAATGATTTTTACTCAGTCATCATCATTTTTGCATTGTATTCTTCACTGATGTCGAATTTTGTATTGCGACGAGGTCGCAGGCATCTCCATGAGTGAAGAAACCTACTTTTCTCGCCTTATCATTTCGGTAGTCTTTATTTTATCTCTTCTTGTGGCGACAAGGTCGCAGACCGCCTTTACATTTTCATGCAATGGCTCATTGACCTTGCCTTATCAATTTTGTGTGGTCTTCCGAGTTAGACCTCCCTAATTAGAGGTCCTCCCCTGCCACCTTTTATGGCGACAAAATCGCAGGACGTCCTTACATTTGCATGTAAAGACCCATTGATCTTGTCTTATCATTTTCCAAGTATTTTTGCCTCTGCAGGATGTTTTAGTTGCGACAATATGACAGGCCTAGATATCCTTGCGAACATAAAGCCCCATGACATTGCCGTCGTGCGACGAAATCGCAGGACGTCCGTACACTTTCGTGTAAAGACCCATTGATCTCGCCTTACCCTCGCGTTAGTATTATTGCCTCTGCAGGATCATTGCACAAATATGACAAGCCTAAGTCTCCTTGCGAAAACAAAGCCTCATGACATTTGCGTCTGTTTTGGCACTCCCCCTAATGGAGAGCACCGCCCTTATCATCTCCCCGGTTGCCCCTTCAAGGAGGCGAAACATCGGCCATACAAGACTAGCTCCTCCCATAGGGCCTTAACAACAACCAGTTGTTTTGTGATCTCTTATCCCTTATACCTATAGGGTTTATGGTTACGAGCGCACCCTAAGTGGAGTTTTCTTCGGGCGAGTGCAACGCATGCCAAGACTTGCCAAGAATGGCTGGGGTAGGTTCATCCATCCCGGGCACTCGGCTCAACCGTGTACCTCGGCGCCTTGTGCATACACCGACTCCTTGGAAGAGACCCTCGGTCGCCCAACCAGGGTATAACCTACATATATAGTTGGGAATCCAAGGTATCTCCCAGGATAGGCTTTCATGGGCCCCAAATCCGCATGACCCGGGTTTGGGAGCGGTGTAACCTTCCACGAGCCATGTTAAGAGATACCCCCTTATATGACGCACTTTAGGTCTTACATTTGCCTCTTACGAAATATAATTCGCGAACTAGGGTGTACGCCATAAAGGTTCGTCCCATTCATTCATTCTTTTTAGTCAATCATTCTTCATCATTTGCTATTTTGTCTCATGAGATATTCGCCGATTCATTCATTTAATCATTCCTTATCTCTTGTTGTTTTGCTAAGCCATTCATGACTTTTTTGTTATTCTTATCGCGATCTCTTCGCGGATTCTCTCGCATTTTATTGAATGTCGCAAATATCCGCGAAGAAGTACTTCATCTTGATTCCTTTTGTCATCTTTCGTTATTACGGGTAATATTTCTTTAGATATAACCTATTCCATGGTCTATCCAATTTTTGTCCCACATCTCTTCCTTCGGGGTCCATCAATCTATATGCCCCTGTACCAACTACTTCTTTGACGATATAAGGTCCATCCCATTTTCTCGCCACTTGCCTCCACTTTCACGTTGATATATTGGGGTTTCTCGCAACACCAAGTCTCCGGTTGGAACTCACGTATTTTTACACGCTTGTTATATTCTCTAGCCGGTCGCCTGATAATTCTCCATGTGTCGCAAGGCCTTTTCTCGTTTTCTTCCAATTCATCCAACTTGATTAAAATGTTGCCTGCGCTAAGATTTTTCTCCCAAACCTCTTTTTTGGTTGTCGGAATCACGACCTCTTGTTGGGAGTACCGCTCCTAACTCCGTAAGTTAAGCAAAAAAGGAGACATTCTGTGGCTTTCTTCTAGTTGTATTATAGGCCCACACTTGCATTGGGTACTTGTTCGCACCATCCCTATTGTGTCCTTCCAACTTTTTCTTCAATATATCAGCAATTGTTTTGTTTGTTGCCTCCGCTTGGCCATTAGCTTGTGGATATAATGGAGTTGATTTTCCACATCTTATCTGGAATGCATTAGCGGCAACTCTATATTTTGTCCTTCAAACGCTTCCCATTATCGAGATACCGGTTGTGCGGGGATCCCAAATACGCATATAATATTTTCAAATATGAAAGTGAAAACATCTTTATCGCGAATGTCTTTGGACCGCTTTCACCTCTGCCCATTTTGTGAAATAATCCGTTGCGACAATTAGGTACCTTCTTTGTCCGTTTCAGGTAAAAATGGTCCCACAATATCTAAACCCCATTTTCCAAAAGGCCACACGCTTCTTGAAGAATTTAATGGTGCTCTAGGTGCATGTATCTTCTTCCGTGTCTTTGGCAGTCTTCGCAGCGTCGGCTATTGCTCTCGCATCCTCATGCATATATGGCCAATAATATCCTTGCGTCTTTGCCTTGTATGCCAAAGATCTTCCGCCGCTATGATTTCCTGCATCCCCACTATGCAGCATCTTCAATATGGTTTCTCCTTCTTTCCTTGTCAGACATCGTAGCGAAGGTCCATCAAAAGCACGCCATCTCGCAATTCATAATTTGTTGCTCGGCTCTTTAACTTGTGTGCTTCCAATCTATTTCTTGGTACCTCGCCTTTCATTAAATATGCGTGAAGTTCTATCCTCCAATCTTCCTCGCGACGTTGCACCTCATCTACCACCATCATTATATCTGCTTCTTGTCCATCTTCTTTATTAATTGATGGTGCCAGTAGCGTCGTATTTTGATATTCCTCGTGATTGGGTGCGTCATCATACTTGATATAAAGGCAAAAGCGTCTGTGAGTCTGTTATCTCTCCTTGATATGTGCCTCCATTTTATTTTCGGTATCATGTCGACAACACTTCTACAAGCTTCTGTATTTGTAGGGATGGATCATTTGTAGCATACTTTTACGTTATCGGATTTAATTGCCAATTGCGAGTCATTTGGTAATTCTCACACTCTCAGTTTCATTTCTATTGCAAATCGTAAAGCATGTATTATGGCTTCGTATTCCGTTTCATTATTGGTAGACTCAAATTCCAATCTAAAAGCAAAAGCTAACTTATTGCCTTCTCGCGAAATCATAACAATTCCCACTCCTTTACCTTCTCCATTTGATGATCCATCCACTAATATTTCCCACCGGTTTGGCTCGATTAACAAATCTTTTGGATCTCCATGTTCTTCCTCTACATCCATCATTTCATCCACTTGCTTCATCTTCCTCCAAAGGAAATTCGCGGAAAGTCTGCGACGACACCGTGACTTGGTTGAAGATAATATTTCATATTTGAGTTTGCAATGACTTATTTGAGCATTCCATCTTTCGACTCTTCCGATCTTTTTGAATTTTTCATTCTTGACTCAATTGGTACCTTTGTTACCACCCTAACAAATATGTGCACGAAAATATATGCGAAGTTTAAATGACGCATAGACTAACGCTAGGATTAGTTTTTCAATCTTTGAATAATTTCTTTCTGCGGCATTAAAAGTTTTTCTCGATATAATAGATTGGTTTTCCACTCTGCGTCCGTTCGCAATAAAAAGCGCACTTAAGGCGTGCGAAGTTGTCGCGAGATATATTAATAATTCCTCCCCGGGTTACGCATACGCATAATGGATACATCCATTAAATGCTCCTTAATTCCTTGTAAAGCCTTTTCACATTCGTCCAGTCCATTCAAATTTCGATCCCTTTTTTAGAACACCGAAAAAATGCTTACATTTGTCGAGCGACCGCGAGATGAACCTTCTAGTGATGCTAACAATCCATTTAGCTTTTGAACATCTTTTCTTTGTCATTTGGGCGTCGGCATGTCGCTAACTTGCTTTTACTTTCTCAGGGTCAACGTGTATTCCTTCCTTTGATACAATGTACCCCAAGAACTTCCCGACGCAACTCCGAAGGTACATTTTTACGGGTTGACTTTGATGTTGAAACGCCTCATTTGCTCAAAAATTTCTTTCAAGTCTCGCACGTGATCTTACGCCTTCTTACTTTTTACTAGCATGTCATCTACATAGACTTCAGGTGTTTTATGTATCCATTCTGCGAATACCTCTTCTACCATCCTTTGATACGTCGCTCCAAAGACATTTCGCAAACCGAATGGCATTTTAGTATGTGAGTATAATCCTCTTGGAGCGAAGAAAGCGGTATGCTCTTGATCCTCTTCGGCGAGTGGGACAGTTTGTAACCTTTGTATCCATCCAGCGAGGATACCCTTTCATTCCTGCCGCTGATTCGACTAGCTGGGGAATATCTGGCAATGGAAAACTGTCTTTTGGGCAGGCTTTATTTAAATCAGTGAAATCAATGCAAATCCTTATTCCTTTGTTCTTCTTTGGAACTATAACCATATTCGCTATCCATTCGGGATATTTTGCTTGTCTAATGATTCTCGCGTCCAACATCTTCGCAACTCTTCTTCTATCTCGAGGGTGATATCTTTGTTGCTTTATCTTTCTAATTCTTTGTTTGAATGGCTTCACATTTTTATCAATTTCCAACTTGTGACAAGCTACCGATGGGTCTATACCAGGCATTTCATCCATATCCCACGCGAAGATATCTTTATAATCTCGCAACAGACCAACAGTTCTTTCTTCTTCATCCGCTCCCATGTTAGTTCCAATCTTTAGCATCTTGGGTTCTTCCTTAGTTCCAATATTCACTTCTTTAGTTTGCTCTGCCGCGACGTAACTGGCCTTCGGTTCTCCCATAGGGGTTGGTCCTTTCGGTTCCATCGCGGGATCATTTTCTTCTCCCGAGATCTCGCTAGGTATTCCTTTTCCTTCCTTCGCTTTGATCATGTAAACTCTGAACTCTTCTTCTTTCTTAGCCGCCCTCGCCATCTTTTTGCGGTGCTTAGATATATTCTTTTGTTTGTTTACTTGTTCCTCGCAACATTTTACTTCATTTTGATAATATATTCTTCCTTTAGCAGCATCCCCTTTGATCTCGCCTATTCCAGTTGGTGTTGGAAACTTGATACATTGATGAAGCGTCGACGCCACAGCTTTTATTGCATGTACCCATGGTCTTCCTAGTAACAAGTTATACGGTGATTCCATATCTACTACACTCAATGTCACCGAGTTTCGATTCTTCCTAATGGAATACGTATTTTTATCTCCCCTAACTTTGGTTATGGACTTACCAAAACCTTGAATATTGTATGCCGCGAAAGTCATATCCTCGTCTTCATATCCCATCTTTTTGTAAGTGTGATAGAACATTATATTCACCAGACTCCCTGTATCAATTAAAACTCCATTTACCACCCATGTTTTCGCTGTGTTCTCCGATTCTTCTCTCTCCTTATACGCGTTAATTGCGATCACTAATGGATATGGGTGATCCAAATTTTCTTTGGATATCTCTCCCGCTGTGAATGTTATCTCTTGTTTTTCCCAATCTTTCAAAGGTGATATCATTTCTCTGTCTACGTAATCTTCTTTCCTTCAAAATCCCGTTTGTGTATTCTTCCCTCGATATTTTCATGAAATTCACTAATCATTACTCCCGTATCTCGTGCCACATGCCATATCTTTTCCCCCGCTTCATCCGATCTAAGAGTTTCCTTTCTCATTTTCTTGATCTAAACAACTTTAATTACGATTTTCTTTCTGAACCAACAAGATTAGGTCCCCTGTTTTAGCGCATATGTAGTAGCGGGTTTTCCCACACTACACCTCACTATATTTTGGTTAATTAGTTCATTGAAAGTTGTATAATTGAGAATGTTTATTGATTAATCTCATGAGTTGTTTACACAGGAAAAGTAGGATTACACTTAACAAGTAAAACACTCTTAAACTTTCTCTCTCCTAATGACTTGCCCAACAATTCCAAAAAGATCTCTCCCTCTACAACTGTGACTCACTTAGCCCTTTATATAGGGTAATACACGGTGGATGATGACTAATCTATCCTTTTATTTCGGAAATGTTCCGCGAAGTGTCGCAGATGTACAAACATTTATTCTCGCGACACTTCTTAACCCTCGCCGGTTCCATGTCTTTCTTTGTTTTGTGTGTCGTTATTCATTGCGTCATTTATTTTAGCTGTCTGCGACTGCCTCGCGACGTCGCTGTTTATTAACCCCGCGAGCCCTGCACGTTGCGATATTATGATCCTACAAACAGTGTCACATGGGGGGATATTAACTAGGGTTTTGGTCTGACGGTCTACGACACGTGTGTTCACCCACGATGAGAATGTGAGCAAGTCGTCCAATCAGTTGGAAGAGTCAGCAAAATAGTGGGTGGAAAATTAACCAAGTCTCCGCACAATGAGCAACTGGTTTTAACACGATTTCCCACTTCCCCACTCTCTGATTCCAGCAAACTGTCACACTTCATGGGATCATGGTGTTTTCAACTCCGGCATTATAAAATGTCTCTGAATCCTGATTGAAAGGACAAGATTCGGACACTCGAACATTCGTCTAAAAGAATTCTCGGCAAGTTCATACAGACAATCTTTCGTCTACACGAACTCATCGTCTGAGCATTCACTCTCAATTGAGAAAACTTCAATCGTTTAGAGCATTCTTACGCTGAATTCACAACACACCTACAATCTCAGATCACCATTGATCTCACGCATTTTCGACTTCCTCCTGAGATCAACCCATCCTCTCTTGTGACCGAATGGACTGGAACGGCCATTGTTCTTGGTTTAGGCCGGAGTCTTACAGTTGATCTCTCGAACTTAAAGCACTCCCTTCTTGTAGTGCATCTCGTGTGAGGTTCAACATTTAGCTCGGTTCAGGGAGTCTCCACACGGTTGACTCTTCAATTCCGTAAAAACTAGCAAATCGTTTTTCCCCATCTCTGATTGGCGATCATAGTGGGAGATTAATCTCTCGGTTGCAATCTCACGATTTCACAAGATGGCTGGTCTTAGGTCTGGGTTAATTACAGGTTCCAACACAAACGACGCTTGCACTAGCAACAACAACAACGACAATGAAGATATCCCGGAAACAATTCCGTACTTTAACACTGACGGTGGAGATATTACTCCTCCTCATGCTAACACGGAAGGTCATCCTCTGATCGGCCGACACCCTGAGGAAGTCAGAGGAAACCCACCACCCACCATTGTCGATCTCATCAAAGTGCAAGAGACTCTTACAAAAAATTAGGCCCGATATGGCTACGACACAGAAGGAGCTATTTAATCAATGAAGGCTCTCAACGATACAATGTCGAGAAAACTCAAGGAAAGGGGAAAGAGAAGGAGAAACCCTTAGAGATGCGATCTCGAGGTAATTCCAATTCATACGAGTGGACGATGACGAAGTCCGCAAAGCTGCGGACGATTCATCAACAAAAGAATCATCAAATTTCATTACTCGGGAAGATTTGGAGCGCGTTACGGAGAACCATGGAAAGGAGAAGACATCACATGTCCATCGCCACCAACCTCCTTACCCCGCTTAAGCTAAGCAAAGGATCCCTCATTTGAAAGGTTATAATTCTCGACTTTCACTGTATGATGGAACCGACAATGCTCGAGAACATGTCTCTCGTTTCCTTGAATCCTTAGGAGAGCATGAACACAATCACGTTATTCACCTCAAAGAATTTGCAAAGTCTCGAAAAGGGGGCATACACAGTACAACAATATTACGCCTGGGACTATCAACAATTGGGGAGAAATGATTAACGCCTTTTACAGGAAGTACTTCTTCGTGTCAGAGCAAGTTACTCTCTCTCTGATCTTGGAATAATGTTTCAGAGGGTCAGTGAAAATCCCAATGACTATGTGAAAAGATTCGAGTTCAAGGCTTGGATTGTCATGACCCAAATGTCACGAGCAACAAGCTGGTAGATTTGTGCATCAATGGCATGCTCCCTGGGTCCTACGGGGCTCTATTGGAAAATCTCGATTCCAGACTTTCTCAGAGCTTCATGAAGCCGCGAAGAGATCGGCAACCACTGCACCTGCTCTATTGGAAAGAGAAAAACCTACAAAGACTGAAGAATCGCGATATACTCGAGGAAGCATACGTATGATCAACAAGCAATACAACCTGTAACCCTCCACAAACGCTGTTGCAGAAGTGATCAAGCGCAAGGCTGAACCCACGAACAAGCACACCTCAGCTCCTCCAAAGACGCAAAAGAAGGACAAACCAGAGGCACCGGCTCCTAGCCGACATACTGACGAGACTCCGATCAAGATGCACCTGACTTTCCTCTTCCCATTGGAGAAGTACTCGAACTACTAGATGCCTGGATCCAAGATGGTGCAATCAAATTTTCATATGTCAGGAGAGACCCAACTGAGGAAGACATGGAAAATCCTCGTTACTGCCGCTTCTACAGGTTCCTCAATCATCCCACAAGTAGCTGCAAAGTCTTGAAACGCATATTCAGGGAAAAGGTTGAGTCAGGAGAACTTAATCTGGGGCTAAAGGAGTGCAGAGATCCCCTCCCGGTCAGGACCTTCTCCATTTCTGAAGCACCAGTTAAAGAAGCAGTTCAGTCATTGATAGAGCATTTCTGTGAATTACTCTACCTGTCGAAAGCGCAAAGAAGAGACATGTTCACGGATTTGAACCATATAGTATCTGGAAAACGCCTATTGATTCCAGAAGTACCTCCGAACTTTTCAGCCACCGACAAAGAAATGTATATTTGGGGACTGCACTGCCTGCAGTGCATATTAAAGGAAATGAATTCAGGAGGGCATTTGTTGATGTCGGTACCGCCGTCAACATCATTTCTTTGAAAACTCTCAGAGACGCTGGCATTACTCGACAAGAAGCTACTCATGCTCCCATGGAAATCAGGGATTACGAAGGAACTTCAAGAGATGTATATGGCTACATCAATCTCAAAGTCACAGAAAAACTCGATCTGCACTTTGAGACTAAGTTTTACATAATTCGAGAAGACCGGGATATGACATGATTCTTGGACGAACTTGGATCCACGCTGGCAAGAAAACTCCAACACCTTCAACATGTTCTGTTTTTGCAGAAAGCTCGACTCGAAGAAATGAAAGATACTCCGTCATTGGAGCACTTGGAAGAGGTTGAAGCTTTGTGGAACTCACAAAGAAGCACGGAGAAAGTGCACATTCTTTCATCAAGAGGTTAGTACACGAGGCAAGTCTTATTCCTCTTCATACACCAATAATACCAATGTTGAAATATCTTGCTCTGGTTAGGAGACTTCTCCTGCTAACAACTTAGCAATTACCAAAAGCTATGAGTGGGTAGTCTCACCTCAAAGCAGTATTACACCAAATGGTTACGCTCGAGAATATCTCCATGTTGATCATTCTATCAAGAGTTTTCTTGCTCAAGACATGGCTAAGCACGACAAACAATATCTTTGGATACTCTCCTCTACACGAGTGTCCATATGTGCCACAACCATGGAATCAACAAAAAATATTCAAGCCGCGAACTACTAAGCCCAACAAATTCAAGGAAGGGGATTTAGTTCTTAAGGCGACTAAACGAGATCTCCATTCTGCAAGGAGCTCTAATTGGGAAGGACCATTTATGGTTGCTAGGTCCATAAGGAAGATACTACAAATTAATCAACACGGATGGCGAGAACCACGCCGGTAATTCACGAGAATTGGCTTAAGGCATTTGTCGAAATTATTGGGCATTCGAGGTACTAGGCGTTTGAGCACTCATGATGTCTGGATTTGGCATTTAGGATTTTCTTTCATTGTATTTCAATTCCTCCAAAACGTTTGCAATACTTGCAATCAATATTTGAATTCAACAATTTATCAAAATTCAGTTTATTTTACTTAAAAGAAAATCTCTATCAAATCCAAAACAAAATCCTCAATCATCTACCAATCCAAAATCAGCCAATACCAAAACCTAAATAAAAACCTCACATCTCTCGAAGTTCGAAGTTCAAGATCTTATGAAAAGGAAATCAAGGAAATCGGCAAAAAAGGATTTTTGTTCCTCCGCATCCTTCAAGACTGCGCAGAGCCGCCTCCTCCTTGTTCGGTTCTTTAATCAGCCTAGCAATCTTGTCTTTTTCTCTATCACAGCGTCATTGTAAAAGGGTATGTTGTTCTCACATGAGTCCTTGATAGCGTTCATTTGCTTACGAAGCCACTTTACATTGAAGCCAAGTCTTTCTGAATTCTCCAAGTTAAAGTCCCAATCAAAGAGTATATCTGGAGTCACAGTACTTCTTTCCCTAGTGCATATATCAGTTACAATGCGCAAGATAACACCTACTTGCATTATTAAAGCATAAGCACGCCCGGGTTCGTGTCCACAATTATGAGACAAAATTTCTTCCATATTTTCTCGTACAAGCCTCGCATACCCAATGGGAACGCCCGAATCCACCTACTAATTCATGATACGGGAGTGAAGCATCAAAGGGAGGATCAAAAGAAACTCCTGTACTTGGATATTCATGCACCACTATACGGTTCTCAATTACTGGAGCAGCTTCTACAATCGGGGCAACAATTTCTTCAGTATTCTCTACTGGTGTTTCGGTTTCTTCTATCACTGAAGCAGCAACAATATGGGTTTCCATAACTTCAGTCACAACCTTCTCATGGACTTGAAGTACAGGGATGGTCGTATCTTCATCAATAACTCCAGAGAAATTCGGGTTATCCTCATTGGTTTCAATATCCTCAACTTCGGTATTTGACACCTAATACGAAGATTACATGAGGTTAGAGTCGTTTAAGCATGAAACCAAGTGAGATTATAAAATACAGCATACAATAAATACCACATCATCAAAGTTCATCATTATACACTCAAGGCACGAGCAAATAGCATGAAAGTCATGAAAATACGTTTTACGGTAACCTCGTATGAAAAAAACTGTACTCTACTCTGTACTAAAAGACGAACTGGGAGCAATCTACAAGGAATCTGAGGATAGGTTATATACCATTCTCTTCGTATGGATGTCCTCTACAAAGTGTCAAAATTTCATAATAATCCGATGAACTAGCAAAGATATGTGGTCAAAACATTGAGTAATGCGCAATCTGAAAAGGTTCTAGAAGTCTCGGAAGTTTCTTGTTTCGCCTTTTCAGGTCCTAAACGTGCTCAAAACTCAAAAATCTCCTCTAAAAAGCTTGGAAATTTTCCGGGCTTGAAGATACATATGAAGATCATGAAAATCCGACTTCAGATGAAGGTTTTACGGTGTTTTTCTTTGAAATGCGAAATTTTCGACGACGTATTTCGCCAAAATTACTTGTACATTCACATGGATTCTCATTCATTCACTCACAAATAAGCAATTTCATATCTCTATGAAGAGTTTACAAGATATGTGCTTACTTGGGGGGTCTTCGAAGCGTTCAAAGAGTTGGGATTGCTCGTGTCAACATCAAGAGGTTAATCATTTTCATTCGGCTCCGAATTTTGGAACTTCCTTCGCCTCTATTCTCGGAGGATGACCGAGCATCAGCACTCTCCATGGCAACCTCCTCCTGGAAATATTCTCAAATAATTAGCATTTTCACATGAGGCATTTATGTTTGGCTATGAGGGAGAGTACTCACAACATTTTCTTCTTCAACGCTCAAATCAGAGATCGACTGCCCAGCAGCAGAGAATTGAAGACCATCAATACTAGACTGAGCAAAGTTCTGTAACCAAATAACAAATATTGGTTTCATGATTCTAGTAATGTGGATAGAATAAGTTACAGTGGAAAAGTATCGACAACTCACCAAAAAAATAACCGGGGACTTTATGGTATTAGACAACAGCTTACAATTCTTGTTTCTACCTTCTCCACCGTGAACAACTGTTTCTGCTTATGAGAATTTCACTTCAAGACGAGGTCTCACAGTACAACCGTCCTACAAGAAAGAAATTTTAGGTGATAATCAAAGGAAATTATTTCAATTTTACGAAGAATGTGTAAAAGATACATACTGGTGAACATTCTGGAGATGTCTTTCGCTTATCACCACTAGAGATGGGTTTCAATCTGGGTCGAGAAGCAATCATATTAGCAGAGGGAGGATTTTTCACCAAGGGTTGATTAACCCCTACGAAATCATGTAGACGTTCAAATTGCTGGTTCCAAAAATCAGTATAACTCGGAGTTACATACGTAATCCAGTCTGCACAAGGGAACCAATAAGAGCTTCCTTCGACATGGGTACGATCTAAACAAGTCTTAAGTTATTCCACTGATGGTTTGCTCCTCCGGAAAGTTGGAACGCATTGATCCATACCCATCTGACGGGATGCTCTATCAATATTGTATTCCTCATTTGAAAAGTCTCCATATGTTCTTTGCTATCAAATGACTTGGAGTACATCTCAACATGAAGGGTCTTTCGCCATCGCTCAAGTCAGCACCAGATTTCAAAGTCATACTTTCTTCAGTATTGAAAGTTGTCAATTGGGAAATATAAGGAGGAATCAGTACCCAGGGACGGAAGTTGAACTCAGACTCGTCGTCTAATACATCAATGAGGTGCGCCTTGGACTGAATTTGCTTCGTAGACCAACACATGATCCTGGCATTATCCCTCTCAGAGAAAATACGTCGAGAATCACCAAAAGTCGACCCTTGCAAAATACTATGAGGAATAGGCGCGTACTTCTCTAAGCGCTCCCACATCAAGGCTTGAAGGAACATCGTATTGGCGTAGCATTTAATCTTCATAAAGCCATTTGAAACACTGGAGTCTACAACCAGGGAATCCAGGTTAGAGTACAAAGAACCCAAGAATAAGCTACCTATGGGAAGTTGTTCACCCTGAGCCATCTTAATGGCGAAAGGGATTACAAATGGCTTTAACAAAGTCCCGGCGTCTTCAAGCACGTCCCTAGACAGCCATAAACACAAGAAAGTGGCAATAGACAACATACCGTCAGGTTCGTTGAGAGGGACATCTCGTGGCCACCAGTGTGTTAACCAGTGAGCATAATAGCCTTTACCAGAAGCCTTGTTAATTCTCTCCATCTCAGCTGTTAAGGTGTTGGAATCTGCTTTCTCCTCCATGGAAATCTCTCTAGGAAAATTACCTGTGATTGGAAGATGCAATAAAGCAACTACATCTTCCAAGGTAATGGTAAACTCTCCCCAACTACATATAAAGGTATGAGTCGGAATACACCAGCGAGCAAGAAGGGCCACAAGACCTCGCGCATCATGAAAGATGTACAAATCTCCAGATGCTTGAATAGCCCTGAAAACTTGTGCTCTATACAGCATAGTTCTAACACGAGGATATCCCAGCATGTGTCTTCCCCATCCATAAAATTTCTCTAAAGGGCGTCGAGAGAGCTTGAATTCTATAAATGAAGCCTGGAAGAGTCCTCGTTCAATACAAAACCGAACAGTTGCTCGAGGAATCACCAATTCCTTTTGATTAACCGTTCTGGGGTTTATCAAAAGACAATATGCTGAAGATCTGAGAAGATTTTCAGTTTCCTGAACCTCAAAAAATGCATCATCTATATTCAGAACATTCTTAATTCCAGGTTTTTCGTCTTCCTCTGCGCCAACAGAAGTCTCATCCATGCATGTCTATTCTCTAGAGATATCATTGTCTACACACATTTCATCTCTGGAAGCATCATTAGCTTGGGAATCAGACATTCTTGCATACTAGCTGTAAAATTCACACAACATTTTGCTTCAGTCGTCTAAACGCAAGCTTCAATAAGATGATGGAATCATGCAAATGGGAATACAGTATCAACAAAAATGGTAATTCTTAACTCTTACCTCTTTACGATTCCACTAGCAATAAGTGATTGTGCCGCAAGAGTTAACACTCCAAAGTTAGTTCTTTCCTTGAAACCTGCAATAACGAACGAAACTTTATTAACTTTCAAAGCTGATTTTTCATAAAATCATAGACACAATTTTTATAGTACAAACATCCACAACTGAACTATGAAAATTACGCCAAGACAATATTTCATCATAAATAAATTGTCAAAGTTTCGAGGTTACTCAGAACCCACGTTTTGATTTTACAAAACAGTAATTAACGTGAATTACTCACGTAAATTTCCTAATTTTATCTAATGATAAAAAACTCATGTGAATAAAATATACATCATATTCATCATAATATGTCTCGGTTTCAAAAAAATAATAATATATTTTTCCCTCGTATGAGCATTATTCTCTAAAACGAGGTTTATTTCGGTTTTGTGAAAGCTCACACCTTTTTAAGATAAAGTTTTGGTTTCCATGAAAGCTTATAAACAAAATTTTATCACTGGACACAGGTCTAATTCTAAATAAAAATCTCTCTCAAGTTAGGGATTGTTGCCAGTTTCTTAAACAATGATCGAACGAATATACGTTTAATAAAATAAGGGTTTTTCTACAAAACTTACGCTAATATATACACATGTACAGAATTTCAACATGAACAACTCATGAAATCAGAAAAAGCAAAAAAAAATAAAAAAATAAATTGCGTACACGGTGGGTCTTCTTTGGAAGTTGGTCGGACGATGCTAGCTTTGGTCGGACGGACGGTGGCGCTCCGGTAATTTTTTTTCTCTCCCCCTGCTAAGCTCGGACGTCAAGGTGATGGGAGGATGAAGAAGATGGTGGTCGTGTAAAAAAAAGAAGGAATTAATTCCTTTTATACCTAATTTTATTTCCAAAACATAATTCCATAAGGATTTCATCTTTGGGCCCGGCCCGTAAATCCTAGACTAACCAAGGTTCCACCATCGAATCAGCGTAACTACACCAATTTTTACACTGGATGATGCTCTATTATGCCACTAGGGTTTCCGCTCAAACCATGGTTTGCTCATTCAGTCGAAATCCGGTAATGACTTATCTTATGACTAAGTTCAATTACTTATTTCCGTTTATACCTGGAAAATCACCATTCAATGCTGACTGAAGAACATGACTGTTCCTCACTAAGCATGGGACTTAATGTAGATGGTGGATTTTTGACAAAGGGTAAAATTTTAAAGCTATGCTCCGGATCCGGCAATCAGATGAGTATTGAGGCCCATGTCTCTTATTAAAGCATGAAAGCTCATGCCACAAATCTCTGACTGAGAAGGCTGTCTCTCAGAGTATGTGTAGATGTGTAGTCTCCCAGCTGAGGCCACGACACATCTCATGAATACTGAGCAATTTCAGTAATTTTTCCGGATCCGACAATCGGATGAGTATTGAGACTCATGTCTCTAAGCGTGAAAGCTCATGCCATAAAACCTCTGATCGAGAAAGTTTCTTAGAGAAGATGTGTAGTCTCCCAGCTGAGACCACGACACATCTCATACTGTATAGAATCACAAGATTGGGCGGCTCCTAGACAGCGTGTCTGCTAGTATAAAGCAATAACGTCTTTAGGATGCAACCATGTTTTCCCTGATTATACTAGAGGAATATGACATTCCAGCAAGTTCATATTGCTCAACCCTCAGATAATTAATGCTCCTAGATAGGAAGCCCTACTAGTACAGAGCCATCAGTTAATTATCTCTAATCACCTGAATATCCAACAATATTCTACGATTTTTTCGTTATATTTTGTCACTTCAATTCGTGGTTCTTCCCAGCAGAATTCCACGGGTTAGTGATAAATATTCAACGAAACAGGCATCTGAGCATCGAATAAGCCCTGACTAAAATGGTGCAAGTGTACTTAACAAAATGCACATACCAGCATTTGAATGCGCAAACGAGCATTTCAAAATATGAATGAACGATGAACTTATGCAAAATTGGAAGGGAAAAATGATAATAATAAAATATTAGCAAAGGCGCCAGGGGACTGGGCTTATCAGCCGGCCGGTCATGCCGTGACCAGTCCCGCGCCCAATTTTATATTTTGTCATATTTTATTATTTTCCTTGATCCCGTGAAAATTCTCTCGTTCGAGCAAATCTCCTTCGTTTCAAGGAAATTCTCTAATCTCATGATTTTATCAAAGAAATAATAAAATTAGGGAAAGGTGTCACGGGACCGAGCACCAGCCGGCCGGCCATGCCCTAACCGTGGTCGGTCCCACACCTCACGTCCCCATTATTTTATTATTTCTCTCAAATTATGAAAATTCCTTGATTTTATGAATTTTCCCTAAAACCATGAAAATTCCCTAATTTTATGAATTTTCTCTGAAATCATGAAAAATATTATAAAATTAGGAAAACTTGTGGGACAGAGCACCAGCCGGCCGGCCATGCCCTAGCCGTGGCCGGTCCCACACCTCACTTCCCTATTATTTTATTATTTCTCTCAAATTATGAAAATTCCTTGATTTCATGAATTTCCTCTAAAACTATGAAAATTCCCTAATTTTATGAATTTTCTCTAAAATCATGAAAATTATTATAAAATTAGGAAAAAAAAAACTCGTGGGACCGGGCTCTAGTCACCGGCCATGCCCTATAGGTCCCACACGCCTATTATTTTATTATTGTTTGTTGTTTTAAGTTTCCTGATTCCATGAAAACTCCCTGATTTCAACAAAATACCTTGGTTTTAACAAATCTCTCTGATTTTATGAAAATTACATAAAATTGGGAAGAGTGCTTTGGGACCGTGCCCATTGGCCGGTCGGCCATGCCTTGTCCATTGCCGGTCCCACACTCCATCGTTCCCTATTTTATTATTATTTTATTTCTCTTATCTCATGGAAATTCCCTAATTTATGCAAACTCTCCAGTTTCATGGAATTCCCCTCAAATCAGAGAAAATACATAAAACTGGGAAAATGTGGGACCGTGATTGATAGTTGGCCGGTCATATCCTAGCCGTGGGCGGTCCCACACCTTGCAATTCCCTGTTTTAATTATTATTTTTTATCATCTCATGTATTTTCCTAGTTTCAACAAAAACCCTGGATTTTGCATATTTTTCAGAATGTTGCTCAAATGCACATCGGAAAATACTGAAACTCTCATGACTGAGACACGGACACTATGGTGACACGATTACATCCCCTTGACCGACCAAGGGTGGCTCTAAGGCCTGCAAACAGCCGGTCTCGCATGTTTTAGCGATTTTAACCTAATTTGCTCAATTTCTCATATTAGGTTCAAACTTCTTCCAAACAATTAAGTTTTTGCTTGAACGACCATCCATTGGTCCCACGGCCACCAAGATCCGGTCTCATGACCTCTTGGTCGGTTCCTCCTGAGTTCATGACCAGGTTTTATTATTTGTCGCTCACACGAGCATTATTTCAATAAATAATTAAACCAGCATTTAATCATTCTTTCACCAACTGGTCCTCAAGAGACTTTGGTATTTTGCTCATTCGAGCATCCGAGTACATGGTGGACTCGTCATCCCATGTAGCCGGTCCTTGATTCACTCTACAGATTGATTTATAATAAATCATCATTTCAGTAAAATTAGGGTTTTGAATCCAAAGCTCTGCAAAAACATGATTCTGAGCAGATTCATATACTCTGATAATTTTATGTTGATTCCATGATCAACATTTTTATTTATTTTACCCGACCCAGCAGTCAATATCTTAAATTAATATTTTATTTAGTCCTGCTACCAGCAATTCATTAAATGAGCAAAATTCACTCAAACCGGCAATATTTGCTCGAATTAGCAATATTTGCTCAAACTAGCAATATTTGCTCGAATTCAAGAATATTGGTTCAACTATCAATATTATTCGACAATTCAGCAACATAGTTTGCTCGTCTTAGGTAATCAAAATAATAATACCTCGTCTCAGCAGACATATTTAATTCATGAGTTTCAGAACATTTGCAAAACATGTTCAACTCAACAATACATGGACTCATCGTCCCACAAAGTCAGCAAGTGACTCCACAATCACGAGATATTAACAGTGTCACATGGGGGGATATTAACTAGGGTTTTGGTCTCGCGGTCTACGACACGTGTGTTAACCCACGATGAGAATGTGAGCAAGTCGTCCAATCAGTTGGAAGAGTCAGCAAAATAGTGGGTGGAAAATTAACCAAGTCTCCGCACAATGAGCAACTGGTTTTAACACGATTTCCCACTTCCCCACTTTCTGATTCCAAGAACCTGTCACACTTCATGGGATCATGGTGTTTTCAACTCCGGCATTATAAAATGTCTCGAATCCCGATTGAAAGGACAAGATTCAAACACTCGAACATTCGTCTAAAAGAATTCTCGGCAAGTTCATACGGACAATTCGTCTACCACACGAACTCATCGTCTCGAGCATTCACTCTCAATTGAGAAAAATTCAATCGTGTTGAGCATTCTTACGCTGAATTCACAACACACCTACAATCTCAGATCACCATTGATCTCACTCATTTTCAGCTTCCCTCCTACAGATCAACCCATCCTCTCTTGTGACCGAATGGACTCTGGAACGGCCATTGTTCTTGGTTTAGGCCGGAGTCTTACAGATTGATCTCTCAAACTTAAAGCACTCCCTTCTTGTAGTGCATCTGTGTGAGGTTCAACATTTCGCTCGGTTCAGGGAGTCTCCACATGGTTGACTCTTCAATTCCGTAAAAACCAGCAAATCATTTTTCCCTATCTACAAAAGGCAAACTTCGTGTATTTATAGACAAGGAAGTTTGGACACCAAGGAATTTCCAAAACCGAAAGTGTTCTCAAGATATTCATAAAAGCACATATTCGGTTTTCATAATTCTTGGAAATGCTCTGTCCAAAAATAACGATCGAACTCTCTCGGAAAATCTAATTATTAAATACACATTACTAATTCTGTAATTTTCCTACAAAATGAAATTAATAACCTTAATTAAAAGATTCTTAACTTACTTATGTTTCGAACCTAGGATTCTCTTCCCTTAGCCGTTAAGGAATATCTTTGAACAATTATAGAAATAAACATTCACAACACGTGTTCAAAGTTTGTCGACATCTTAACTTTGTAAGTTCTCTTTCACACTTACAACCTTGAAACCGATTTGCCACACTTCCAAAAAAGTTCAGAATTGGTTCATCTGACTTTCAATCACTATGTGATTGATCAAACCAACATTCAATCACAATCATGGGTTTACGGTTCTACCAAAATAAGTTTTGGTTCTACCTTCATGTGAGTATTGTGCATAGTTACACTAGCTTCCCAAAAGTTCGGTTGACTAGGTACTAGGATCGGTTCCCCACATATATATGGTATCTAACTTATATGTGTTGCACATGTCCATAGGATCGGTTCCCCTTTCTGTTATAAACCTTGATGCACCCCATATAAGGTTCGGTTCCCTTTCCCTTACAAGGTCAGACATACAAAATCCGATCATACCACAGGTGATTACTTAAGATCGGTTTTACTAATAAAAGTTATACCAATACATAAGTCAGGCCTTTGTAAACAGTTCTATCAAGAACACAACAAGTTGTGAGCGGTTATACTCTATCACACATATTGGTTGTTCATAAGATATGCAATGAATAACAAAACCAATAACACATGGAAATTTCCTTTTCGGTCCACAAACAAGTTTATGAACTTACTTCCTTAGAACACATGTAAACATTGTTCCCTAGGATGAAATCCTCACCTCATACCCATACATAATCACAATAGCATTCAAATGATTATGGCGATGTCTTATCTACAAAATTTAATGGTTAAGCAATAAACCTCATATTGTATTCCTTAATATTATGTCTATATAGAGTTCAAATATGCTTCGCAGTTATGTTTTCAATATGCATGACTTGAAAGATACGTTAGGGAATGAAACAGTTCAAGTCAAATATCACTAACCTCAAGTGGAAGGATGATTGTTGTCGTTGTAGCTCATTGCTTCTTCACATCTTCAAGTCTTCGCAATACTTGTAATGTCTCATATCTTAATACTTTCAAGCTAACCTATACAAAGTTTAACCCTAGTACATAATCAAACGACTCTTAACATGAGTTTTGACTCACTAAAATATGACAACCAAACTTGACATACCAACGCTTGGTGGGTTCAACCGAGCCATGCTATAACAGAAATAAGATTATTAATTTGATCACACTTACGACAACCACCAGGAGTCTATCGGAAGATTGAAGGATCCTCAGTCTGAATTGGTTCCATTGCGTAACTGTACCGGAGTTTCAAAGCTCTATTTTACAATGAGGACTGTTGATACATGAAAAAATAATGCCCCTTAACGGTCCCGAGGTTCCCTTAAGAGGGGAACTAAGACCAATATAATACATGGGGACTTGGGGACTAAGCCCAAGCCCAAGTGAGAACATACCCACTAAGGAAGAAGGACAAGGAAGGGATTAACAAACAAAGATGAGGTTATGTTAAGGAATGGCATTAAAAGTAATTAAGAAAGATTAGGACATGTGTCATGATGTCATAAAGGAGGTGATTTTAGGAAGGCACTGTATAAGGAAGGACAAGGTTGGTAGGCATGAGAAGGTGTATATATTTTAGCCTACAGTGATAACCGCAAGTGCACGGTGTCTGTTATGAAGCACAGGGCAAATACGAGTCGAACCACAAGGACTTGTGGTGCTTAAGTGATCTAAGGCTTCCTCTACTGAATTCTAGAAAGTAACAAGACTAGTGTTTGGTTTGTCGAAACGATCGAGAAGTTGTGGATGGAACTGAACTAAAGTAGCAAATGATTGTGACAAATTAGGAAGTGACGGGGTGATTATTTCCACCACCGTTCTTATGCTAAGGCAATGCAAGCTAAGTTATGATCATGTGCCTTCCTTTGAAGGTCTTGGCTAGATATTCATTAACTAAATTTGTTAACTCACCCCTAGTATGAGTGGTCTTCTTACAGTACCACTCATCACAGGCTTGTAAACTCAATGGCTAACTACTAATCTTAATCATATTAGAACACAACAAAAATCATATCAAATCAGACATGCTTCACATTGGAATCATGGGTTTCATCAAACACCCTGGAAATCAAATTAGAACATGATAAAACAGAGATAAAACTACAATTGACGCTCTGGCTAGCCCAGGCATGAGTTTCAAACACCCACAGTTCATCTATTTATACATGCAAAAGTATCCCCAAATACCTAACCCTAATTCATTTAAAATAACAATTAAATGAAAATACATCGAACCCATACTCTGAATTGCTTCTCCTCTTCTGTCAAATCGGCTTCAGAGCTCCATGTGGGGTTGTTGTGGAGAAACCCTAGTTTTAGTTATCTCTAAATTAGCCTATAGGTTATGAGAGAAGCTAAGAGAGAGGTAACTAACACTATAGAGGAGGTGAAGGTAGTTGTAAGCGCGTTTGGTGGCTGACAAGAGATGAAAGTGGTGGTTATGATGCGGCTCTGCAACTGGGTTGTCGGGGAAAGGGAGAAGGTATGGGGGAGGTGAAAGAGAAGAGAGAAGAGAAAATGAGGTTAACTCGAGTGGGGGTATAGGGTTAGGAGGTTTTGATGTGAGGCAGGGACAGCAAAAGTGGATGAGAAGGCCTCAGCGAGCGTAGGATGAAGCTGGTGCGATCTGAACGGCTCAGGGAGTATTGGGTAGATTTGGTGTTGAGCGGAGCATCGATAAGTAGATGTGAGCGAAGGAGCGACCGTATGATGCATCTGGGCGAGATCTCAACGGCTCGGGATGAGCGGGTTCGGATCCGGGTCGTGGGTAGCTTTAGCCCATGTCTTCCTTGTTGGGTTGCAACTGATTCGCGTGTGGGCTTTGGCTATCTGCTCCATAGATGATCGACTCCAATTCTTCGCTTTTTGGCTCCTCAGTTTCTCCGAGCTTTATTTATTACCTAAAAACACAAAATTAATTAATACAAATATTTATTCTTGAAAACAAAGAAAACACGAGAATGGGATAATATCTTATTTCTAAGCACAAAAGATGAGTAAAATGCCAATAAAAAAGGTGTATAAATATGCACTATTTGGCACTCATCAAATACCCCCAAACCTGAATTTTACTTGTCCTCAAGTGAAAAATGAGAAATGAAGAAATCCTAACTATACCACATCGTAGGTCTCTCGAATGCATTTAGCGTATGCACTAAGCCTTTAAACCCCTAGGTGTCCCTAGTGGACGAGTTGTAGTCTCGTGAGGGTTTACCAAAGGTGTACCCACAAAACCTTCTCCAACTTCAGAGTGTAAAAGAGTCTCAAGCATCCAAGGAGCTATGAGGACATAGAGTTTCGCATGCTAGTAATGAAGTTAGAACTACCAAAGAACGCATTCTCATCCTTAAGTCCGAAAGCGAGAAGTAACCATACCATATGAAAGAATTCGGATTCGATTGTGATCATAAGCCTCGACTTCGCCTCACCATTAGGGTTTTATGATAATTGCACTCAAAAAGATCGCTTTTTAGTCTCTCATGTGTGCAAAGCGGGAATAAAGAGAGAAATCCCGCACACGTTGTAGGTAAGAAGGATAACCTTCCGAAATAAAATCGGAGACTCCACGAAGTGTGGACAAAAAGAATCTTTTCGATGATCTCTAAGAAAGGAAATCAACCATTAGCAAGGGGTGGGAGTACTCACTCACTTCTCACCCGATCGGCAATTAACATCAATCTCTCATAGGAACCATAGAAACGTCTTCAATCTTCGGTCTTCGGTCTTCACTTGTTGATGATGAACTTCTAAACTTCACAAAAACTTGACAATTTTTAACTTTCTACTCTATTTCCTTGTTGTTTGGATTTTTCTTCTTGAATTCTTCTTTACCATGGTGGTATCAAAACTAAGAAAATAAACTACAATATTTTTTTTTGACTTTTGATTTTTTTGATTGATTTTTTTTTTTTTTTTTTGAAGATGCAATAAGTGAAAATAAAAATACAAATAATGAAACAACTAACTCCAAGGACAAAGGACTTTATCACTCAATTTTTCCACAACTTGTATTGTCTTGATTTTATAAATTCTATTAATTCTCATCCTATTTTCTTTTCTTTGTTGCACATAAACCTTGGACTATATCAATTTTTCTTTCAATATTCGATGTCGCTCCGTTTGTTGTGATGATGTGTTTCTATGGGTCTTGGCCGATTGAGAGAGAGAGAGATGCTAACTGCAAATCGGTATTTAGAAGGAGTTTTCATCTTTAGATGTCACCCTCATGATTGACAAAAACTAGCACTCAAGAGATCAAAAGTAGTGCTGAAAATGGTGCGAAGTTGGGTAGCTCACCATTCCTAACCGAAATTGACGTACGGTGACACACACTCTAATGACTTTTCTAGAAAGTTGCAAAAAATTGAAGGTTGGTGCCTCACTTGATGTAAAATGGGTAGTCTCCACTATGGGTGATCACAATTCTACTACCGAATATCTAAACAAAGACCTAATTCGCCCTCAGGTATGGTTAAATCCAACTTTAACGCTCTAATCAACTAAGAAACCCGATTGTGTTCTCCAGGTACTTCCAAGTTCTGTTATTTCGGTCGAATCTCTATGTAAACATAGCTAGAAGCATGCTAGTGACTCTAAAATCTCTAAAAAGTTGGAGGTTTTTACAAAAAGTTTTTTTTTTTTTTTTTTTTTTTTTTTTTTTTGAAAATAAAAGGTTAAAAAGACTAAAAACTCTATATGCAAAAATGTGCAAATGCACCCCCAAACCTAAATCAAACATTGTCCTCAATGTGTCTACATATAGAAAAAAATTTAAACAGTCACATACCGAGAGAACTATGCTGAAAAGAGAAAAGGGAAGAGATTACCGGATGTCGGCGAGAGCAAGGTTGAGCTTCATTAGTCAAGGCTAGAATCCAACATTCTCAATGGAGATCATATCGGATTAGCACAATATAAGCACAAGAATACTCAACCGATTCAAGAAAAGAAATATTAACAAGTCCTACTGGATTATATACAATGAAAAGTCACCATATACTAACAATCTAAAGAGTTGAGGATCAACCCAATAGAAAATATATACAAACATCAACAGCCTTACACAAATATAATATGATAGTGCAAGTAAGACTGTGTATGTGAATGAGCTTCCCCCAAACCTAAACTTGTGAACGGGTGTGTTTGGGAGCACAAAATCTTGCAATTTTAAAGGTACATCATGCAAAAGGTCTAACTCAAAATGAGTATTGCTAAGTACAGGCAGACATACACATTCCAACTGTGGCTCCTTAAGAGTGTTATACTTTGATGCAAAATAGTCCAAGAGGACTTGGGAAGCACAAAGCTCTAGGCCTAAGTTAGGCATTTTCAGAAAAGTTGGTTTTGCAATTTTGTGACAAACTACACCTAGGTTTGGTGGAGGAGTTTCAATTTGTGACTTAGGAGAGAGGTTAGGTACATCTAAGTTGTTTTCATCTATAAAATCATTTGCACCATCACATACTTTCCTAAGGTCAGAAGAGGGTAAATCATGTTCACCAAAGATAGAACAATTCATCAATCACCATGTCATAATCATCGAGCAAGCAACATATTGTGATATGGGCAGGAATCGAGACACAACAATAATATCATGATCCAAAAGAACATTAGTGTCATTGACGAAGATTCATCCTCGTCCTAAGTCACAAACAAGTTGTGAAGCATGCTCACATTCACTGAAGAATTTCACAAAACCAAGCTCGAGTTAATATCACATGTATGAATATTAGAAGAGGCATCATTCATAGGGTTCACGAAGAGACGCCTAACGTCTCCGAACCAAAAAGATTCCATCATATTTTTGCATGCATATGCTCTTCTAACATATCATAATCATCCTCATCATCATAGCAAAAGTGCGTTTCCCTATTCAAAATTGTAGCATTTCTAGTGTACTCATTTACCTCTAGATTAGGTTCATATTCAGTGTTAATTGCATGAGTAGGAGTAGAAACACTATTTTCAAAATTATCAGAGATAACAAACATCCTATCATAAGTTTCCTTCCAATCTTCATTTTGTAACTCAATCAAAGTTCCTTTGAAGAATCATAGTGAGTTGTTCTATTGAAGGCGAGTCTTCACTAGTGGGTATGCATTCCTCATATGGATATTCGGTGTATGGTTGAGCATGAGGTTCACTAGGGAAGGGAAATTCAGATATGTTGCTATATGGATGGTCATGTATTGCATTCAGTTCAAGCCTAGCATTTTGCTCCATGAGCGTTTCCATTAGTGATTGTAAACAAGGAGTCGGGGGAGTATAAAATTGTTCATCTCCCCACTGTGGTGACTGATACATGTGCTCATGATGGTTAGGGTATGAGTATTCGAGGTCAGGGCCCTGAGAAGGCTCATAATACTCCCTAAAATCACTATGGTATGTGGGGAGTTCATATTGTGAAGCATGCCCGTAAGCAAGCTCTCTAAGGGATTTGTTTGTATCCCCAGATGCAGACCAAAATCTTGACATGATTTAGTAACTCAAATTGAACTCAAAGCCCAGTTTGGTTTATGTGGGTTTTGTTTGGTTTAAATGGGCTCATTTTTGTTTTTGTAAGCTTTGGTTTATGTGGGAAGCCCAGTTCTTTGTGGACTCAATTTGGTTTATTGGGTTTGTGTGGGATTTGGTTTGGTTTGTGGGATTGACTTTGTTGCACAGCCCGGATGATGTTTAAAAAGTATAGCCGAAGTGGGTTGAGTTGGGTTGAGTTTTGTGCGAAGCCCAAGAAATGGTGAGCGAGCCCACAGAGAGGCTTAGGTGGGCTTGACTTATGTTCAGCCAGTAATGGGCTTCGGTGGTTCATGCACAAGTTGTTTTTGTGCGAGGTTGTATGCACAACTTGATCTGTGGGTTTCAAGTATGTTAAGGTGCGAGAGATTGGCGAGCTCAAGACAGGTTGTACATCCCAGATTTTATGCTGAGGCTTGCACAACACAAGTCCGAGTGCGGTGCGGCTTATGCACTTTGGTCAAGCCGAGCACGAGGGAAAGGATGGCAAGTGAATTACACACCGCATGACAAAAATGATACATGATTTCTCAACTTAAGCACAACTTATAGCAACACACATTCACACAAAAGACAGAGCACATGCCGATTAAGATCAACTCACAAAGACGGGGTAGCCTATCAACACGGAGACACTAATTCTCCAAAATATCACAACACTTTGCGAGCAATGTGTAGCCGAGGTGCAACAGATGCAGAGAGATGTAAAAGCGAGATGAAGTATTTTAGCTTTTCTACACTGACTTACATGCCACAGTGTGTCAATATATTGATTGAGGTGCACTCACAAGAAGGTGGCAAAAATTTTCATGCAAAGGCACCGGGGCAAGGTGCACTCACAAAGAAGGTATGCACACACATTGCGGTTCGGGGTATCATGAGGTTACTAGCTCAAGTACAATGTGGTTTTAGATTTCACCGATGTAGCAAATCAAAGAACACACAATCACACAATCACGGCCAAGCTTAGTGAGGTCAGTTGAGCTCAAAACTCGGGGCTTATGCACAAGTCGCAGCAGATGCAGGGGTCTGGCACAACTTGGCTCACCAGGGCAGATGTCAACAAGGTCACAGGCAAGGTGCAGATGTCTCACACAAGGCACACAGGTGCGCAAACAAAGATGCTCAGGATGTGTGTACTACCTAACACAGGTTATAGCATGCATCACAATGGCTTACAATCTCGGGTATGCAATTTACGGGGTTATGCTCGATTATCAATATGTTCGAGTCACGGGGCGAGATGGAGTTTACGGTTTCGCAGTTGAGCTCGGGGGTCTGAGCAAGGCTTGCTCTCGATTACAAACTACCCGGCTAACCAATGTAAGATCGGGCACACAAGGTA
This sequence comes from Papaver armeniacum, assembly GCA_023531295.1. NCBI lineage: Eukaryota > Viridiplantae > Streptophyta > Magnoliopsida > Ranunculales > Papaveraceae > Papaver > Papaver armeniacum. The sequence goes on from JAJJWW010006907.1 coordinate 184,617, forward strand.
CGGCACACACAACAAGGTCTCACACAGATTTACGGCTTATCAAGACTGTAAGCACTGAGACTAGCTGAATAGTGTAATATCATAGTACTCTCGGCTAGCATATGTGTGTTTGAGAGGTCAAGGCACCACTCACCTACAAGTCGCGGGGCTTGCTCGGTTGCACCTTATCTTCCTTTCTTTGGCTTTGCCCGCCTTTCCGCAACATAGGTAGCATGCACTGGCTCAAGAGAGAAATCTCGGTTCTCAAAAATTACACGTTTAAAGCAATGGAGCAAGATTTGCAGTATGAGAAGCGCCCATCACATAGATGCAGATGTGTAAAGCGAGATCTGCACTAAGAGATGCAAGATGTGCACTAAGAGATGATGTGTAAAGCAATGGAGCAAGATGCTCAAGATGCAGATGCAGATGAAGATGTGTACTAAGTTACAGATGCAGATGTGTAAAGATGCAAAGATGTAGAGGTTAAGCTAAGTTATGCAAGAATGCACTAGGAGAAAACAGATATGCACTTAAGGTAAGTAGACTATGATATGCACATGATGACAGGATGGATGGAAGTAATGTAATACAAAAAATTAAGCTAAGTTACACTAGTAAAGATTAAAAGCAAAGATTTGAGCAAGTATATACAAGATGAGTTGAAAGTCGGTGAAGCAAGCACATCAATCGACTCAAAGACACGCCAAGTCCCCGGCGAGCGCCAAAAACTTGGTAGGCCTGAGAAGGTGTATATATTTTAGCCTACAGTGATAACCGAAAGTGCACGGTGTCTGTTATGAAGCACAGGGCAAATATGAGTCGAACCACAAGGACTTGTGGTGCTTAAGTGATCTAAGGCTTCCTCTACTGAATTCTAGAAAGTAACAAGACTAGTGTTTGGTTTGTCGAAACGATCGAGAAGTTGTGGATGATGAACCGAACTAAAGTAGCAAATGATTGTGACAAATTAGGAAGTGACCGGGGTGATTATTTCCACCACCTTGTTCTTATGCTAAGGCAATGCAAGCTAAGTTATGATCATGTGCCTTCCTTTGAAGGTCTTGGCTAGATATTCATTAACTAAATTTGTTAACTCACCCCTAGTATGAGTGGTCTTCTTACAGTACCACTCATCACAGTTTGTAAACTCAATGGCTAACTACTAATCTTAATCATATTAGAACACAACAAAAATCATATCAAATCAGACATGCTTCACATTGGAATCATGGGTTTCATCAAACACCCTGGAAATCAAATTAGAACATGATAAAACAGAGATAAAACTACAATTGACGCTCTGGCTAGCCCAGGCATGAGTTTCAAACACCCACAGTTCATCTATTTATACATGCAAAAGTATCCCCAAATACCTAACCCTAATTCATTTAAAATAACAATTAAATGAAAATACATCGAACCCATACTCTGAATTGCTTCTCCTCTTCTGTCAAATCGGCTTCAGAGCTCCATGTGGGGTTGTTGTGGAGAAACCCTAGTTTTAGTTATCTCTAAATTAGCCTATAGGTTATGAGAGAAGCTAAGAGAGAGGTAACTAACACTATAGAGGAGGTGAAGGTAGTTGTAAGCGCGTTTGGTGGCTGACAAGAGATGAAAGTGGTGGTTATGATGCTTGGCTCTCGCAATCGGGTTGTCGGGGAAAGGAGAAGGTAAGGTTGCAGAGGTATGGGGAGATGAAAGAGAAGAGAGAAGAGAAAATGAGGCTAACTCGAGTGGGGGTATAGGGTTAGGAGGTTTTGATGTGAGGCGGGGACGGCAAAAAGTTGATGAGAAGGCCTCGCCGAGCGTAGGATGAAGGCGGTGCGATCCGAACGGCTCGGGGAGTATTGGGTAGATTTGGTGTTGAGCGGAGCATCGAGGAGTAGATGTGAGCGAAGGAGCGACCGTATGATGCATCGGGCGAGATCTCAACGGCTCGGGATGAGCGGGTTCGGATCCGGGTCGTGGGTAGCTTTAGCCCATGTCTTCCTTGTTGGGTTGCAACCGATTCGCGCGTGGGCTTTGGCTATCCGCTCCATAGATGATCGACCCAATTCTTCGCTTTTGGCTCCTCGGTTTCCGAGCTTTATTTATTGCCTAAAAACACAAAATTAATTAATACAAATATTTATTCTTGAAAACAAAGAAAACACGAGAACTGGGATAATATTTCGATTTCTAAGCGCAAAAGATGAGTAAAATGCCAATAAAAAGGTGTATAAATATGCACTATTTGGCACTCATCAAAGGTACAATGGAAAGGCAACTCTTTCTCTTACTATTCTTGGTATACTGAGGTCATTTGGTGTAGCTAGTATGGGTAGAACCAAAATCAAAATCACCCTTTAACATTTAGCGACCACACACGGAGGCTCGTTCCTAGCTCACCATGACACACCCGGAAGGCGCTAGTTCAGGCACAACAAAGAGTCCAAACATCCCCCACTCAACCCAGAAGGCGAAAGAGTAGGGATAGTGTCAGATACAATCACACAGGCGAGAAGACCAGATGCCACACGCGAAAAGGACAAACAGCAGGAAATCGAGGAGGTGTTGCCCATCCAGCCTTCCCTCAAAGAGATACAGAAGGAGCTAGAGGACCACATACGTAGGGAACAATAGTTGAGAAAGTTCATGAAAGTAGCCAGCGCCGAGAAGAATGCTAGAGAAACAACGGAGAACGCGGAGGAAAGGGAAGAAGAACCTGTAGCTATGACACAAGAGGTGATGGAAAAGTACTGAGAGATGAACTATAGGGTCGTAAAGCAAGACAACTACAATTTCATGGCAAACCCTTACTCCTCCGAAATCACAGAATATCAATACCCGGAAGATTACACTTCACTGAAATTCAAGGTCTACAATGGCCAAGGAAATGCAAGGGAACAACTTAGTTGATTAATGTCCACTATGAATGATCGTGCAACTGATGGGAAACTATGTATGAGAGAGTTCCCAAATTCGCTAACGGATACAACATTCACTTGGTACGATAACCTAAAGTCAGGAAGCATCAACTCATGGTCGACCATGTCCACGCTCTTCCTCATAAAATTTTACTCAGCAAAAAGGAAAGTCACAACTATAGACTTGAGCAAGTGTAGCCAGCGCCCAAAGCGAGGAGATATGAAAATACATTGCAGGTTTTGTCTTCTCACCATGGATTGCCACGAAGATGTCAAATAGGAAGCGCTAGAAGAAATTTGCGTGCGAGAAATGACTCCATCCTTTAAGAAAAGATTAGTCAACTTTCGTTTCCCCACGTTCGTAGAGCTGGAAGAAGCAGCCGCAAGAATCGATGACTGCATCGAGGAACCAAACTCAGATTACATCTGGAGAAACACAGTCAACACTGTATCAACCTTGCCTAGAAATAATCATGCAAATAACGGTTGAGAGGGTTGGGACACACAAGAGCTTCTACCGCCCTTACCCTGCAGCAAAGAACAAATCGTGGGATTGTTGGAACAATGGATATCGAACAAGGAAGCTCAATTGCCCCCAACAAAAATGGACCCTAGCGCCATCGACAAAAACGACGCTAGGTATTGCCACTTCCATCGAAGGATACAACACCCTACAATTGGATCGCTTCAACCCTTCGGAGGATGTTTTGAACAAATTGGAAATAAGAGAGATTGAGATAAACAATCTAGAAGGCGGAAAAAAGATCCAACACCAAGTCATGATGCTCTTCCATGATCCAAGCGGAGATGTCTGGAAGCCGTGGGTGATGATGAGGAAGAAGTGTGTGAAGTCGGAATGGAGAACTTTGTATTTGCAAACAACGATGGCGTGGCTAGCCAATTTGCTAAAACGGTATTGGCTCAACAGCTTCTTCGACTCGCTTGGCTTGGCGAAGATCAAATCAAAGAAGCGTCCAAGGCTATAGCGGCTATAGCAGCGGGAAGGCCCTGTGGTTTCCTCACCAAGGAGGCGATTTTATTCACTAATGAATATATATACTACCCGAGGGAGCACCTTAGACCTTTGTACCTAACAACGTACATCAACAAGCAACCGCTAAAGAGAGATTTCATCGATGGATACGCGTCCCTGAACCTGATCTATATGCATACACTGGACGTTCTGGGCGTGCAGCGGTCCGCGATCAGAATGCGAGTCACAACGGTAAAAGAGTTTGGAGGCCACACTCAGACGGCCATTGGAATGGTCAACCTGGTTATGAAGGTCGGTTCCATCCGAGGTCCTACGCATTTTTATATACTAGAAGATGACACTACATTCCATGTATTGTCGGGGCAAGACAGGATCCTCGCCACAAGCAACCCTTTCGACCCAGAGGAAGCATACATGGCGGGACGCAATCTTCTATGACGAGACAAAAGAAGTAGACGAAGTGCTCCCGAGGTGCAACTCATCCCGTTACCAAAGTGGGGAGAGGGAGAAAACAGGAGCGGTCAAGTTCGTATTTAACCCATCCAGGATGGTATTTCCGATTTAAAGAAAAAGGAAGCAAGAGGAACAACCCATTTTTTAGCGTTTCTCTAGGCGGATGGAGGATACGTATACCGCTTATAACAATTAACCGAGGGAGCATCTGCGAACGTGAAAGATTCCACCGATGTGTCAATGAGCGAAGAAGAATCTCCCGATGAAAGTGCAGAACAAAGTTTGTCCGAGCTTCATTACAACACAATTGATGACGAGGAATTACGAAACCCGGTTGAAGAACGAACACCGGGAGATATCACTATGGACGGGATGGAAGAAGTCAATATAGGAATGCAAGAAGACAAGAACCTCATCATGATAATCGAGAGTTTAGATAAAGAGGATAGGGAAACATTGATCGCGGTACTTAAAGATTACAAGGATGTCTTCGTCTACGATTACGACGAGATGTCGGGTCTGTAGTTGCAGGAAATCCCACACTACACCCCTCATAATATTTCATAGATCTAAATCTATTTTATAATCAAAATAAAGAAATAAGTGCTAAAATATAAATGGAGACACAAAGATTTACGTGGTTCGATCAATGTGATCTACATCCACGGGGTTAGGGTTCTTCACTATGATTGTTGAAATTACATTTGGATTACATTGAGAATCTCCATTAATGGATATTTGGTAGAGCTCTAGATCTAGTTTTAGGGAAGAAGATGATAAAGAAAATAAATCTCTCTCTCCAAAATCTCTCTCCTCCTCCTCAAATTATCCTCCTTTCTCTCTCCGCTCTCCTCTTTATATAGTATTTACATAGTGGATGATGGCTCATGTACAACTAATATTTCTCTTAATTTTGGATTTACCTTGCGACATCCTCGCAAGAGTATAAATGTTAATTCTCGCAGACACTCTAGTTTTCGCAAGATCTTCGCAGACTGTCTTCATGTTTACGTTATCTTCATTTGTTATGTCATTTCGAAATCACTTTGCGACGGCTTGCGACGTTGTTAATGAAGATTCCGCAAGTGTGTTGTTGTTGCGATATTTGGATCCTACATCTTGCCTCTTTTTTTTCTTGAATATTGCTTGAAGAGCGATCTTTAAGAAAAATGCATTGTTGTAGTAGTCTTTGATCTTTGTTGATGAAGGAACGAAATAAAGAATCTTGGACTTGAAAAGTACGTATTTTGCCTCTATTCTTTTGCGAAGTTCAAGCTTTGCGAGATAAATAAGAAGTATCAACCCTTGACGTATAAGAAGTATGAAGTATCCTTGAAGAAGTATAAGAAGCATCTTGTCCTTGATTGCGAATAAGAAGTATTACGAAATTATTACTCCATGCTCTCTCCTCATGCAATGCTCTATTCTTTGCGAAGTGAATAAGAAGTATTAATCCTTGAAGTATAAGAAGTATTGCCTCTGTTCATGCGGGGTTATTATTCCATTTTTGGTGAGGATTCTTGTTGTTCATTGGTGAATATCTTCTTTGAAAGTGATTCTTGCCGAGAAGATAAAGAACATAAAATGTTTTCTTGGTTATCCATAATTGCCTCTGTTCTTTATCTATGAGGGTAGAATCCTTGAGAAAATGTTGAATGAGCGAGTTGTGCCTTCATATTCTCATGTTGCCTGTGTCTCATGCTTTGTTCTCATGCGATAGTATAATCTCTTCAAGTTGTTTATAAGTGCGAGAAATAATTGAGCGAAATAATCACATCTTGCGAAATAATCACATTCTCACAAATTCGAATCTCATTTTGCCGCTCTAAAATTGATGTAGCTCTAAATCGCTTCCATTCTTCATTTCTCGATTTTGTCTCTAGTATATGCATTACTCTTTGCGTATTTATTGTTCCTCGCAAGTTCTTACTTGTGCTTCATCTCTTCTTATTCCTGCACTATTAGTATCGCATAATAATATGATCATAATATCAAGTCTGCGGCATTTTCATTGCCTCAGTCTCATTATTATGTACATGTTCGCAAGTTTATCATTTAATCATTTTATCAAGCTCGCAAGCTTATCATGTAATCTTTTTTGCGATGACAGATCTCTCGTTACTTACATTCAAAATGTTTATGTTGAATTTTGTCATTACGACAAGATCGCGGGACGTCTTTACATTTTCATGTAATGACCCATTGGTCTTGCCTTATCGGCTTTCTTGTGTGGTCTTATTTCGCCTTCCTAGTTAAAGGTCTTATTTTGCCACCCCTCATTATTGCGACAATATGACAAGCCTAAATATTCTTGCGAACATAAAGCCCCATGACATTGCCGTCTTGCGACAAATCGCAGGACGTCTTTATACTTTCATGTAAAGACCCATTGATCTCGCCTTATCTTTGTCTTTTGTATTATTGCCTCTTCGGGATCATTGCACAAATATGACAAGCCTAAATTTTCTTGCGAAAACAAAGCCTCATGACATTTGCGTCTTTTGACACTTATCGGCTCCCTAATGGAGGGTGCCGCCCTTATCATCTCCCCTGGTTGCCCCTTCAAGGAGGCGACATCGCCATACAAGACTAGCTCCTCCCATCCGGTCTTAACAAAGAAGCGCTTGTTTTCGCACCTCTTATCCCTTATACCTATAGGGCTTATGGTTACGAGACCGCACCCTAAGTGGAGTTTTCTTCGGGAAAGATGCGGCATGTGCCAAGACTTGTCAAGAGTGGTAAGGAAGTTCCATGCTCCCCCGCACTCTTGACTCAACCGTGTACCTTCGGCGCCTTGGTCATACGTTGACTCCTTGGAAGAGACCCTCGGGCATCCAACCAGGGTATAACCTTATATATATAGTTGGAAAATCCAAGGTATCTCTCCCAGGATAGGCTTTCATGGGCCCCAAATCTCCATGAATCAGGTTCCGAGGAGCGGTGTAACCTTTTCCCCGAGACATGTCAAGAGATACCCCTTATATGACGCACTTTAGGTCTTACATTTGCCTCTTGCGAAATATCATTCGCGAACTAGGGTGTACGCCATAAAGGTTCGTCCCATTCACTCACTCATTCATTTTTATCAATTCGTTCAATCATTCATTTTTTTTGTTGTTTCCCCGTTCATCTTTGTTTTGTTACTCTAAGCATCCTTGTTAGCTCTCTTCTCATGAGTGTTAAATATATTCTCTTGAAAGCATCATTTTCCACTTTGGTATAGATCGTTGTTTATAGTTGTATAGAGGCTTTCATATTTCCTTGTCGGTGGTGTTTGAGACTTAAATATATGAGTATACTTCGCTGGGCTTGCTTTCTTGTGATTGTCCCTTACGGTCTCGTCACGTTGGATAATTCTTTACGCTGGCGGTTGACATCGATCCTACTTTGTTGAGTCCGTGATGTAATTCTTTCACTTCCCGATTCATATTGATTCTTTCATGCCGCTTGCGACGCTTAGTTGAATTTTATATTTGCCTCGTTACTACGTCGGATGAGATTGGAAGGCCTTGCGATTCTTTGTTTTGTTCTTCTTTGAATGGCTGATTTTATTTCCCTGTGCGTTTTTGAAGTATTTGAAGTTCGCTTGTTTACGCATTTTTGAAGTCTTTGAAGTCGTCTTTCTTTTGCCCTTGGTTACTCCTGTGAGCTTGCATAATAAATTCTCGTGGTACGTATTCTTTTGCTCTTAGTGACTTTCTTTATTTGAAGTTGTATTCTTTATCGTCTGTCGTTAAGTCATTTCTCCAAGAACAATATTAGTAACTATATTTCAACTATATTTCTTCTTCTTTGATAAGATAAGTTTTGTTGATAACTATATTTTCTCATCTTCTGACGTCTCTAATCTTATTCAAAATGGGATTTCATCTTCGCCTGTTGAGTCTTAACCAATGTGAGTGTCTCAAATCTAAAGGAAAACTCATTTTACTTCTTCATCGGCGCTTAGATGAAAACAGAAGTTGTCTTATGAGAGAGGAGCTTTATCTTTGCGTATGTTGCTTAACTTCTTCTCTTCGGTCGTCAACTTCTTATTTTGTTTTGCTATATGTCTTTGATTCTTGCACATTTTTGACATCTTTCGCACGTAATCCTTGGCATGAATAACTCTTCTCATCACGCATTTGTTCTTTGGTCATCTGTCTTTTGATATTGAACTCCATGTATTTTTATCTTCTTTTGCTTACGTTTTCAATGATGATTGATTGTCTCTTATTCATTATATGTTCGATCTTTGTATGTTGATCGGTTCGTGACCTTTTGTTCTTTGGGCTCTTCCGCTCATTCTTCTTTAATTACTTTGGAGCTCATTAGTCAAGTTAGTCAAGTTATTGTTGGATATCACCGTCTTTCTATCATCATCTTTGGATTGTTGTGTATTGTGTTCGAATATCTATTTGTTTGATGTTGGTAATGCTAAATTCCTCTAAAGCGTACTCCTCTGCACGTAGGAACTTGTACCTCATTATGTGGGCTTTATTGGTTGATTTTTTTTTGCTATTGTCATTCCCTCGGCTCTTTCTCACGGGCAGCTTTGAACTCTTCCTTTCTTGATAGCTCTCGAACCGATCCCTCTCCCTTTAATTGTTGGGTTAGCTTTTCTTCAAGGTAGTGACAGAGTAATTCGTTCGTCGTTTCTTTCTGCTATGCCTCTTTCTTCCTTTCTTTCACCCGTCTGTATTTGTTTATTTCTCTCATCTGTGCCGCTTTCTCCTCATATCTCTGACACCTGCAAAATTTATTTCCTCGCTAATTTCTTTACCTGTCCTTGATGATCCTTGTACTTCCTGCTATTACATTTGCTTTTTCTCGATCTCTCCTCCTGGGCGAAGCCGTCGCAAGATCATTGTGTCTCCATTATTGCTTTGCTGGTGATGTCGTTGTGTAGATACCAAGTTGTCTAGGTTTTGCTAAATTACTTTGTCTTCTTTGCGGCAACCTTCTTTGGAACTTTATTGATGAAGTGAACTTGGCGGGGGAGAGCTTTATGTCTTCGTTGGGGCTTATTCCTTTTTGAACCAGAAGCTCCATGATTCTCCGCTTTTATCCCTTATGATGAAATCTTTTTCATGCATCCCTTCGTTGTTTATCTTCATCTTCTCTCGTGACCACAAAGTTATTCTTTCTTGGAACTCTATTGTTGATGGTTTGATTGCGAGAGAAGATTCGAGGAATTCCTACGGTGGTCCGATGGTTGAGTGCAATGGAAGATGGGTTTGGTAGTTGAGCTCGTAAACAACGACGTTGCCGCCATTATGCTGGCGGGATTTGGGAATGTCGAGCGATGATGAAACTTCGAGCTTGGCGGTGGCATTGAACAAGGAGATGATGAATGAATGCCGAGATGAAGGTCTCGAACTCGGATGAACGGAGCTGCAATATTGCTTCCATTAATGGCTGTAATGATGAGTTCGCAACTCATGAGTTAAATTTTCTGAACTAAAATATTTATGTTCTTCTTATTCTCGCTAATTGATGATAATCTCTCCTGCTATTTGAATCTAAATTCTCCTATGCGAGATGATCTGTTGTCCTATTCTCTTGTTTGCGTTTATTGTTTGCGAACTACTCTCTTGCTTGCGTTTATTGCCGCGAACTTCTCTTGCTTGCATCTATTGTTTGTGAACTACTCTTGCTTGCATCTATTGCTCGCGAACTATTCTCTTGCTTGCGTCTATTGTTTGTGAATCTGGTGATAATTCAAGCTCGAATGAATTTGCCTTGAATTGTGTTTCTTCGCTAGCATTGGGGTTATCTTGACGAGTAACAATGGTAGCTTACCTTTGCTGGTCTTAATCATTTTCTTGGAGATAATTCTCGTGTGTTATGATTCTTTGCGTCCCTTCTTTTGTATACCTGCGGTTCTTATTTAATTCTTTGTTCGTTCCTTTCGCATTTTGCGAGATGTCCTTTTATTATCCTTACGTTATTATTCCTTTGCCTTTGTCTCCTTGTTTAACTGCGAGACTAATAAATATAAGGAAAACAAGATACTATATTAAATAAGTAGTTTTTGCCTTGCGTCTTTGTGTTTTATTTTTCCTTATTGCTTTTTTTGAGTTCGCTTGCTTTGTCTTTGTTAGCCTCTTTTTTATAGCTGCCAATACATCGCCCTGGATTTGTTGAGAGTTCTCGTGTAAAACTGGATGATTTCTCCCTTCTTTTGAAATTGTTTTTCCATTATTCTTGTGTTGACATGATAGCGTTCTTGCCCATCCCTCCGTGCGTCTTTAATTTGCTATCGAGTTTTCTCTTTTGGTCATTCTTTCAGGCTAATGACGACTAGATGAACATAAATGGCCTTATAGGCTGATGATAATTCGATCTTTTTGTTACTCTAAACTTTCTCAACGAAGACAACTAACGCCTTCTTTCACAAAATTTTACTTCACAAAGTAAACTATTCTTCCTTGATAATGAAAACAATGATTCAACCAGTAGTAGTTTTAGGTCCTTGGCTCATTCTTGAATGTTGCTCGTAAACAATGATTAGAAAAAGTTCTTTCTAGTTGTTGAGTTGAGTGTTTCTTATCATTCCATTCCCTCATGGAAGTCTTTTCCTTTGCTAAATGTATTCTCCTACTCGATGTTCTTTTGAATATCCAATATAGACTCCTTTGATTTTCTGCCATTTACGTGTTTTCCTTGAAACTTTCTGCTAGTGTTTCTAACTTTGAGATCAGTGATATCCAATTCCCAACAAGTATCTAATTTCTTTGATTTTCTTCCATCCAACAAGTAGCGAGGTCCACTGTTTTAGCGCATATGTAGTTACGGAAATCCCCATCACCCCCTCATAATATTTCATAGATCTAAATCTATTTCATAATCAAAATAAAGAAATAAGTGCTAAAATATAAATGGAGACACAAAGATTTACGTGGTTCGATCCAATGTGATCTACATCACGGGGTTGGGTTCTTCACTATGACATTGTTGAAATTACATTTGGATTATAGTGAGAATCTCCATTAATGATATTTGTAGCCTCTAGATCTAGTTTTAGGGAAGATGATAAAGAAATAAATCTCTCTCTAAATATCTCTCTCCAAATATCTCTCTCTCCTCCTCCCTCAAATTATCCTCCTTTCTCTCTCTGCTCTCCTCTTTATATAGTATTTACATAGTGGATGACAGCTCATAGATAATAATATTTCTAATTTTGATTTACCT